>CM053622.1:578332140-578372491 GCA_028646595.1 Phalanger gymnotis
GAGTTGAAGATGAATAAGGGATGAGAGAAGAATATATTGAGAGAGGGAGACAGGGAGAGATAGAATGGGGTAAATTATCTCGCATATAAGTGGCAAGAAAAAGCAGTTCTGTAGGAAGAGAAGAGAAGGCAGGTGAGGGGGAATGAGTGAACCTTGCCCTCATCAGATTTGACCTGAAGAGGGAATACCATACATACTCAATTGGGTATCTTACCCCACAGGAAAGGAGGAGGAAGAAGATTTAAAAGGGGGGGGAATGATAGAAGGGAGGGCAGATGGGGGTGGAGGTAATCAAAAACACTTTTGAAAAGAGACAAGATCAAGGGAGAAAATTCAGTAAAGGGGGATAGGTTAGGAAGAAGCAAAATATAGTTAGTCTTTCACAACATGAGTGTTGTGGAAGGGTTATGCATAATGTTACGCATGCGGCCTATGTTGAATTGCTTGACTACTTAGGGAGGGTTGGTGGGAAGGGAAGAGGGGAGAGAATTGGGAACTCAGAGTTTTAAAAAATAGATATTCAAAAACAAAAAAAGCTTTTGCAGGCAAGAAGAAAATAAGATACACAGGCAATAGGGCATAGAAATTTATCTTGCCCTACAAGAAAGAAAGGGAAAAGGGGATGGGAGGGGAGAGGGGTGACAGAAGGGAGGGCTGACTGGGGAACAGGACAACCAAAATATACGCCATCTTGGAGTGAGGGGGAGGGTGGAAATGGGGAGAAAATTTGTAATTCAAACTCCCATGAAAATCAATGCTGAAAACTAAATATATTAAATAATTTAAAAAAAAAAGTCAGGAGAGAGTTTGAGGCAGAATAGGTAGATTTGAGAATCATCAGCATACTGATGGTAATTAAATGTATGTGAGATGATGAGATCACCATGTGAAGTAGTAGAGAACAAGAAGAAAGCCCAGGACAGAATCCTGTGGGATACCTATGGCCATTGAGTGTAATCTGGATGAGAATCCAGCAAAGGAGACTGAGGAGGCAGGGGTCAATGCTTTAGATGTCACCATGTGGACAAAGAATAGGTTTTGATGAGAAGCCAGAGAGAGAGGTAAAAAGCCCATGGATGATGAAATGAATAAGGCGATTTTGGATTCCTTGAACATGAAGGTAGTGCATTTATGAATGAAGGCAGGATCAAGGATTTGGACATCTTTTTGTGTGGCTAAGATAAGGTAGGGAAATAGGTCATCGAAAGTGAGTAAGTTGATGAACTGAGTAGTTAGAGTGTTTGAGGGAGACTCAATATGTATGTCAAACTCTCCTAGTATTGGGGTAAGAGTTGGAGAGAAGAAAAAAATTGTGAACTATATACTGAAATACTTTAGGAAGGAAGGGGAGTAACCTGGGAGTTAATAGACATATATGTGTGTGTGTGTATACACACACACACATATGAATACCATGAACCTCAAAGGAAGAGTGGTTATTGAATGATGGAGGTAGGGAGATAACCCAGAAATGGCATTGGGGAACAAGGAATATTTCAGAATTATTGAGTGTGATTCCTATCATTAGATTATAGTAACACGATTTGCCAGACAAGTCAAAAGCTTAAAACATGAATATTTCTAAATAAAACAAAATTATAGAATTACTTCAACAAGTTAGGAGAAATCAACAGAAATATAATACATTTCCACTAAAAAAAAAAGCAGGCACCCTTTAAAAAAAGTTTTATTGATGCTTTTTTTTTACATCAATTATTTTCAAATATATAGATATATTCCTCCTGTCTTCTCTCCAACCAGTAAGCCTTTCCTTTTAACAAAGGGAGGGAGAAGCAGGTAACACTAATACATCATTTGTATTTGATAAGATATAAAAAATTCTACACATTCTTTTGTTGGAGAGATAGGGAACTTCTCTGAAGAACTTTGGAATCGATTGTGACATGGGAGACACAGGCACAGGACTGCCCAGCATGGCATGCCCCTCATCAGAGAAGTTGCTATGCTTGATGGGCAAAGCAGATTTGAAATAGCTCAAAAGAAGCAGGAGATAGCAAATTTAGAGAATCCACCCTAAATGTTCACATGGACTCTTTGTGTGTAACCTGTAGTAGAGCATTCCGAGCTTATACTGGTATGATCAGCCAAAGTCAGATACACTGTAACTTAGCTCTAACATAGTGATGTCATTTTGATGCTCTCCAAGAACAAAGGACACCAACCAACTAGGGGAATGGGAGCTAAGCTTACTTGTACAGTGTTATACAGAAGGAGGAAATGACGATGATAGTAGCTAGCAATTATATAGCACTTGAAGATTTCGCAAAGTGCTATACAGATATCTCAATTGATCCTAACAGTGATCCTGAAAGATAGGTGTTACCTCCATTTTACAGATAAGGAAACTGAGGCAGGCAAAATTTAAGTGACTTGCCTAGGCTTACACAGCTAATAAGTATCTAAAGATGAATATGAGTTTAGGTCTTCCAGCCTCCAGGCCTGGCACTCTATCCACTGTGCCACTTAATCTTAACGAAGAGACTGTGTTCTGTTGGTACACATACGTTCAAGTACTTCAGTGTATCTGAGATCTCATTGATATAGATAGTCCCTCCATTTGGCACCAGTTACCCTCTGTTTATACCTTGTCCTGTTCTTTATACATATTCTTCCATAGATTCCTCCATAGACAATCTAGCCAAGGTACTAGAGGCCTTTCTCTAGGTTTTTTACATTTCACAGGTATCAGTAAAGCTACATGAGTGTTCTGCTGCTTACATCCACTTTATCCTAAATATATAGCTTGTTTATATATTGTCTTCCATAGTAGATTATGAGCTTCTTGAGAACATGTATTGCCTTTTCCTTATATCCACAATGCCTATACACCTGGCGCAAAGTAGACATTTAATAAATGCTTATTGACTTAACTGACATCTTGAGTTGTCCATTCTGCTTCACCATGAAAGTGCCTACCTGTTTTGGTGAGTTTAAGATTTTTGTCTGATAAAAGCCTGTTATCTAAGATATATAGAGAACAAATACAGATTAAAAAAAACTACAAACCTCATTAGCTCATAACTGTAGTCAAAGGTTAAGAATGCACAGCTTTCATTGAAAAAATGTTGCACATCACCAGTAATTAAGAGAAATGCAAATTAAAACAACTCTAACGTTTTACCCACACCTCTAAAATTGGCATAGTTGACAGAAGACAAAATTGGTCAATACTGGAGAAGCTTCAGGAAGCCAGATAAATAAACTGTGAATTGATCCAACTGTTATGGAAAATGTTTGGAATTATGCAAAAAAAAATTATTAAACTGGTCATTTACTTTAACTCACTGTTCTCATGCACCAAAGAGATCAAAGACAGGTCCCATAGATACCAGAATATTTATAGCACTTTTTGTGGTTGCAAAAAACTGCCAACTAAATGTGTTCCCATCAGTTAGAGAACGACTATATTTTGGCATCTGAAAATAATGTAATATTATTATACCATAAGAAATAACAAATGAGTAATTCAGGTAAACATAAAAACTTATATTTACCTTTATAGAAGACAGAGCCAAGGGAAAAATGCATACAATGACTACAATAATATAAATATAAGCAACATTAGAAGATATTAGCATTCATATTAGATAAAATGACCGGTCATGGTGGAGGTTTAGTAGATTTATGAATATAATTGCATATGATGTTAAATGTAGTCGATCTAACTTTGCTCAGCAATTTTTTATTTTTTAGAAAAGGGCTTCTGAAGGATGGTGTGTTTTTAGAATTAACTATGGTATAAAAGCAAAGAAAACTACAAGGGAACTTGCTTAGGTCTTTGATTCAGGTGAGACTTAGGACACTGTCATAATATTATTTCTTAATTTTTACAACACAGCCGAGGCCTCTCAGAACAATATGTTCCTATATCTCCCCTTTCCTAACCACCACCACACCCCCCCCCCCCAGTTTTTTTTGTACTGAGCACGAATCTCAGTGTTCTTTAATCCCAGGCTCTCATTTTGCAATGTCTTTTTTTCGTTCTTTAGGTTGCATATAATCTATAGCAAACTACTCTAATTGGTTTAGTAGAAATAGGCAGCACTCCTCATTTCACATTTAAAGTCAGATTCAGTGAAAGAGTGAGGTGAAGAAGAAAATATCCTTCTTCAACAGTGTACCGAATGATAATGTTGAAATAGTGCCTTGAATGTGTGACAGGTTATATTGGTGGGGTTATAGAAAAAGCTATGCAGTAGGTGGAGACAAAAACCTGGTGTTCAAATATACTTGAATCCATTCCTTCAGTCTCCTCTAGAGTTGCCAGAAGGCTGTGGAGATTTTTACAGCTCACAGAAATCAAAATAGTCCAATTAAAGAACAACTGGAACTTCTAGAATTTTAGATAATATGACCCCTTATGCGATAACCATTAAAAAATTTATGTCCCTTAGATCCAAGAGGCAAAGGACTTTAATATACGAAAATATTTATAGCTTTTTTAGTTGTGGCAAAACATTGAAAAATGGAAGAGACACCCATCAATTAGGGAATGATTGAGCAAGTTACGGTATATGAATATGTTGTGCTGTAAGAAATGTTGGAGAGGATGGTTTCAAAGAAACCTGGGCAGACTTGTGTGAACTCATGCAGACTAAAGTAAGCAGAATTAAGAAAAGAATTTGTACAATAACAACAATATTGTAAAGACAAATCTGAAAGATTTAGGAACTTTGTTCAATACAGTGACCAGAAGATTAAGCATGAAATATGCTGCCTACCTCCTGACAGAGAAGTGATGAACTCAGTGCAAACACACACACACACTCTCTCTCTCTTTCTTTCTCTTTCTCTCTCTCTCTCTTCTGCTCCCATTCATCTCAGTGGCTGTGGCAGGTATCACTTCAGAGATTAGGCTACTCTCTTAGAGGCAGTGACTAGTAAGTAAGAGCCCTAAGTAGACTTTTTCATTTTGGGTGAGACAGAGTGAGTCAAACAGAATGAGCTGGTAATGCATAGATTATTATCTGGATCACAACTGTTGTTACATTAATTTCACCCCAAATCCACTTGTCTTCCAAACTTCCCTATTATGGACGTTGGAGGGAGTAAAGGGGAGAGAAACTCATCCTTTAAGTCAGAAAGATTTTCATATCCTTGGTGTCATTTTCAGCTTCGCCACTCTACATATTCAGGCAGTTTCCAAATGTTGTATTTTCTACTTCCATCTCTCACATCTGTCCTTTTCTCTTTACTCTAATAGCTATCACCTTACGTTCTTTATCACCTATTGCATGAACTATTGCAGTAATTTTCTTACTGATCTCTCTGCTTCAAGTCTCTCCCCTTTAGAATCAGTCTTGCACTCAGCTACCTAAGTGATTTTCTCTAAGTATTTCTATTTGATGTCACTCCCCTACTTTTAAAAAATCCAGTGACTCTTTATTGACTCTAGCATCAGATACCGTTTTATCTTATCTCATCCTTTTTAAGTTTCTATTTTTGTCTGTTTTACAATGTACCTAATCATTGGTACAGTGGCACATGTATACAATTTACGTGTGTGTGTGTGTCTGGTGCTCAAAAAATGTTTTAGTGATGGAGTACAGTATCAAAATTTTGGAAAACATTGCCATAGAGAAAGGAGCTGAGAAATAAAAGCTATGATGTGTATGTGCAACTAAAAACATACAAAAGAAAACCTTATTAATTTACCTTCTACTAATTCAGTATTTACAGTGAGTTAAAGTTTCTTTTTTCCCCGCACTTGGTCATGCTAAGAGGTCCTTAACCTATTTTCTAACACTTCTTTAAGCAATCATTTATATACGAAAAGAATGATTTTCAGTTCTTGTACTCTTAATGTATTCATTAAAGTCACCCTGGTACAGATTGTCTATGTATATGAAGGGGTAGGGAAGGATGGAGGACGGGTCTCTGGATCTTTGAATTCATTAGCGTAGTGAATTCCTTCTGATGCAAATCAGCTACTTGTCTATAACATTGTCTCTTCTATAAAGAATCTATATTCTTTCTGATTTTAACCTTTTTAAAAAAAAAACCTATTTTGATTATTTGTGGTAGTTAGTCTTTCTGATGCAGCTAATGTTGCAAGCAATCAAAAAAGAATACTGCAGTTAGATTTTCTTTTTATTATGACTTCATAGTTTGGTTCCTAATTAAGATCTTTTTTCTTCCTATCAAAACTGCAATGTTCATTTTTCTGCTATTCACAAGACTCTCTAGAACTAACTCCTCCTCAAATAGGATAGAACTCCTCTACTTGAATAACAGAACTCCTTTTCTTTTAAAATATTCTGTAATTCAAACTTTGTATTAATTCCACCTACTTTCTCAAAATTAGTCTGAATTAATGAGGTATTATTTTATTTCTCTTCGACTAGAGCCCAGGGAAAATATAATTACATGGCTTAGGTGCCTTTGGGTTCTAAGTCTCCCAAACCAGTGGAACTGAGACTTTTGTCTTTCCCCAAAATCCAAGTTAACTTGCCATTCTCTAATGTAATCCAGGTGGGTAACTTACACTATGAAAACCTTAAATAGGTATAGATTGATGGCTCAGTTTATAGTGTTAAGAGAGTTGCCTGTGGCACTAAGAGGTTGGGACTTGCTTATGGTCATATGTCAGTCAGTATTTCGGTTGCTGGAGATTGATTCTGCTGCTGGCCCTCTATTCACTATGCTCTGTGGCTTCTTAAAACTTCCATTTATTTGTATCATAATATAAATTTTAATTATTGTTTGTCATGAAAATGACCTGTTTGTTCATACATTTTTTAAAAATGTCACATAAGAAAAATATTTTTGCTTCCTTTATCCTATCTAGTCTACATCTAGAAGTTATGCTGTGACAAGTAAGGGATGTAGATAGCTCAAAGCTTAAGAATCCCCTTTGAGGTAATAGAGTTCATTGTCATAAATTTTTCCCTTTTCAAGCCAGCTCTAATAAGTTCAGGACATAATAAGAAATTATATTTGGAAAACTGAAAATTATAATAAAAGTTTAAATCACTCAGTATTAGGCCGATTAGTCCTGACTACAAGAGACCAACTCACTTTAAATATGTTATCACTTTCTTGATATGAGAATGAGTAATGAATTTTGTGGGATGGTATAGATTTTCTCTGCAACTATCTGCAAAGCCAGACCAGCACTTGTTTTTGAAACTAGAATTAAAAAAAAAAATTTCTTAAGCCATAATGCTAAAACCTTTTCTCATCTAATAGCAGAAAATATATGTGTGTATACATACATGTATAAATATATTTGTCTTCGTGTAGTACAAGCTAGTGTATAGAACAGTTAAGTTCTTCTAAGCTATAATCACATTTCAAATGCATTCAAACCCTAAAGGGCTTGACCTTTTAGTTAAAAAAGAGTTCTTCTGGAGATGATGTAATTTTGGCTAGTATCATATATATCGTTCAGGTACCTCAAGCACTTTATAAGCATTATCTGATTAAATCCCTACAGCATCCCTGTGAGGCAGACGGAAAGAACGATCCCTGTATCACAAAGGGAAATAAAGCCACATAGCAGTATGTGCCTGCATTACAGGGTTAAAGCACTGTGCAAATGTGAGTTGTTCTTGTTTATAACAGTAATAATAACATGTCTTTAAACTAACAGCAAAGTAAGAGGGTAGAATTCAGATTCTGGAAATGGGAATTTTTCTCAAAAATTAATGTTATAACTACTTATATAGTTATTTTTCTATATTTTGCCATCTTTTTGTTTGGTTGGTCTGCTCATAGTTCTTAAACATCATTATTTTAATTCATTGTGTGGTTGATTCCATTCTTTTTAAATCTCCCACTGAGCTAATACAAGCAGCAAGACTCTGACATGAGGAAAAATGTCATCAGAAGTCTGCTCCATTGCTATCTCCATCTGTTGGTTTAAAGAAGTAATGTTTTTGCCCAAGTGAGCCAGAAAGATTGATTTTTACTGAAACCAAGTTAAAAACTAAGAAATTAAACTGTCACTGTGTTTTTTTTTTTAATTTTAACCTATTATAAGCTATGGCAATTACTGTCATCTTTAGTTTAGACTTCAAATACTATTAAAAATTGAGATGAGAATTACATTTTGAAAAAAAATTAATTCCATACATTTTATTCTGTGAGGAATTAAGGAAAAAATAGCATTTTCTCAACTTTTCTTCTGTGGTAGAGAACTGGGGGTGTCTGTGTTAAACGGAATTTTAATAGAGATAATGATCAAAAATCCCTACAGCCATTTCAAATTCACAGTTTCACAGGATTTTGCATCACTTGCTACTGAATTGCTAATGAAGAGCTCAATATAGCTTCTGATGCATTTCAGTTTTTCTGGGTAGTGACTGGCTAGAGTGTTACTGACATCACAACATACAGCTGTTGATTTTCTATTGTCTCTGAGGCTTCACCAAGTGCCTTAACAGACTGCTCTAGCAGGTACCTACAAATGCCTGACTGATCAGCTGAGGATCTGTTCGGCAAGCTCTTTAGAAGAGCAATGCAAATTATTAGTATAAAGGTACTATGGCAAGTACATCTTCAGTAACTCTGCATTAATGAAGTATATGCCAGTATGATGAAGGTATGTATCCTCTAATATATTCTCTATAGAAAAATTGGAAAAACAGAAAATGTGAAGAATTGATTCCATCTGCTTAATACCCTCATTTTTTGCCAAGTACATGAATATATGTTATTAAATCATCATCATGCCAAAAATCTCAACATTTTTGTGAGAGGTCTTTTTGCAAAGATACATTTGCTTAGATTGAAAAGTAGAGAAAAGAGATTACTCTTCCTTTCAGTTTGGTAAATAATTCATGTTTTGAAAAAGATTTACTTTGCCCCTTGCATTCCATTATTGAAAAGCATAACTATAGTTCGTGCTTAGGGTTTTCTTTTGTTTTATTGGGTCGGGAAAGTGGGATCTATGTATATCTCTGTGTGTCTACGTGTATCTTTGTGTTGGGAGGATCTTGTATTATATCAGTAGAACAAATGTATTCTCTGGAAAGGGACTTTTTCAAATTCATCTTTTAAAAAAAGGAGATAGGGCATGCTAGATATATTTAAACCTATATAGGAGGTACTTTACCTTTTCTTTCCCTGTAAAATGAATCCAGCATGGGGGAGAATAATATATTTTCCTTTTGAAATTAGCAAACTGATACTATTAGCCTCAGAATTCATTATGTCATTTTCTTGTGGAAGAAAGGTAATTTTTAAAGTTCTCATAATAGAACAAAACCTAGCTGTATTATTGCTTTAATTAGCATAGCCAAATGTCATTTTTAAAAGAGAATGTTAATCTAAGTACTGCAGTAATTTTAAGGGCATCTTGTTTTAATTAGGCAGCCCAAAAACTCTTTTGGCAATTATCTTGATAATTATCTGTTGATCCTTTTATATGATACTTTGAAAATGGAAACTACAGGTAAGAATAATTAACTAAAGGCAGTGAATGTTATTGATGTAACTGAACACTATTTTGTAAGCTTCTTAAACATTTGCTCCAAAATCATTTGCTTTCGGCCTGGGTAAGTTTGCATTCCTAGCTAAATTAAAAATAAGCACAAGCATAGTATTTTAAATAAGAAGTTTATTTTTGTGAAGCCCTTATTTTAATATTAAGAATTAAATTGCTTTCAGAGATAGAGAGTGGAAGTGGGTACAGGTTAGAGGAATTTTAGTAACGATCTTTTAGCAAAACTCATTATCTTTTGCTTTTTATGATTTTTTCATTCCCAACTAAAGCTATCAGCTATTCACCCTCCCACCAAAAAAAAAAAAAACCCAAATGCCTAAAGAATTTTAAGGTTAGTGTAACTTCAAGTGCTATGAAAGCTTATAACTTCAATGCTATGATGGTATCTCTTTTAACTCCTAATTTTTGTCTACCTGGATTTTATATTTAACCATAAGAGAAAAAAATGTCAGATTAGTCTATCTTCCCAAAAATGAATGTTCTTTCTCTCCCAGTGCCTTTGTCTTTCTCTCTTCTTCCTCTGCCTTCTTTCCTTTTCTTTTCTCTTTACTTTCCCTGAACATACACCCGTATTATTTGTTTTCAGGCTTATGCCAAACCCTCATTTTTTTCTTCAGAATTAGTAGATGTCATTCATTCTGGAGACCTACTTGCTATGCAGAAATTTGGTAGCCTAGTGAAAGCGGTTACAGTTTGGCACAAATTATGTAAAACTATTCCCAAAAGAAACTATAAATAATTACATTGTGTACTATATTTTTAAAGTGTGGATTTTATGGACTAGCAAGTTTCTGAATACTAAGAGGATTAAATAGGTTTCTAATAAATTAGAAACATCAATTATTAGACACTTTTAATTAGAATTTCATGAGTTTCCCCTTAAAGCATAAAGTTTGTTCATTGAAAATTTTTAAATTGAAGAATAATTTCTGGATCTTTAGAGAAAGCACTTCTTGTAAGAAATTAAATGTAATTTATTCTTAGTTTGCATGTTTATGGATTGTAATACGTTTAGAATGCAAATGCCAGGTGTTCTGGTACTTTACGATTCTGTCTTAAGACTGACTTGGGAAGAAATCAAACCCCCTGACTCTGTTTAACTACTGTAAAATAGAATATTAATACCAATTTTGCCAGTTCTTGTGACATCTGTTCATGTCAATTAAAAGTATATTAAAATGTATGGATTAGATAGACTAGAATTCTGTGTGGCTATCACTTGAGAAATAATCTGAACAGATACATTTAAAAGTCTGTCTTTGCTAATTACACATAAAATACACATGAAGTCTGAGAGGACTGTGTTTAATTTCACATAAGAAATGATGTTTAAAATATAACTGAAATTAAATTATTGTCTTGAGTTTAATATTCATACCTAAATGAAGGCGTTGCACTATGTGGCCTCTCAGGTCCCTTCCAGCTCAAGATTTATTGTCCTGTGGTATCTTAACTCCATCTACTGTTTTCAGAAAAGAAATCTTAGAATACTGAAATATGTTGTGGTTATTCTTAAATCTCACATGATTTTAGCAAAAAAATCTGAATTTCCATATTTTGAGATTTGACTCATGTTAGTTTTTCAATTTGAAGGGCACCTCAAAATAAAAAAATTGAACTAAGTGGCCTCTACTGATGCAAAGCTGAGGCTCAGACAGGTGAAGGGACTGGACAGTTATTGAAAGAGTTAAGACTAGAACCCAGGTCTCCTCATGGGTCTGATTAATATGTATGTAAGGTTTGGGCTTTTTTGTTTTTTTATTTTTAATTGAATTCTCATTCAAAAGAATGAGATTATGAGTGAGTAAAGAGAAAAGGGAGAAAATGCTACATTTATTGCAAATCTACTTTATAATATTAATGAAATTTAGACTTCTGTAAGAAGACATTCTACTTAGTATGCAATCCATTGCTTACTTAACACCAATTTTTCTGAGTATTTCAATTATTGTAGTTACATTTTATAACAAGTTCATAAAATTGGGATTTTCACGATTAATTTTTAAATGAAGAAATAAAACACAGGAAAGTAGATGGCTTGCCCAGTTGTGAAATCTTTTTATTTTTTTTCTTTGAAAGTAATCATGTCTTAAAATAGATCACCTAGCCTAGATTTCTACGGAACAATTATTGCAGCCAGTCTGATAGCTTTCTGCAGATATATGTTAGGATATTACTTAATAATAAACTTTACACTATATACAGCATTAAAAGCTTCAAAGTGGCAATGGTCTTCTACAAGGAGCTCTTTAAAAAAAAAATAACCAACAACCATTTGCCAGGCTTGCCAACAACTCCACCTGTTATATAATATAAGTATGACTTTCTTTTATTAAACTCTCTAGAATGCTAAAAATAGAACCCTCTCTTTCATGCAGATCCTTTCCTTCTTTATTCTTCAAACGATTGTTCCTGTGATACCCACTTAAACAGCTTGACTATTTCATGACATTTGCTGCAGAATAGGGGAGAAGATACAGAAAAAGACCAACTGTCTGTCTGCATCACCCCATACTTGTGTTTTAGATTGGCATGAGAAAGGTGGATGTTTTCATTTAAAAATGGACTAGGATATCATAGAATCCTAAGATTTAAGCAATAGGATTTTAGTGATTTTTAGCTGAAAATTTTTTATCATAGACAGAAATTTTTTATCATAGACAAAAATATGTATATATATATATATGTAATGCTACATAGATGCAGTATGCTTCCCCATAATTTAACTCATTTGAGCCTTTTAACAAATCTTTCAAGTAAGGTGACACAATGATTCAAGATCTGAGAGAAACTGAGAGTTGAAAAATACTTAAGTATATTGCTTTCTCTCAAAGCAGCCCTAGCCAAAGATACTTAGGCTTTTTTTTTCTAAGAATTTCGCAGCTTATGAGGGAAGTATTCAGTCTTTTTGTGCCTTGGGTACATTCTAATGTGGGGGTAGAGGTAAGGTTTCTTGGATACCTTGCCCCTTTCATCCAATCTGTCTTTCCCCCTAATACCCTAATACCTTATTGCCTCTTTTAGATAACACCTTCTACCCCACCCTCACCTTTGTGACAGAGGAATGTACCACCTCCTGTGTATTTATTCAGAGGCTCTGGGGTCCAAAAAAGGAGCTGCGAAAGAAGTCTGGGGATAAACTATCCTAGGTAGACCTTACTAATCACCAAAAAAAAAAAAAATTCCCCGTGGAATTACTAGGTGGGTTCATACTTTTTATACTTTTTAGCAAGACCTTAAATCAGAGATATTTGAAGAATTGAAAGCTTTTTTGAAATCAGTAGGATAAGAAATACAAACATCCTTAGGTATGGAAATAAATACAGGCTCTTCATTTTTTTCCTTTCCCACATTCTGAGTTTTAGATAGTCTATTGAGCATTTTTTACACTATGCAATTAAATTACCACCAACAGTCTTCATGAATTAAATCATAGGACTATGCCATTACAGTCTCTAAGTTCCTGTCTAAAACTTGGTACTAGCCAAAAAAAAAATCCTATTGGGTAGGGTATATGTGTGCTTTCTTCCCAGTCCTGGCTCTGCTTCAGGAGTGATTGAGAAGCTTTGACAAAGCCCCTTCTAATGAGAAACATGGGCTGATCCCTGTAACAGCAACTTAGACACCAGGAACTGGTTTTTAAAGCTCAGGCAGGGAAGTCTTGGTGGGATAAGATCCTATTGTGAACAAAGCAAGAGCTTTTCTTGACCAATAAAAGAAGTGAAAGAAATAGGGACAGAAAAAGAAAATAGAATTAGGTTTCGCTGGTTTTAAAAAAAAATTATTATTTCCTCATTTAATAAAATATATATCAACCAATCAAGTGTTGTAGGCACAGAGCTAGGTTCAAGGGATATAAAGACAAAAATAAACTATATCTGCCCTCTAGGAGCTTACATTTTATCAGGAGAAGCAACACGTCTTTAGTGATTGGCAGCATGGCTTAGTAGGGTATTTGACTTGGAGTCAAAAATACCTGGGTTTCTGATTTTACTTCTGACACTTAATAATTGTGTGTGGGCAGGTCCCTGTACCTCTTTGTACCTTAGTTTTTGCTCATCCGTAAAATGAGAGCATTGGACTCAAATGGCCTTGACTTTCCAGCTCTAAATCTATAATCCTGGGGAGGGGCAAAGTGAGTACAACATCAGCCTCATGTGAGCTTTGAAGGTGAAGATGAGGAGAGAGGTCATGCCAAGCAGAAGCACAGAGATGGGAGGTTGAATGTTATATGTAAAGAATGACAGGGAGGCCAGTTTGGCTAGATCTTAGAGATTGTGAAAGGGAATAATATATAATAAGCCTAGAAAGGTAGGATGGACTTAGATATCAAGTCAGTTAAATACCAAATAGATTTTATGATATGTATATCAATATATTTAAGTTGTATTTCAAGAAGTTACTGTAACTTGAAAAGTAAACACAGGAATAGAAAGCTGCAGTTTTAACAAATAGGTGTGGAACATAGTTCCTGACACATAGTAGGCCCTTAATATAAATACTCATTGTTTCATGTGATAGAAATAAAAAATTTCAGAAATATAACCAGCAATTACATATATGTGCAAGCCTATGTGTCATACAAACTGATGGCATGCATACGCTAACTGCTTATCAGCCACTGTTATGCATATTTCTCTTCCATCATGGCAGAAATTATTCAGTCCCACACAGTTATCTATTTCTGTTCAAATAAGCATTAGTGTAATGGCTGATCATTCACATCTTTGTGTTGGGTTTTTTTTTTTTTAAATCAATATAGCTTTTATTTCTGACTACAGAGAAACAGAAGACTTTTATGATCTTATTTTTCCATTGACCTTGGGAAATTTTTGTTCTCTATTTTTAAGAGTCTAACTCAAGACTCAGCTTAACAGTTATTTTGCTTCAAAGTTGAGAGATCTAAAGTAATGTAACAATAAAATGTGGTATGAGAAGCAAATCATATGTTAAAATATCTGAACTTTAGTAAACCAGAAGTCTTGTCAAGTTATTCATAATGCAGCTACTATCACCTATGAAGTCTTTTTTCCTTGTTTTTTAAAAGATCTTTTTGAGGCTATGGGTGCAAGGAGAGGAACATGTTCTCTTAGTTGTGATGTCTATTAAAAAATTTTGGCCTACTCACTGTAGCTTTCCTGCAGCTGTTTAAGTCTTTTTGCTAAAAATATTAACAGGCTTCACAATTTTTCATGTATTTGGGATAAACCTGTTAAGACTTAACACTTCCAAATATGTGATACGATTTTTCTCCCTGGCAACTATAATGAAATATCTCTTCATTGGCTAAAAAAAAAAGGCTATATTTTAAAGCTTTGGAAAGTAGCATTTTTATTAATATTAATAAATGGAATATGGCAAAAAGATACAAATATTACTCTAGTGTTTCTAGAGTCTAGTCCTAGAATAGCAAGTGATATAGAAAGAGACCTTGAACAAGTAACTGAACCATTTGTTCTTACTTCTACAAAGGGCTAATGATAATGCTCCATGTCTGCCAGGATGTATTGGTGGTGACATGCTTTCATCTCAGAAGAAAGATAATATGTAAATAGACCCTTTAAATCAAGTCTAGAAAGAAGTATTATTGAGCAATATTTTCTTTGTTTCTTTTCAGTATTTTAAAAGACAATATCCTATTGCTACCAAATTAAGCAATTAATTTTTTAATTTACAACACTCAGTTCCACAAATTTTTGAGTTCCAAATTTTCTCTCCCTCCCTCTCCTCGACCCTCCCTGCCAAGAGGGCATGTAATCCAATATAGATTCTATACATGCCTTCGCATTGAACTTATTTACATAATAGTCCAATTGTAAAGAAGAATTATAACCAATGGAATGAATCATGAAAAAGAAGAAATGAAACCAAGGGAAAAAAAAGAAGAGAGAGCAAATGGTTTGCCTCATTCTGCATTCAGACTCCGTAATTCTTTCTCTGGGTGTGCATAGCTTTTTCCATCATAAGTCTTATTGGAGCTGTCTTTGAACCTTGCATTGAAGGGAAGAGCCAAGTCTATCAAAGTTAGTCCTTACAGATACCATGTGTCTGTAATCATGTATAATGATCTCCTGGTTCTGCTCCCCACATTCAGCATCAGTTCATATAAGTCTTCCCAGGTTATGTAAGCAATTAGTTATCATTACAATTAAAATTATTACTGTCATCTAAGTATTTAAATTTATCTGCAGGAAAAAAATATGTGACTTGTGAAAGTATTGGTTTTATATAATTTAGTTAAATATAGTTTATATATTTTGTTTTGTATGGTTTGGTTATATTATATTAATGACAGACTTTTGCTGAATGCTATAGCCTTAATTTTGGTGTTCTCCAAAGTTCTGTCAGCAGCCTCTTCTCTGACACTGAACTGTCTCCCTTGGTATTCTTATTTACTTCCGCAGTATTAGCTCATTTCCCCACAGATTCCTATCAAATGTGTATCATCATTGTCTGTACTTCCATCTACACTTAAGAACTGCATACCTAGGGACCTATAGAACACCTCCCTGTACCGAAACTTCCCAGTAGCACTTCAGAGGCAACAGTCAAATTGATTTTTCCTCAACAACCTGCTCATTGTTTTAGTCACCATGCCATCGTCATTTTTGTCAGTGGGCCAGCATTTGGCCATTCTCTAATGTTCCAAATCTTAGTATTTTTAAATTTTCCTTCTCTCTACATTGTCAGTTGCCAAGTGCTGTCAGTTCTCCTTCCATAGCTTTTGGATCCATCCTATCTTCATTATCATTACTGCAACTGCAGTATAAGCCCTAATTACCGTTTGCATGAATGGTTACAATAATTTTCTAACCTCACTGTTCCTATCTGTATTCTTACTCTCCCATCCCCCCTTTTATGTTTTGCACTTCTGCCAGATTTATCACTTTCATTTTTATATCTGAACATTTCATTCATCTGCTCCAAAACTTTTATTGGCTCCCTTTTTTCTCTCTGAGTTCAAAAGTCTAGGATTCCATTTTACCCTTCTAGCCTTTTTTCAATCTATTTCTTCATACATGATGTATTCTCCTTCCATATTGAACTGCTCTTTCATAAATATCCCATTTTTATCTTCTTTTGTGCCTCTGTTCATGCTGTTGCCTATACCTCTAATACCCTGCATTCCTTTCTAGCTATTGAAACACTCCCTGTCATTTAAAGCCCAATTCAAATGTCACCTCTTCCAGTGAACCCTCCCTGATCCCTGGTCAATCACTATCTTCCCCCAGTCCGTCATTATCTTTTACTTCTCATCTCTTGTATAGTACTTTGTACTCTATGTTGGAAATACTACAAGAGTGTAACCTCTCTAAGGGCCAGAACAGAGTCTTATCTAATGTTGTATGTCTCTTCAAGAACCTAATACAGTGTTCTATGCAGAATAAACAGCTAATGATGAAATTGTTGGATGAATATAAAGGGAATTTAAAGTGTCATTTCTAAACAATGAGATTTCATCATACAAAAATAAAACTGTATAAGAGAACAGTTCAATTTTAGAAGATTAAATTGTGTAAGTATTCATGGTGGACGCTATTAAGAAAGTAGAGGGAGATTGATAAGAAGAAAACAGTTTTGAATTCTTACATATGGACGCTACCTGTCTTCCCTTTCTCTAAATTCATGTACTTCTGTTGTCTAGATTGCTCTCTAAATGCTTCTCATATGCAGCTTTTCCCTTTCATTTTTACCTTTGTATATCACAGACCTGACTAACACAGCTAGCATCTCCCTTAAAAATATCATGCAGTTAGAATGATTGACAATTGAATATTTAAAATTAGAAGGTAGTGACCTGAGTTCAACCTTTTATCATGTTTAATGTATTTAAACATGGAATACTTGAATACTTCAAGGTGGTAGTATTTTGTTGGTATGAATATTCCACTGCAGATTGATGCCTCTCTTTGCATTACAAGGTGGTCTTTGGTAGTTGTAGACAAAAAAATCAAAGACACTGCAGCCAACCTAATGGTAAGTGTTTTCAAGCTTAACTAAATTTTTGGTCCTCAGACTATAGATATGCAGTCCTTCAGTGGACCTACACTCAAAAGATTTTTTTAAGTATTTTTTTTAAATATTATTTATTTTTAGTTTTTAGTTTTCAACATTCACTTCCATAAGATTTTGAATTCCAGATTTTCTCCCCATCTCCCTTCTTCCCCACCCCAAGATGGCACATAATTTGGTATAGGTTCTACATGTATATTCATATTGAACTTATTTTCACATTAGTCATGTTGTAAAGAAGAATTAGAACCAATGGGAGAAGCCACGAGATAGAAGAAACAAACAAAAAAAGAGAGAAAGAGGAAATAATATGCTTCAATCCGCACTCAGACTCCATAGTTCTTTTTCTGGATGTGGACAGCATTTTCCATCCTGAGTGCTTTGGAATTGTCTTGGATACATGCCTTGCTAAGAAAAGCTAGATCTATCAAAGTTAAGTCATTGCACACTGGCTGTTACCATGTACGTTGTTTTCCTGGCTCTGCTCAGTTCATACAAATCTTCACAGGTTTTTCTGAAATCTGCCTGCTCATCATTTCTTGTAGCATAGTGGTATTCCGTTACATTCATATACCACAACTGGTTCAGCCACTCCCTAGCTGATGCCAATTTGTATGATCTCTTGGGGATACAGACCTAGAAGTGGTATTGCTGGGTCAAATGCACATTTTTATAGCCCTTTGTGCTGGCTCCAAATTGTTCTCCAGAATGGTTGGATCAGTTCACAACTCCACCAACAATGTATTAGTATTTTAATTTTCCCACATCTTCTCCAGCTGTTATCATTTTCCTGTTTTGTCATGTTAGCCAATCTGATAGGTATGAGGTGATACCTTAGAGTTGTTTTGATTTGCATTTTTCTAATCAGTGGTGATTTAGACCATTTTTTCACATTAGGTAGCTTTAATTTCTTCCTCTGAAAACTGCCTCTTCATATCCTTTGACCATTTATCAATTGGAGAATGACTTGTGGTCTTCTAAATTTGACTCAGTTCTCTATATATTTTAGAAATAAGGCCTTTTATCTGAGACACTAATTATAAAGATTCTTTTCCCGTTTTCTGCTTCCTTCGTAATCGTGGTTGCTTTGGCTTTATGCAAAAACTTTTCAATTTAATGATCAAAATTATTCATTTCGCGTTTCGTAATGTTCTGTGTCTTATTTGGTTATAAATTCTTCCCTTCTCCATAAATGTTACAAGTAAACTATTCCTTGCTCTCCTAGTGTGCTTATAGTATCAGCCTTTATATCTGAGTACCCATTTTGACTTTATTTTGGTACACAGTGTGAGATGTTGGTCTGTGCCTAGTTTCTGTTATACTATTTCCCAATCTTCCCAGCAGTTTTTGTTAAATAATGAATTCTTATCCCAGAAGCTGGAGTCGGTGGGTTTATCAAACAGTGGATTGCTGCAGTCATTGACTACTGTGTCTTGTGTACCTAACATATTCCACTGATCCACCACTCTATTTCTTAGCCAGTGCCAAATAGTTTTGACAATTGCTGCTTTATAATACAACTTAAGATCTGGTATGGCTAGGCCACCTTCCCTAGCATTTCTTTTGATTAAATTCCTTGATATTCTGGACCTTTTGTTTTTCCAGATGAATTTTTCTGTTATATTTCAAGCTCTATAAAATAGTGTTTTGGCAGAATATCTTCTCTTAAGGAAACCAAAAGAGGAGTGAGAAATGTCCTACAGCTCTCTGCCTTATCCTACTTTAGAGATCCTGGAGTGGCAGAGAGATGGTTATAAGCTCCTGTCTTTCACAGACACTTCACTTAGAAGAAACAATTTTAAAATACTTTTACCAAGGTATAGGTAAGCCTATTTATCATTTAATACTTAACCTATAAATTTAACTTAAATTATGCTTAACTTAGTCTTCCTTTTCATTAACTTCTAGCTGAAATTGAACATGCCCTTCAATCATCTTTGTAAAAAACATTATTCTGAGATAGGTTTCATCAGACTGCCATTGAGTCCAAAAAAAAAAGGTTTTTAGAACACCTGTCCTAGAATCTGAGGTTGAATGTTCAAGATAATCTTAGTATACTTTTTTTCTTTGAAATGCTAGTTAAAAAACCAAACATTTAACAAGATTTAGCACTGTATAAGTTCTCTTATAGAGTCTAAATGACAGAAAGAAAGGAAGGAAGAATTTTAAAAAAGCTTTTTGAGTTTTAACTGGTTTTTCTTGTTCTTTTTTCTTTTTCTACTTGAGAGAAGTGTAAGGTAAATAAATAAGCAAATCTCTATTTCTCAAAAAGTGGAGAAGGGGCTTGTGAGATGACTGGGTCTATTGCAGAAATGGGCTCAGGCAGGAGACAAACTGTAGTCAAAAGGAGGCAGTGGTGACAGTAGAAAGGAGAGAGGACCAAAACAAAAAAAGATTGGGGTGACAAGGGACTTTGCCTGCAATATAAGGACTGGCAGGAACTGCACCCCCTCATCCTCTGACCACCTGCAGTCAGCCAACAAGTGACAGTTTTCAGGCAAATAGAAGTTCCTGATCTTACTGTTGCAACAGATGTATTCCTGGCATCTGCATTTAAATATCTGAATACGTTTTCCCACAGAAACATCATCCTGCATCAGAGTGATATTTTTAGTACCATAGGTACCAGTAGTAGTATGCTTTGTTTTTGGACTAGAACTGTGATTTCATTGATATCAGAAATTTCTGATAAGGACATTCCCTCTGCCAATGGAAATGGGCATCTGCTCTGAAACTTAGAGCCTTAGAGTCTCCTGCCCAGGTGATTAACTAACTTGCCCAGAGTCACAGTCAGTATGTGATAGAGGTAAGACTTGAACCTACCAGGTCTTCCTTACTACCAGGACCACTTACCTGTGCAATGGTGTTTCACATATCTCTAATGCTACCCCTCAAACACAACCTGTGAGTAGCCTCTTCCTCTCCCTGTCTCTCTTCCTCTCCCTCGCACTCTCCCTCTCTCCCTCTCCTCCTTCCCCTTCCCCCTCTCCTTCTCCCTCTCCCTCTCCTCAGGGTGCTCTGCCCAAAGGAAGATAGATTTCAATGGCTGAAGGCTTCCTCCTTAGCTTCAGGTTTACTGGCTAGATTTCTTTCTCAAAAACTAAGCCTTAAACCCAGTTCACTCTGGAGCTCATAGGTTGGACAGTAGGTTCCTGCCCTCCTTGCACAGAGTAAATGTAAATACTAAATAATAATTGGTTCTCTTTCAGCCAGGAACCCCGAGGGTCTTCCACTCCCAGTTCAATTTTTTTTTTTTTAGTTTTGATTAAAGAGGCCATCCCTTGATTAAGTTCTTAAAGAGGGCTATTCACTGAAAGGGCAGTGCCGCACTCAAAGTAAAAACCTGAAAAGACCTTAGCCTGAAAGGGCCAGGGTCTCCCAGTGCATCCTGGGCCATCTCCGTTGGTCCTGGTGAATATCAGGCTGCTGGACCCAGATGGCTCTGGAGGAGAAAGTGAGGCTGGTGACCTTGTACAGCCCTCCCTCACTTAAATCAAAGTCAACTGCAAGTCATGTCATCATTTCCCTGATGTCATAGACCTCTTTGAGAATGAAAGACAAACACAACCACAAACAGCTATGCTTACTGTATATTGTTGATTAACTAGCTTTTAGAGACTCTCCTAAGATGCTCACTGCCATGTATAACTTATACATGGCAGTTAGTTGGAACTGATTTAGGGTAGTCTGATGTCTCAGGCTCAAAATTATAATGAAATGAGACATTAACCATGTAAAAATTAGCAAAAGTAGGTTTCATTAGCCATAGCAGACAAAGGATATATAACGTAGATTCAGTTGGACATAGCTTCCCTGTCTCAGTCTTGGCAATGTTGTTCTGTTGGTCAAGGAAGAGCAACTCTCGCCTCTTCCTGAACTGATTTTTGTGCTTAAGATGCCTGGAATTTATGTCAGTGGACCAGGTCTTAGTGCCCTAAGCTAATTAAGTCTCAAGGATGACTTGTTTCTTTTAAGGAAAAACTAGCCCAGATTCCATGGCAGATATTGCCACTACCACACCCCAGCTGTTCATGTCCAGGTTTTAAAGGTCTTCTAGAGGACCTTCTACCCTTGAATGGGTTGGCTGTGTTAAGACTGGAATACTATTCCAGGTTCTGCCACTTACCACCCTGTACCAAATCAAGCATCACAAATGGCACTTATACTTCAAAGGCCCATGTCCTTTCACCTATCTTACTATGCCAAGCCAAGTACTGCTGCCTGTAGCAACAAATCAGCTAGCAGCTACTGTGGCTATGTAAAACCAACAACAACCAGCACACAGAAGGCCACTAACACAGGCTCTTTGATCTGCTGTACTAAGTAAAGTAACTTTAACGGGTTAACAGTCTTACTTTAATTAAACATACAAGTGTCATTCACTTAGTTCAGGAGGAAAAGCCAGCACCCTGAACTTCAGAGCAAATACAAACAAATACTCCAAATAGACCAAATACAAACCAACATCTGGGTTAGCAAAAGCGGGGGGGAGCAGTTACAGCAGCTTGCCCCCAGAGTCACACACCATTCTTCCAGTGAGTGAGAGCCCCAAGGAAAAACGCCAACCTCTTGAGTTTATATCTTCTGTTCAAGGTCAAAGGGCGTCGCAACATGCAACTCACCTATGTGACCTAAAACAAGTGACTTAAACTCACGTGGCCTGACTTAAACTCACATGGCCTAAAAGCTTCTGGCATCACAAATATGTGACCCAAAGCCATGTAAACTAGGCTTTCCCTTGAGGCAAGGAGGTCATCAAAGACTCCTGATTTAATCAAAGAAACAAATGCTAGACTCTTCAAGGACACTTGATTAAATAAGTGCTAAAAGAGAAAACAGTAAAAGAAAGTCCCACCTTAATTACTGATACACTGCCCTACCCCTTGGCTGGGGCTGGGGCCTTCTCTTCTGTGAATCTGCTGTGGCTACCTACAAGTCTACTAGATCTACAAGTCACTAGAACAATGATGGAAACTTTCTCTCCACTTTTTAAATATGCATTTATTCTCCCTCTCCCAAGCAAATCAAACAAGGTACTTTTGGCACATTTATCCATTATCCCAATTCTAGAAAGGCCTTGGGGTTTCTTGGGAGGATCACAGTTCCCCTAGTGTCTTGCATCAGATTCTCAACAAAATTCTTATGGCCTAGTTCCCAGGGACCTCATATTTTAAAATCTCCAAGCAATTCTTTCAATGTAGTTTTTAGACAACCAATATTCCAATCTTTAGGGATGGCCAAAACCTACAGCAGGTTAGTGGGCCTAGTGGCCACTATCATTCTGACATGTGTACACGCACATGTATGTCTTTGTATTTTTACTTAGAAATTAATAACCACTATTTTGTTTTTTAAATCAATTTTTTAATTGCTTTTGTTTTTCATCACCAATCTTTAAGTTTTATTTTCTTGTTTATTTTCTCTCCCCGCCCCCATCTCTATTAAACAACAACAAAAAAAAGAAAACTGAAAGATAATCCTTGTAATAAATATGCATAGTCAAGCAAAGCAAATTCCCACTTTAGTTACATCTTACATTCATCACCTCTCATTCAAGAGATGAGTAGCATATTTCATTTTTAGCAGGACATAATTCTTCAAGACAGAGAACATTCTCATCTCATTCTCCCTGCTGAATCACCTCAGTTTACTTTCTTTTTTGAAATTTAATTTTTCTCAATAAAAATCTATTTTTGTTATGTCCTATTTACCCTCCACCCAATTGAAAAAGAAATAAACACAGAAACCTGTGTATCAAATATGCATAGGTAAGCAAAACAAATTTCTACAGTGGCCATGCCCAAAAACAAATTTGTTTCGGTTTGCACTCTTGAGTCCACTATACCCCACTAGGGATGTGGATTGCATGTTTCAAGATGAATCCTCTGAAATCATGAGTATTCATTGTGCTGATCAGAATTCCTAAGTCTTCCAAAGTTGTTTGACCTTGTAGTGTTGTTGCAGTATAAATCATTCTTCTGGTTCTCCTCACTTGCTTCTATATTAGTTTAGATAAGCCTTCCCAGGATTCTCTGAAACTCTCCCCTTCATCATTTCTTACAACACAGTAGGATTCCATTCTGTCTATATACCCTAATTTGTTCAGCCATTCCTCACTTGATGGATACCCTCTTAGTTTCCAGTCCTTTGCCATCACAAAACAAGATGCTATAGATCTCTTTGGGATATAGACAGTTGAGGCCACTCTGTGCAGCACTGGTAACTATTGCCAATCATTGTAAGGTAGGTCCAGTACTGGCCAGTCTAATGATTCTTGTTCAGAATCAGATTGAAATTTGAGTCATGGACTATCTTAATAATTCACAAATGGAGATTTACTTAACTAGGATAGAAGGGATATTCACCCAAGATATAACATTGATACAGATCAGCATGGTTTCTTTGCTTTTGTTTTGGCTATGCTGGCATACTCTTCCAGCCTCTCTGTTCTGGGGGAAAGCAACTCCTACCTCTTTGTGGTCTGGCTTTTGAACTTGGGCTACCAGGAAGCTATGGCAAATGTTTAACGAAGCCTTAGACCCCTGAGTCAGTTCATGTTTGAGGACAAGTTTGATACCTTTTAAAGAAAAAATAGCCATGCCTACTTGGTAGATATTGCTGCTACCATAATAACATTTTTCTGTAGGGAATATTTCTGAATTTAAATCAATTTACAAAGATGTGGAATACTAGCTCTCAATAAGTTTAGTACTGCTATAGTATCAGGCAACCTTAAGAGTATGTTGTTTTCAGGTTCACAACTTAAAAGGAACAAGTTAAAACTAGAGAGAATTCAGAAAAGTTCAAATTATTGTGAAGAAAGACTAAAGAAATTACAGGTATACTCTGGAGAAATTGTGAGCTCAGTTCCTGACCACCTCACTAAAGTGAATATCTCAATAAAGCAAGTAATGAATTTTTGGTTTGCCAATGTGTATAAAAATTAGGCTTACACTATGCTGTAGTCTATTAAGTGTGCCATAATATTATACCTTTAAAGAGTACATACTTCAATTTAAAAATACTTTATTGCTAAAAAAAAAAATGTTAGCCATCATCTGATCCTTCAGCAAGTCATAATCTTTTTGCGGGGGGTGGATCTTGCCTTGATGTTGGTAGCCGCTGACTGATCAGGGATGTGGTTGGTGAAGGCTGGGATAGCTGTGACAATTTCTTAATATAAGAGAACAATGTAATTATCAATTGGCCTAGTTTCAGTATCGTTGTATCTCAGAATAGGAAGGCCTGAGGAGAGGAAGAGAGAGAGGGAAACTTGGTGGAGCAGTTGAAACACACATTTATCAATTAAGTTCACCTTTGTATATGGGTGTCCCAAAACAATTACAATAGTGACATCAAAGATCAGTGATCACAGATCACTGTAACAAATATAATAATAATGAAAATTTTTGAAATACTGTGAGAATTACCACCATGTGACACAGAGATACAGCGTGAGCACATGCTGTTGGGAAGCCGGCACCAATAGGCTTGCTTGATGCAGAGTTGCTGCAAACCTTCAATTTGTAAAAAACGCAACATCTGCAAAGTTCATTAAACAAGGTATGCCTGTAGATGATTTAGATGGGAAGAATAAAGGATTACTGCTATTATAGTAATAAAGTTTGAGTATAAAGAATGGATTACTATATGGAATGGTTATTATCCTCTTTCATTAAGGAAAGAATATTAGAGGAATTGGTTTTAAATTGTAATGAGAGAGCTGTCACTAGACTAGATACAGATGTACAATAACAATCACGTAATAAACAAAAAAATTCAGTCATTCATCAGTAGATTCAACAGTACTTCCAATATATGGTGGGTTTGGGGTTTTTGTTTTTTTTCTTTTTGTTTTGTGTTTTTTTTTTTGAATCACTGAATCAATTGTCTGGGTGATTTATTTTTGTTGTTCAGTCATTTCAGTTGTGTCTAACTCTTCATGACCCTATTTTGGGGAATGGTTTGCTATTTCCTTCTCCAGCTCATTTTACAGATGAGGAAACTGAGGCAAAGTTAGGTGACTTGCCCAAGGTCACATAGCTAGTAAGTGTCTGGGGCAGGATTTGAACTCAGAAAGATGAGTCTTGTTGATTGCAAGCCCAGTGCTCTATCCATTGCACCACTTAGCTCCCAAATGATTTGTAGTCAGGATCATAAGCAAGGGAATACTTAATATTCAAAAGACTTATCAATAAAAGCCACTTGAGGACAGCAGGTCATACCAGGTACTGATGGCAGTTGTCTGAAGTATAAGGATCACAAAAGATTTAGCCAGTGCTTTTGGACTTCTCTAAGCCTGTCAAAATCCCAAATTGTGTACTAGCTTGAGTCATGATAACTGCAGCCAGTTTTTATGAACCGTTGGCAAACCTGAAAACTGACCTGCTATGTTTTTTATATGGTGTTAACGAATAACAATGAATAAGGGAGAAATGTACATGACCACAGCCAACAAATCTTTTAGGAAAATGACATAAAACAGGCTGTAGTATAGCATCAAATTCAGGCTCTGGCCAGAAGTGACTAAGATATGCAAACTACCATAAAAGTTGGTACCTTTTTTCAGGTGTTTTGGAAGTAAGACATTATCTCTTCCAAAACATGGTTTTCAAAACATTAAGAGGATATCATCACATTGAGGTCCTGAAATTATTCAATCCTTATTAAAATTATCATTTTATAATCATTATTAAATCAATAATCATTATTGAAATAATGCTTGTAAGTAGCAGCTTTAGTGAGCTGAACATGTGACCAGTTTGTGAGAGTACAGAATCTAAGAACATACAACATATTGAGATGATGTAAGACAGTTACAAGAGAGACAGGCAAAAGAGATGCAGTGACTATTAAGAACAGAGCTATAGAATAATATTGTCACCTGCCAAAATCTAGCTAATAATCCTTTTTACAGAGTGGCCAGATTCATTAGGAAAACATCTGTGGTATGAGAATTAGAGGAAAATAGAAGGAACATATTAGGTTCCTCTCTGAGTTAACATAACAAAGGATATGAACTCTTAAATTCTGGTGAAATATGTAATGCAACCAAGGAAATTCTGCAAATGGAAAAAGTATGGTTACCAGGTGACCAATATGGAATTTGCTGAGAGTCTGCAATAATAAATTGAAGTTTAGGGCACTCAGCTGGATTTCCTTGTGATCTTGTGACAAGACTGAAAAGTCAGACAAATGTGTGACAAGCCCAAGGAAATAGTTACTTTAGTAGTGTCAGTAACAAAAAGCAAAAGAATGTTGTGTATTAGACATTTTGAAAGAACAAGTTCTTTGATGGAAAAAGAAAACATTAAGGTTTTGTGAGAAACATCACAGAACTCTCTAAGGCTACAAGTACCCCCAGGCATATAAGAAGCTTTTCAGAGGAGTTACAGGGAATGTTTGGCAAATAATTATATTATCCTATTGAAATTGCTTAATTTCTTTTCTTATTCATATTCATAGTAAATTCTACAATTTATTTCCTTTTATATCAAATACATTATACAGAAAGGTTTGCTGAAAGCCAATTTATATAGGGACCAAAAAAGTTTAAGGCTAGAAAATTTCTTATAAGATGATTTTATCTTATGTAACAGCTGTTTGACACATGCAAAGAGCACCTCTAATGCTCCTCTTTCAGATAAAGAAGGCCAAGGAGCCAGCTTTTGGGAAAGTCTTGATGACATATAATGGAAGTGCTTTGGAAGACTGGAGAATGTGGAGACATTCTGTTACTGGTTCCAGTTCACTAACCACATGATAAGGAGAAGCCTTTTCAATTGACTGTAGAACTGTAACTGTGGAGCATCTTTTAAAAAAAAAAAAAGGACAATTCATCACAGTCTTCTTTGCTGGACCTCGTTCAGTTTGTACCCAACAATCATGGGTTCCCCTTAAGCTCTTTCTTAGCCCCTCTTCTCCCTCAGCTCTTGTAGATTCAATTATAATTTCCTTAGAGATTATTCTCAGATATAATCCAGTTTTCTGGTCTCCATCCTCACATCTTCAACTACCTCTTGAACATCTCAAACTCGGTGTCCTATAGACTTCTTAAACTCAACATGTTCAAAATGGAAATCACTATCTTCACATTTCTGTTGAGCCACCAGTATCCTCCCAGTTACCCAGGCTCACAACCTAGGTATCATCCTCAGCTCCTCACTCACTCTTACTTCTCCTATCCCGTCTCTTGCCAAGACAAACCAGAAGGCTGTCACAATAATCCAGGCATGAGAGGTGATGAGGGCCTGGACCTGGACAGTATTTTGTGTCAGAGGAAAGAGGGTGTATATGTTTCAAAAACAGAACGAGAATTGAGGATGGCTCCTTGGTTACAAAAAAAGAAGAGAAGAGGACCCAAGGTAAGAGCCTGGCATCACCCATGATTAACAGATATGACCCGAAGATTCAGCAAGGGAGACTGACAAAGCTATCAGACAGGTAGGAGCAGAACCAGGAAAGGACAATGTCACAAAAACTAAGAAGAAAGAATCTTTTGGGGGGGGGGCAGGGTAATTCGGGTTAAGTGACTTGCCCAAGGTCACACAGCTAGTACATGTGTCAAGTGTCTGAGGTTGGATTTGAACTCAGGTCCTCCTGACTCCAGGGCCGGTGCTCTATTCACTGCACCACCTAGGTGCTCCTAGAGAGAAGAAAGAATCAAGGAGAAAAGGGTGACAAATAGCTTGAAAGGCTGCAGAAGTTAAGAAAGATGAAGATTGAGAGAATCCATTAGATTTGAAAGTTAAGAAATCATTGGTAACTTTGGGAAGAACAGTGTCAGGTTGAATGGTGTCAGAAGCCAAACAATGAGTTTAAAGGAGAGTTAGAGAAGTGTAGTTACCAGATACAGATGGCTTTCCCACTTAGCAACTAGTAAGTACTTAATGTTTTTTCATTTATTCTTAGCTTCGGTTTCTTTGTCTGCAAAATGGGGATTATAATTACTTTATAAACTTTAATGTATTATTTGCATATTATTATTGTTAAGAGTGCTTTGTCAATATTGCTATTAATAGGAGACTGGTACCGCCTGATTCAGGAGCGTATCTAGAAGTTATAGGTCAATAACATCAGATGCACAATAGCCATTGAGGATAATAAGGACCAACCTTGGGTTTGTCCATTGACTTTTGAGAAGACAGTTTATTAGAGCAGATTTTTAAAAGCTGAGAATAAAATGGATGGTGAGGAAATAGATCCTACCCCTATTTACTTCTTTGGGTGCCATTCCTTGCCTCCTCCATTCTTCTACCATCTTTCAGATGATCTTCTATGCGTGAGAGTTTCCTTTTTTCAATTAGTATATCCTCAAAAGTAACTCATAGATTTTCTTAATGACACCTTCACATTTTTCAGTCTATAGTCTCAACGTTCATAGTCTTTGCTTCTTTTCAGCATCTTGTAATTGCTATATTGTTTGGAGATGTGTTTGTTTTACCTCATTTTTCAGCTTGGAAATATCATGGGAGGAACTTGGTGTCTATTATTTGTCATGCCTTCTATGACATTGCTATATTCCCTGTGGATACTGAATAAATACTTGTTGACTGACCTGTAAAACTTGAGGATATAAGCAATTATCATTGTTAAATATTGATTCTTAAATCCTTGTGAAAATGATTGATGCTTTCTTAAGTCACTAACAAATAATTGATTCTTAGACTGCTTAATCTCCACCATTTCTGACTTAGAAAGTAAACATGTTTCCTTGCCTTCTTCTAAAGATTCTTAACCTTGGTCAGTTATATTGATTGTATCCATTTTTATCCTTAGAGGGAAAGGAGGTGATATGTGCTGGGTTTGTGCATTGAATTTTCTTCATATAACATTGTTTGATTATATTTACAGTCTTCCAAATTAATTTTCCCCTGTAGGGGAAAAAAAAGCATGGGATAAAAGTAGATAGAATAAAGGAAAAATAAGTGTCTTGAGTTCTATTATATTGGGACTAGTAGTGTTAATAAAATGACATTTAAATTTATTTAGTATAGAAAAAATGCTTTTCACTAAATATTTTAGTTTAGAAATGTCTAGAGCAGTATTTTAGTCCTAAGGACCAGATTCACTGAAATAACAGCTTTTTTTTTGATAATTTTCCAACTTAGACTCAACTGTGATCATAGTTTTGAAAGAAAATAAAATGTATTTTATTTTTTTCTACATAATACACTTTTTGTCTATGGTATAGGAAGTTTAGATTTAAGGAGAAATTATCTAATAATTCTTTGGAATAGTAACACTCTGTTAAAAACAAAGTTTCCATCTGTAACTTTAACAAAAAAAAAAGTATACTCTCTATTCAATGGAATAATCCTATCCTACATTGCCATTCTAGGTCAGAAAAATGTACAGAATCCCCATATAAATTATCTTCAACTCAGCTCATTAACTACACTGCAGCCTTAAGATTTGTCACAAATTTGTGCCTTTGATCACACAGAAAGGGGGAAAGAAGTGGGAAAGAAAGATAAATAATATGACTTAGTGCAACCCATTATCACTTGCAAAAAAGCAATTTCAAATTTGTACTTAGATATGCAACTCTATTCTTACATACAAAGGGTACTGTATAACTATGTCCATATATAGGTGTATGTGTGTGTATATTTATATATGGGATCATAAGTATTATGCCCTAACATAAGGTTAATGATCTAGCTTCCTCTTAGATTGTCATGAAATAATAATAATTCACATTTTATACTTTAAGTTTCAGAGTTTTTAAAATTGTCTAAATGTTAGTTCATTGTTGTCAACAACTATGCCATGTTTTCCAAGTGAAGTTAGATAAAAAGTAAGAATTTGAAGTAAGAAAAGAACATTAAAATTAGTCTGCTCTTACACAAGTAATTATTTATTCATCCATTTTGACGTCTCCATTAGGTATATCTAATTCTGTAGTAAAAAATGGTTCTTAATGCAGAGTATATTCAGTCTTTGTCACTAAATCCGTAGTAAGGAACTTGGTTTGGAATTCAGTAAAAAAAAAATGTTTGGGAAACTGTGATTTCAGTTTTATCTATGTTAGGTGCAGATATATCCATTGCTCATTAATTCAGCCTCTGTAACATCCTCATCATTATTATGTGTCTGTTATTTTTGTTGTACTTTGTAAAATCGATGTCACAGAAAATGACATGAAATTCTGTCAGTTATTAACCAATATCAGCTCTGCTCAACCAAAGAACTACTAATTACATATCAAGAATAGAATACAATTAAATTTTAATGTAATTTATAACTGTACATTTTGTGTTTGGTACATGTACAGTTCAGAATAAACAACTTAAGAACTTGTGCTGGGAACAGAAGTTTCCAAGTCTATATAAATGAACATTAACTTTGACAATATAACAGTTTAGTCTTAATTTGTTATGCACACTCATGGCTTTCCTTGGTTCCTTTTAAAATGTAGTGGGATTTTTTAAATGAATAAAATTGCAGTTTGGGGTACAATTTTATTTACATTATGATTATATATTTTACATTATGATTATATATGTAATATATATTACGTTATGATTATATATGAATATATGAATATATAATAATGTGTATCATAATATACATTATGATAATATATGATATATATTATATATCTGTATATAGATTTAATTAGAAAATAATCATCTACACATGCATTTTATATTATAAATTATTTTAAAATATTTCTAACTATGGATGTTGCATTATAGGACTGCTGTGATTTTCAAAAGGCTACAATTTCTGAGGTTGTTTCAAATAGCAAAATGTGAATTATAAAAATGTGATGGGATTTAGAGTTCAGGTTTTTTTTTGTGTCTTTAAATTCTTATTTTTAGATGGTCCTTTAAAAAATAAATATTTACTTTTTTTATTCCATATTTCATTTGTATATTTTTGGGATTTGGGGTTGGGGAGTTTTTGTTTGTTTTTGTACATCAATGCAAACCCATATGTAGAGGGCCAGCTCTGAGAAAATCCATTCTGGGATAAGATACGGGCCAGGTTTTCCCTGAAGCCTGTTCTTGCCTTTGGGCTGATAACTCAACAGGTGGGCTCTCCATACCACACTCCCACACCCCCGAGCATATATGTGCTGTTTAGGATGAAGGCTCTCCAAGCCTCCTCGGTATACATGTGCTCTCTCCAATACCCTCACCGGCACATGGCACACGTGCTAAACACCACCTGTGGGCTATTAACACAATATTGTGTACGGCAAAAGGGAACAAAGCAGGAGGAAGTCATGCCATGCAAATGTTTTTTTACATGAACTTGTTGATTCTGCTTGCTTAAAAAAGTATGTAAGCCCTGTCCCTCAGTTAAATAAATGGAGGTGTTCTTTACTCTCCTGCCTGGCCTGTGTAATCTTTTCAGTCTCCACGGCAGTAAAGATTTTTAAAGATTTTTTTAGCTGTTCTTCTTTTCTTTCCCTCTTCCTCTCCATTTTTTTCCACCTTTGCTGAGGGACCTAAAACAATTTTTCACCTGGACCAGAATCTACTTTCCAAGACCTTAGGTGAAGATAATGTGGGGGGCAAGGGAAACACATTCCAGCCATAAGTTATAATAGCCAGTTTAAAGAAAAGCATGAGGACAAACTGAAAGCCTTGTGTGAAGAACAACAAGGCTAGTCTGGCTAGACTATGGAATGTAGGAAGAGAGAGTAATATGTAAAACAAGACTGGAGAGAGTATTCAGGACAACTTTGGAAAGGGCTTTTTAAAAGCCAAATAGAGAAGTTTAAATTGGATCCTAAAAGTTGTCGGGAATCATTGGAGTTTATTGAGTATGGGAGTGGCGGGGTCAAAACTATGCTGTAGGAAAATCAATTTAGCAGGTATGTATAAAATCTTCTGAAATAGGAAGAGACCTGAGGCATGAAGACTAATTAGGAAACTGTTGTCTAGTCCAAGAAAAATGATGAGAGCCTGGACTAATGTGGCAGTTGTGTGAGTTGAGAGAGAAGTTGTGAAAGATGTTGTGAAGATAAAATTGAATGATTTGGCACCTGGCTGGATATATAAATGGAGAGAAAGTAAGGAGTAAAGGATGATATCCCAGTTCTAAATCTGGAAGAATAGGATGGCCTTGATCAAAAAAGGGAAGTTCAGCAAGGGTAGGTTGGGGGACAGAGGATGGGCAGAATAATGAGTTTAGGTTTAGACATACAGAATTTAGAATGCCTCCCAGACTTCCGTTTGAAATGGCCATTAGCAGTTAAGGTGTGCAGCTGACATTCAGGAGACAGGCTTAGGCTGGATATATAGATTTGGTAGTCATCTACATAGAGATGAGAATTAAACCCATGGCACACAATGAGGTAATTAAGTAAGAGAGAAAAGAAGGCGGGCCAGGACAGAGCCTTAGGTTATCCCCTCAATTCAGAGAGAGGATACCAGTAATAGACCAACAAAAAGAGACTGAAAAGAAATTATTCAATCAGAAACAAACTAAAGGACAATGTCATGACAGCTCAGAGAGGAGAGAGTATCCTGCAGTAGAAGACAACAACCTGTGTTAAGAGAGGCCTGCAGAGAGGTCAAGAAGAGTGAGGATTAAAACGCCATCAGATTTGGCAATTTAATAACTACAATAATATTAGTATGCTTTATGGTTTGCAAAATACTTTAAGGCCTATCGAAGAGATAATTGGTAAGACTGGAGAGAGCGTTTTCATTTGAATGATAAAGTCAGATGCCAGATTTTCAAAGGGTTGAGAAGGTAGTAAGAAGTAAAGACAGATTAGGAATAGCTTTTTCTGTGAGTTTAATTGTGACAGGAAGGAAACATATAGGGTAATAATCTGTGGGAATGGTTGGATCTAGTGAAGTTTTATATTGGGTTTTTTGTTTCTTTTTTGCAATACTTAGGTAAGTTTAGGTACTTAGGTACTTAGGTAAGTTTACAGGCAGCAGGGAATAAACCAGAAGATAGGGAAGAAGTGACTGAAGATGGGGGACAGGATGATTGTGGGGATAATTTTCTAGAGAACATGGGAGCAAGTAAGATCAAGGGTACACATACAGGGGTTGGTCTTGGCAAGAAGGGTTATCTCCTGATCAGTCTGGAATAAAGAATAAGAAAAAGGGAAATGATGTCAAGGGTTGTTTAAATATAAAGAAAGGAATCATTGATTCACAGATATAAGGGACCTTAGAAGTCATTGAGTCTAACCCCTTATGTTGTGGTTGGTTATAGATGAGGATATTAAGGTCCAAAGATGTTTGACTTGCCCAGTCAAACAAGTAGCAGAGATAGAATCTGAATCCTTCCACACTCTGTCTAACACTATCTTGTCCACTACTTATGCTTTCTAGAGCAGAGCTCAGAGCAAAATATGATGCTAAGTTCTCAACTGAGAGGGAGGGTAGGAGGGAGAATGGTGAGGCAAGCTTGAGGATATATAGTAGTGATGAAAGACCTGAAGTATCTTGACATCTGCTGAATCTGGCACACTGCCAAAAGCAGAACAGCTAATAATTTCTTAACTTGCCTTATTGATAATTTCATCTTTGAGAAGTCTGAGGAGCTGACAAGGAAAAAGAATGGAACAGAAAAGCATTTGTTAAGTACATATTTTGTGCCAAGCCTTGTTTAAAGTTCTGGAAATACAAATAAAGAGCAAGAGAGTCCCTGCTCACAAGAAGCTCACATTCTAATTAGAGGAAACAACCTATTTAGAAGAATTCAACTGCAGGAGGTTGAAAAGATCTGGTGGGCTGTGGGGTACACAGCAGGATTGATGACAAAGCCCAGGAGTCTTTGTAGTCAGGTTGCAATACGTAGGGTCCTCGGGGCATAGCAGCAGGGCTAATGATGAAGGGGAAGAAATCTTTGCAGAATCTGAGTCACAACAACTGAAAGGAACCGGTTACTAGGGTAGAAATGATGGGAACCTTGGGGCAAAGTGATTATTCCATCTTAGAATTTTTGATAAAAGAGATGAAAACCATATCCTGATGTGAACCCTAGAATTTTAAGCGTGCAGATTTCAAAAGGTTTAGAGAAAGGATTCTTAGGCTCCCACTCTCTACAGGGGAAATTAGCCTTTGAGGGATGAGATACTTTCACGAATGAAATTTTAAAGACAGAGAAATAATTCCGAAATTAGGGATGTTCAGGAATTGACTAGCCTAGTTAAACTGAAAAAAAAAAAATAGAAAAGAAGATGGAATCAAAGGCAGCCAACAAAGGATCAGTACAAAAGCATAGCACAGCCATGTCTCAGGAGTTGCTAAAGATAGTCTTGGGAGTAGTAAAGCTGACAATGAGTAGAGTTATGAGGAAAGCCAAGGAGGACAAAAGGGTGGTGTTTTGGGTTTTTTTGTTTATTTTAATCATACTAGGGGAAAGAGTAGGATAACTGTTTAGAATAAATGGAACAATAATCATGACTGAAAGAAAGCAGAGATATTCAGTTCTTTGTTTCTGTTTTTTCTACCAAGGAAGACTGGAAAATAAGAACAAAAGTAACCAATTAAGGAGGCAGCTAGGTGGCGCAGTGAATAGAGCCCCAGCCCTGGAGTCAGGAGGACCTGAATTCAAATGCGGCCTCAGACGCTTGACACACTTACCAGCTGTGTGACCTTGGGCAAGTCGCTTAACCCCAATTGCCTGCCTTTAAAAAAACAGTTAAAAGTAACCAATTAGGGAGCTGATTTGCAAAGTAAGAAAGAAGAGAACAGTAGAGCACCTTGCTGAGTCACTTGCCCAGATGAATTACATCCTGTCTAGTACTGAAAGAACTGAAAGATGTGATTCAAAGATCACTGAGAGCATTTAGCAAAGATGACAGATGATGGAAGAGGTTCTGCCATACTGAGGAACAATAAATGTTTTCCTTTCTAAGATGAGGAAAACATAAGCTCTACTTAGAAGATGGTTATTGAGCCTCTTGAAAAGGAAGTGAAGAACAACACCACCCCACAAAAAAAAAAGTTTAATTATGAACAGGTCATACCAGACTAACCTCATTTCCACTTTGAAATAGGTTGCCCAGTTGTTAGATCAGAGAAATTCTGTGTATATGTAGTTTACCTAAATTTTATCAATGCATTTCATAAAGCATTTTGTGACGTTCTTGTGAAACTGTAGGTGGATGTCATCTAAGTGATGGTCAGTTACATTCAGCACTGGTTTAAAGACCAGACTCTCAAATAATCATTAAAGGTTCAATGTCAGCTTAGAAGAATCTCAGCTGTATAATCGGACATTTGACCAAGTGTTCTACTTGACCAAGTGCTGTTTAACATTTATACTATTTACTTGGATAAAGGCATACATGGCAACCCTACCAATTTACAGCTGACATAGATCTGGTAGAGATAGCAAATATACTTCATGGCAGAGTTAAGCTTCAGAAAAAGATCTTGGCAGACTAGAACTTTGAAATTTAAAGTTTTATACTTGGATCAAGAAATTTACCTTGGAAGTACAGGATGTGTTAGCATGATTAAATAACAATTTATCTTAAGGATCTCAGGTTTTTGGTTGACTACACACTTGATATGAATCAGCATTCTGATGTGGCAGGAAAAAAAAAAGCTAATATAGTCATAGACTGTATTAAGAGTGACCTAGCTTGCAGGAATAAGGTTGAAATCATTGTACTGTGTTTGTCCTCACCTGACCACATCTGCGGTGTTGTGTTCAGTACTGGACACCACATTATAGAAAGGACATTAGTAATCTGGCGAGCACCTACAGGAGGACAATCAATATTATGAAGAACCACAAAATCATTTGAATAAGTGATTAAAGGAAATGGATATATTTAGCCAGGAAAAGAGAAGACTTAGAAGAAAATGGCCAGTTCCCTTTTCCCACTGGCAGCTGAATCACCATGTGCTAGAGATAGAATCTTCTGATACAAGCTGAATTAGATGACACCTGAGGTGCCTCCCAACTCTGAGATTCTGTGATCCTGTACAATGATTAGAATACTATTGGCAGAGTATATTGTTCTTCTTTCATACTTCATTTGATGTTATCATAGTACTTAACATATAACTAATTTATCTATGTGGTCATAAAAATTGTGAGAAAATACCTTGTTTTAGGTTTTTCATTGTACTCTATCAATCCAGATGCTTTTGTCATCAACAAGCAGTAAACATAGAAGAAACTATATTCTTTATAATTCTTATTTTGGTGCACCTGTGAATATGTAATCTCCTATAAAAAGTCAATTGCCTGAATTCTATCTTCCTTCATATTTTCCACAAGTATGCTCTTCATAATTACATGTGAGTCTGTAGCTCCATGTCTTCTTAATTATCTTATTTTAATATTACCATCTTTGAACTTTTCAGTTCTTTTATAGGCTTTCCTTTTTTAGATATCTTGAAAGTCATTCCCTGAGTACCTCCAAAGTTATTTTTTATCCAACAACTCCAAAAATTCTAGCTGACATACTTCATTTGGAATCTTTGTTCTCCCAAAGATTCCAAGTGAAGTTTCATCTATAAATGGTCTTGGGATGATATGGCTTAGTTGGGTCTCACTCCATGTTACCTGAAGGCTTTTTTTTCTGTACTACTTTACCATATTTTGTAAGGGTTGCCTGCTCTGCAGTGTTTTACAGATGAAGTCGTATAAATGCTGGTGTTGCTCTTGGATGTGCTCTCTCTCTGACTGAAGAAGTTTATTTTGCTAACTGAGGCATATTCAGTGTTCTTTTGGTGTGCAGCTATTATGTATCTGTCTTGAACTTGTCTAAGAAATGGTGATTATCAGAGACAATGCCTTTACTTCTTTTCATTCACCTTTTCTTCCAGAGACAGTAGGTTATTCAAGTAGGTCATATTGCACCTGTTCTATTTGCATATATTACCTACTCATATTTAGAAAAATTTATGTGTTATATACTAAAGATGGAAAGAAGACTATACAGAACCTCAGGTTCAAGCGCAGGCTTCACCAGTAGAACTCAGGGCTCTATATTCTATTTAATCTTTAAATCATACCATGCTGTTTTATATCTTATGTCTACCTACCATACAGACTTTCATAAATGTGCTTGGTAATTACAAAAACAAAAGTTTACAACTTAAAAGTCTTAAAAAGCAATAGAAAAACTTTGCTTATACTAAGCAAAATAACAGAATAAAGAATGTGTTTCCCTAGAAATAAGTTAAAAAGGCTAAAAACAGATGACAGTTTTCTAATGGTACAAAAAGTTTTTACAGAAGAAAAATTTAGTTTCTGACAGCAAGTTTTAAAATTGGACTTTGCTACCGAATACAGGGAATTTCTGGGAAGAAGATTACCTCTACAATGTATAATCTGAGAAAGTTGCCAGGAGTTTCACTGCTAGTATGTGAGAAAGGTGTTGCTTGAACCCAAGGCTTCTTGCCTCCAGGCCAGGCTTTCTGTTGACTATGTCAGGCTGCTTCTCAGTAGCTATTGTTTTAATAACTAGTGACTAAATCCTCCAACTCTGTATTTGTATCTACTAATTTGACTTTAATCCCACAAAATTCTGCTGTTTGCCCCTTTATGGTAGGTATATAATATAAAACAAAACTTGTAAATTGTATATGAGGAAATTATTAAATTTGTCATTAAGAGGCAGAAAAAAGTTCAAAACAATACTCTTTCTGTTCCTATAAATTCCTAGTTGTTTTTATTCTGTCCTATGTTGCAGTGTTGTCAATTTGAAAAAAAGTAGAGATTGATTTTAAAATATTGCCATGTCTTTGGACTTTGCTGTTTCATGATGCTTTTGATACAGTAAAAAATTATTTATGTATTATTCACTGCTGTATCTCATGTTTTATTATATTTGTATTTTGATTACTGATACTTCAGCTGTGTTTTAGGGCACTTTTCAGCTTGATTGCCCATGACTTTATGTATACACATACTCATGAAAGTTCTCAAAAGAATGCAGATATAAATTACAGACTTTTTTGGTAGCCTGTTCGCAAACTAGCTACTTATATTGAATAAGGCTAAAATGGTGATGTCTTGAAAACATGGCTCATAGAGTAACTTTGAAGTAATTAGAAAAGAATATTGTACATAGCTAGTCACGTACATGCTAATTGAATTGTGACCGAACATTATAACCTGGTTTTATAGTATCCTTTTTTACTTTAGTTACTGGCTTTCAGGTGGGCATTTAAAAACATGGCTATTCTACTCATTGTATTTCCTCAAGAGTTATCAAATATCATGGATCTTTTTTCTTTTAACAACTTTGTGTAGTATATTATAACCTTCTTTCTAATGCTTTGAAATTTTCTCAGTGAAATCATAGTTCAGAATAAGGAATACTTTATTATTTTAAACTGAAAAATTATGTGATCTCAAACAAACACTGGTAAAATTGTAAATTACTCTGAAGTATTCCAGTTCCCTTAAATCAAGGATTCTTAACCTGATATCTGTGAACTTGTTGGGTTTTTTAAAAAATATATTTTGATAACTGCATTTAAATAGAATTGGTTTCCACTGTAATGATGATTTATTTTATATATTTACCATTATTCTGAGAATAGGGTCCATAAGCTTCACCAGACTGTCAAAGAGGTCCATAATACAAAAAGATTAAGAAACACTACTATACATAAATTGCTGTAGAAGCTATTATAGTGAGTTTTAACTGAGGTTTTTTGTTTGTTTTCTTTTTTTAATTTTAGGCCACTAAAAGTGATGATATATATAATCCAAGAAAGTCCAGTTCAGTCCAGGACTCTACACTGTTGAAAAGGACATGGGACTCCTCCTACCAGATTCCAGATGGTTCAATACAACTGACATCCTGGCTGACAACTGTGAAAAGGAACCTTGGATTATTTTCTTTTATTTTTGTGGAAGACCACAATCCCAAATCTATAGCACACATCAGGTAATACTATCTCACTTCCCTAAATCCCTAAAATATGTGTATGTTATCTACTACTTTTAAAATCCTAAATATTAAAGACAGGAAATAAGATTTTAAAATACAATATTTTTCTTTCACTTTTTCATTACATCATCGTATTGTTTGCTTTTGTCTTAAATAATTTTCAAGTGTAAATCAGTTAACTAGAAAAGATGTTAGTTTAAGAAAGGCAGATTTTCAGGGGGGAGCCAAGATAGTGGCTGGAAAGCAGGGACTAGCATGAGCTCCCCACCAAGTCCCTCCAAAAACCTATAAAAAATGGCTCTGAACCCATTTTAGAACTGCAGAACCCACAAAAAGAATAGGGAAGCAGGGCTCTAGCCCAGGACAGCCTGGATGGTCTCTGGGTAAGTTCTATTTCTCACGGAGCTGGGAGCGGAGCAGAGCGGAGCGCAGCCCAGCGTGGGCGGCGCGGACCAACAAGACCAGGAGCCAGGTGGAGTGTGCCCTGGCGCCCTAAATCAGTGAGCTGTGACAGTTACCAGACTTCTCAACCCACAAATACCAAAGACAACAGAGAAGGTTAGTGGGAAAAGCTTCGGGACCAGAGTGATAGGAGCGGTTTGGCCACCTCCCCCGGGGTCAAAGGGGGTGGTGCAGCTACAGAACTACAGCTGCAGTTGCTTCTGGCCCCAGGCCCACCTGGTGGGAGGAATTAAGTGGCTGATCAGAGCAGGAGTAAAGAGCCTGCTGAAGATCTAAGTCCAGTCCAGGTTGGGGGTTCTTGGGGAAGGAGGAGTGCTGGTGGGGCAGAGCTGGCACATCCCCCCAGGCTTGGAACATAGAACTCTTTAGTCTACAAGCAGTCATACCCCAATGAAAAACTCAAGGGTCGAGTGAGTCGTCTGGGAACGTGGCCAGGCAGCGAAAATGCACCCAGATTCAGTCTCAGACTCTGGAATCTTTCTTTGGTGACAAAGAAGACCAAAACATACAGCCAGAAGAAGTCAACAAAGCCAAAGAGCCTACAACAAAAGCCTCCAAGAAAAACA
>CM053622.1:578372991-578471498 GCA_028646595.1 Phalanger gymnotis
GAATTTGGAACTCAAAGTTTTAAAAAATAGACGTTCAAAAACAAAAAAGTTTTTGCAGGAAGACAATAAGATACACAGGCAATGGGGCATAGAAATTTATCTTGCCCTACAAGAAAGAAAGGGAAAAGGGGATGGGAGGGTAATGGGGTGACAGATGGGAGGGTGGACTGGGGAACAGGGCAACCAGAATATACACCATCTTGGAGTGGGGGGGGGAGGGTTAGAAATGAGGAGAAAATTTGTAATTCAAACTCCTGTGAAAATCAATACTGAAAACTAAATATATTAAATAAAATTTATTTTAAAAAAAAGTAGGAGAACTATGAGTATGTGTAATATTGCATATCCTGTCAGACTTGGTTAATGTATTGATTTTGATAAACTGTTTTTTGTCTTTTTTTTTTCCTTTTTCATTAAAGAATTGGGGAAGGAACATCTTTGGAAATAATGGTGATGTAAGAATAAAAGCAATCAATAATTTTTTTTAAGTTTACATCAAAAGTAATTCCATCCAATGAAAGTAGGTGATGGTAGTTGTAGCAGCAGCAGCACGTAACATTTATATAGCTCTTTAAAGTTTGCAGTGCACTTTATATGTGTCACGTAAAGAAAATTTGCAGGCACACAAAAATCATCTAAAAGAACAGTAGGGCCCAGTTGACATAACTGTTTATAAGCAATTCTTCTGAAGTGTTGCATACCTCTATCTTTTTTCTTTCAAAGAAAAGAAAAAAAAGAGGAATGTCTCTTTTATTCTCTTTAGTTTTTCTCTATATTTTGTCCATAACCTTTTAAAGAGATCGATGAATTAACGGAGAAGTTTTTTTTATTTCTTAAGAGCTGGGCCTATTTCTCTAAAATAGGCATTTAAATAATTCACATGCTAGGTAAGCATAAATTTAAAGACATTAGCTGCCTCATTTGATTAACAAGTTCTGTTTTAATTGAAATCTAGGAGGTTGGGCTTGGCTGAGAGGTAAATCATTTCAAGCCCTACCATTATAGTAAAAAGCATACTAGCTTTAGGATGATAAGACCTGAGCTCAAATCTCACCTCGGATAATTAATACTCTGTGTGACCCTGGTCAGGTGACTTAAGCTTTCTGGATTTTTGGTTTCCTCATCTATAAAGTGAGGGGTTTGGATTAGATGGTCTCTGAGATCCCCTCCAGTTCTGAATTTATGATCCTATAATTCCAGATCAAGGAGACTTTTAGCAGTCTCTCTCCTCCCTCCCTTTTACCCAGGCTATTACAGCAGCTTCCAAACAAGTTGCTGTTACCCCCAGTAACTTTCTTAATCTTTGCTAAATGTCATTCCAGATTAGGCTTGCCAATGCACATGGATAAATAAATAGATATCACATGAACTCCACTGCTCAAAAACATTCAGTATCTTTGAGTGCATCCTGGAGTACAGAATTGAGCAAAAGGAAGAATGTGAGTTGGTCTGCACATGAGAAATTGTGCAGTACTTTCAAAGATCCCAAACTGCCCATTCCTACAAAAACTCATCTCTTCAAAACCCAATTTCTCAGTGATGACTCAAAATCCTGGAGCACCATGATCTGCATGTTGCCTACAGTGATTTACATGTAAAAAGTAATATAATAAAGGACATTACCAAGAATTTGCTTGCCTAGAAAGGAGGTGGGCTAATCATACATCAAGAATAAAGGAAACTAATTTGAGTGATACATTGGGATTTCCAGTACACAGAAAGAAGAAAAGGATGGAAGGAAAGATTCTCACGTATTTAATAAATCTTGTGAAAGTTATGCAATAAAATATGTGCAAGAATCACACAGGATAACACCTTGTGGAAGCCTTGCAATCTCTACCTCTTTGAAAGAAGTATAACCCAAAGATGAAGTCATGGACTTCTTTCAAATTAAAGGTAGCACATACTTGTAATGGTTTACCATGGGGTCCGGGCTGATGAGGAGAGGCAAGTGAAGTGAGGTAAGCAGTGGGAAAAATTGGGACAGATAAAGGGCCTGAAAGTTATAGTAAAAGTGGAATAGTTCCCATGAATGAAAATAGTGAGATAGAGAAGATAACATTGTAATTAGAGAAATTATCAGTCTAAGATCTTTTAATAAAATTGTATTTATTTTGAAGTAATTTTACAGATAGACAAGTGAACTAAGATCTAGCTAAGATTCCTGTTTGACATCAGTTATATCTCATACTTATTTGTGGATCAGTTCTATATATATAAAAACAGACTTGAAATGGCCAACTCTATGTGGTGCATTTTCCATTGCTAAGATCTACTGAACCCATCCCAGATCTACTAAATTTCTTATTTCTAGCAACTAACTAGTTAATTTTTCTGACCATGTTTTTAGAACTTGTCATTTTGTTCTTTTCCTGGCCTGTTGCTGATTCTAATAATAGAATAATTATGCTAATTATTATTATTAGTATAATAGCTACTAATTATAATAATAGTTGTAGTAATTATATTTTATTAATTGTATAATAATAGTGATTGTAATAGCTAACATTTAGCACTTTGAGGTTTGCACATATTATCTCATTTCCTCCTCACAATCCTATGAGATAGGTGCTATTATTATCACTATTTGAGGAAACTAAGGCTGAGAGGAGTTAGGTGACTTTGCCTAGGGTTATACAGCTGATAAATATTTATGAGGCAGGATTTGAAATTAGCTTAACTTCAATCATTTCTGAAATGGTGAACAAGTTATCCACTGTTGAGTAACCATTATGAAATTTTGCATGTTCAGTGGTACTAATATTCTCCTAGAGGTTGCTCTTCACTTCTTAATAAAGATGTAGATTGGAGAGTTGACACATAATAAAATACTACAGTTTATACTTGGTGAATACTTTTCCTTGTCTGCCTCTTCCAGACTCTTACTTTTATTCAACTTTAAATTTTTTTTTTAAAAATGTTTGTTGGTATCTTTTATTTTTATGTCACCCTTGTTTTCTATATATCTTCATCTCTCCTCTCTCCAGAAAGCCATCAATTATAATACAGAATAAAAGAGGTAGGAAAAGAGAAATCTGTTCTGCAAAACTAACCAACCCATTAGCCAAGTCTAACTGTAAATGCAACATTGGTTCCATGCCCACAGTCCCCCACTTTTGCAAAAGGAAAGAGATGTGTTTATCTCTAAAGTAGCCCTTTTCTTCGTTCTTTGAGAGGAAGTTAATATGTAGGTTCTACTACTACTTCTGCTGCCATTTTGTGTCTCCAGGGGAAGCCCAAACCAGAGTTCTGAACCTCTGTTATTACAAACCAGCCACAGGACACCAAAGAATGTGGAAGATCTTTTATTTGGCCACCCAACACTTCCTCTGGCATAATTAGACAATACAGTGGGATTTGCAGAAAGCCTCTACTAGTTCTGAAGATACAATCAAGAAGTCCATGAGCTCTTTGCAAATATTGCCTTTGTCATCATGACCTCGTACAGCAGAAGGTCTATATTTCATTAAGGATCTGTCCCCTAAGTCTGGGACTGAATCGTAATGAATCTCACAAAATGGCCCACTTCTTTCCTGTTCTGGAACACCTATAAGCCATGGAAAATGGTTGCTTGTTACTGCAATGGTTGCTTGTTACTCCATAATATTTTCTTCCTCCATGCCCTTTTTCTGTATACATTTATGTCCAACTCCATGTTACAGTTTATTTTACATTTCTGAATAACACTATTCATAACCTTTTCAATTAAGGTATCCTTTTTAATTCCGGGAACAACTTGCTATACATCTATACTGTCTTTCCCCTATGTACTGATGGACAAACTATAAGTTGTTTAAGAGTTTTCCGAGGCTTGAAGTAATCAGCACATAGTCATCCTCAAACAGAAGTATCTGAAGAGCTCACCAGCCACAAATAATCTCTCTTCAGTTTGAACTCTGTGCTGAATCTTCTTCACAGTGACAAAAACTCTTCTATCTCCATGTTTTATGCCTTAGCTGATGTTTATGACTGAAGAAGGTTATTTCTCTTTTTCTAAAGATTCATGAATGATTTTGATGTATGGACAGGAGACGCTTTTACATTTAAAATTATTTATAATTTTTATTTTCAGTTCCAAATTTTCTCCTTCCCTTTACCCCCTCCTTCACCCATTGAGAAGGCAAGAAATATGATACCAACTATATATAAGAAATCTTCTAAAACTATATTTCCACATTAGCTATGGAGAAGAAAAGAGAAAAAAAAATATGCTTCAATCTGTACTCAGAATCTATCAGTTCTCTAAATGGAGGTAGATAACATTTTTCATCAGTAGTTCTTTGATATTATCATGGATTGTTGTATTGATCAGGGTTGCTATATTTTTCATAGTTGATTATCGTTAACAGTATTACTGTTACTGTGTTCATTGTTCTCCTGGTTCCCCTTACTTCACTTTGTGTCAGTTCATTTAAGTCTTCCAGGGTTTTTTTGAACCATCCACTTCATCATTTCTTATAGCACAACATTATTCCATTACAATCACATGCCACAACTTATTCAGCCATTCCCTAATTGATGGGCATCCCTTCAATTTCCAATACTTTGCCTCCACAAAAAGAGATGCTATAAATATTTTTGTACATATGGGTACTTTTCCTTTTTCTTTGGTCTCTTTGAGGTACAAGCATAGCAATAGTATTTCTGAGCCAGAAGATATGCACACTTTTATAGCCTTTTGGGCATAGTTGCAAATTGTTCTCCAGAAAGGTTGGACTAGTTCACAGCTCCACCAGCAATAATACATTAGCATACCTATTTTCCTACATCCTCTCGAACATTTGTCATTTTCCTTTTCTGTCACCTTAAACAATCTGATAGGTGTGAGGTAGTACCTCAGAGTTGTTTTAATTTGCATTTCAATAATCAATAGAGGTTTAGAGTATTATTCTCATGCGATGCTGTTGGAAAATAGCTTCTAAGGTGGCCTATTGCTCTACCAAATCAGATGCTTTTTCATTGTCAACAAGCAATATATTCACAAGGATATTCTGTTCTCTACATTTTTCTGTCATTTGTAAAATAATAAGTCACTTGTGAAATGTGATACGTCATTCAATATCACTTATCAAAAGCTTGCTTGTTCTCTACTGATAATGTTCTAGATGTCCTCAATTTGCATATAGAGAACCAATAAAGATTCTTTAGAGACAGAAGGCTAAACACATAGGTCAGTAGTTAATGTTCTGTCATTCCCCTTTTTCAATATTAATAAGGTTCAAGGTTTTTTTTCCCATGCTTTTATTATCTTTTCCATCCTTGTACAATATTGATCCATCAGGGTCCTCAAAATTGTGTCACCTCTAGCACAGAACATTTGCATTCAGTCCAGTCTGTCTTTTTTTTCATCTTGATTCTCTTTAGTTCTGTTTCTATATGCCCTATAAGCAAGTTCAGGAGTGGTTCCACTTTATTTGATGGGGGGGGGAAGGATTGTTATAATAATTTGTACGTATTCTTTCCATTTTTCTTTTTGTTTCTTTCCTTCCTTAAATCCCTTGGAATGATTTTGCTTGCCTGTAAGTCTTGCCAGCCTTTAGTTCTATACTTCCAAATAAAGCACATTCTTCGATTTTGATTTTCACCAGTGTTTACTCACTGCTCTCACAACCCGCAAATCTATTCATGTTCACTTTCTGCTCAGAACTGGAGATAGGTGGATCTGTGAATGGCTCTGCAAAAGCAGGCTGCTGATCACTACCAGCCAAAGAACTATAATTCATACCTCTACCTCCCCCATTTTCAAAGGTTTTGTCTTGGTTTGTTTTTTAACCCAAGTGTAGAAGTATAGAATTTTGAATTTATGCCTATTTACATTTTTTTTTTAACACTCAGCCTATCACTATAGCCTCTCAAGATTTTTTTTGTCCTAATTTTGTCATCCATCATATTAGCTATTCCTCCCAGCTTTGTGTCATCTACATATTTTAGAAGCATGCCACCTGTGATTTCATTCATATCCTTGATGGAAAATAATGAACATCACAAGGACTGGATCCTTGGGGCACAATAGCATGGAAAAATACCAGCTAATACTTACAGCAAAACTCCTTTTAGACTGAATAGCCAAAAAACTAGAAATTCATGGCGATCTCTGAAAACAGAACACAGACAGCCACTTGCTAACCCTAAAGAATGCATCCTAGCCTCATTGAATTCTTTGATTCCTGGACCCTCAGTTGTCTAATTGATTAGTGCTTCTTGGTTAATGGTTCTGTCCTGAGTACTTCTTATCTATATTCTTATACCCACCAATACAAACTCATCTTATCAATTGCCATGACTCAAAAGCCACTCTGCCCACAAAGGGGCAACAGACAGGTCAGGATCCCCCTACCTTGGTACTCTGAAATTCAACGTGAAATGCCTTGGGATGTGTTGGCATAATTTTAAAAGATAAACTCTTTAACAGAACAAGATTTTTATTAGAGTACAAATTTATAATTTTTAATCCAATATTTTTGTAATCTCTTTGCCCTTATTTTGAAGTATACAACAGTAAATTAAGATACAGTTTCTTCGTTGTTTTCTATAGATTGTGTTTTCATATAGTTAGCCCAGGCTCCAGCACTTAGTGCAGCGCCTTTCATAGAATGATTGCTTATTGACACTTATCATTATTCTCCTCTGCAACCAGTAACTAAACAATTCGTAGCATCATTCTCAAATTAAGGTCTAATATAGGATATTTTGTACTTTCATATTGTTTACGTCTTCATACCACAATATGAAACAAAATATATTACCTAAGAAGTAGAAGTTTTGCCTTGACCTTTTAGAAAAGCTTCTGATTCCTAAAACGATGAAATTAAATTTTGAGGTTAAAGTGGGCACTAAAACTGTGCTGCAGAGTGTGATATGAAATGGAAGAGGTTCATATTTTTAGCAATAGACTGGCTTGTGAATCCATAACCAAGCAGAAGATGAAACAAAAGCCATTTATCTACACCAAGGCAAGCTAATTTACTATGCTTTTACATATTTTGGTGCAGTCTATTTTGTTGCATATTTTCTTGTGTCAGTACAAATCGTTTCCGTAAGTATATATGCAGTAATTTTTGTGGAGGCTCTTTTAAGTTTATGGTTTCCATACCAGTTGTCTCTTTTATGTCTGTTTAAAGAGTAAAAATAATAAGTTATCCTCTTTTCTTTCTACTTCCTTTTCTATGTTAAATAAGAATACAGGCCACTCTATTCTCTTGACCTTTTTTTATTCCCTTGGGGTTTAAATAAGCACATTAATCATAATGTGTCTTTTCGTAGCAACGATATATCCTTCTTTTTAAAAAATGTTATTCTTTTAAACCCTGACCCTGAGATAATCAAATTTCTGCCTCCATTTTCTTCTAATATTAGACGCAAGTGTTATTTCCAAACAATTAGTAATCTTCTTTGTACAAATTAAAGGGGAGGATAAGAAGAGTGGGTGAAGGTACTAAATGTAACTGATATAGAAGCAGTTTCTTGGCAACGTTGTTAAGTGCATGCTGTGTGTGCCTATGTGCATTTATTTAAAGTCACTTAATAGAATTTATTTTTTAAATAAACTACCTCTGATTTCAGTGGAGCAACTTGAAAGCCTATTCTAAAGTAAACTGGTATAATTTGGTTATGATTTAGGGTTTTTGATATCATTTGGTTTCCCCGAATGAAGAGCATTATTAAGGAATAAATTTTAACTCCTAATTGAACAATGAATTTAGTAATGTAACTATTTTGACAAAAGGAGGTTTATTGTTGTGTTTTAGAGTGAAATAGTGAAGCATATGTCATATGGCACATTAAGATTTGCAAGGTACTTTCCTTACAATGGCCTGATGAGGTAGATAGTGTTAATGCAAGTATTATGCCATGTTGCAGGTAATGAAACTAAGACTTAAAGTCAGACGTAAAAGTCTCGTGACTCCAAAACTACTTTTATTTTTCTACAAGATACTACCTCACCTATCCTTGAGGGTGAAAAATACATTAATACACACTTAACTGCTTTTATCTTGATACTTTGTGTGCTTTCATACCATATTTGTTCCTGGATTTTGCAAGGTTGGGTCTTAATTTCAGAATATACTCCTTTTTTAATCTCACCTGCAAGAATTGGAAGTTGGATCTTGTGTGGTTTTCGTTTTGTTTTGTTTTGTTTTTCACTCTATACCACTAGCCCCACAGTTTGTTTCCCAAACTGAAACTTGATGCAGTCAAAGAATTATTCCTTGAACATGAACTGTTTCACTTGGTAGGAATAGGAACTGCCTTGAAAAATGATACTAGTGACTTTTCTCTTTAATGTTTAAATATTAAATGAGATACATGTGAAATAATTATTATAATTTATTTTTTCCAATTTGCTCAAAAATTTCTCTGCCAAACTCTTAACTCCCAGTCTGCATAAGTTCAAGACCAGTATTTACAAGTCCCAGCAATAATTTTCAATCCACATGTAAGTGGTCCATAGACAAACTACTTGGGGAAACCCTGCCGTCATGGTTTCTAATTGTGTGATTTAAAGTAAAGGCCACTTTTTGCGGTTGGTCATAACAAAAGGAAGGATGAGCATCCTGCCCTGTGCACTTCACTGCCTCAGTTTAAAAACTCCCATCCTGTGAAGAAAGTTAATCACTGGTGAATTAGTGATATACTAAAGGCAGTTTCACAGGACTCAGTAGAAATTTATCCTTACCTCCACAAGCTGGAGTTTGGAAACTACCTACTTTTTGCTTTCCATTTTTGTTCCTACATGGGTACACAGTATTACTTAAAATTCCTCAATTGATGTTTTTTTACAGAATTTAACCAAATTATTACATGATGAAAAATGCAAACAAGATCTTTTATTGTGCTGCTATCTTTAAAAAGTTATTTTTGAATTAAAATACATGTTTCTGAAACTTTTTGATATGGGACCATTTACTGACTAGTAGAAAATGCTGAATTTTGAATGAGAATATAAAGTTTTACAAAAATATACACCTGATTGGAGAAATCAACATTGGACTGACAGTGTTAGGTTTCCTTCTTTTCTATTCTTTACATATGGTTAGTTCTTCTGTAGTAATTTGTATATTTAATAACTTCCTTCTATTTCACTGTAAAAGTTAATACAAACCTCTCTTATACCCAATATTCAGCGGCCAGTGCAGTCGTTTGGACAGACAGGAAAAAGGTCAAAGGTATAGTAAATACTTGGGTGTGCTGGCATGTCAAGGGCCTTCCTTCATGCTTGATGAATTCTTGTTTTCATAAAATAACTACATTAAACTTAGTTTTGCCATATTTTGTTTTTGGCAGAAAGCTTATTTTGTTTCATTTGGGGTTTTTGTCTTGCCTAGTTGTCTGCTTTTGTGCATTTGCTTTTATACTTTTGATGGCTTTTTATCCATAGCAAGAGAAAGTAGCTTCCTACCATTCTTTGGGTTTTGTTAGCTTTTTAAAAAATTGGAATTATACCCGTTGCTGCTGCTGTGTGATTTTCAAAGCTTCAACTGCTTGTTTTCCCTTTTAACAAAGGGATTAGTGGTGCTTAATGATACATTTAACTTTGTGTATATTTCATCTACTTATATATTTGGCAGAAACTATTTATAAAGAAATAAAGCCCTCTTTAGGGGGTTTTGGATATGCCCTAGTTTTGTGAAATGTAGTGTTAATTATAAATACTTCTCTTTAGTCAAGTTCAAAGTTAAAGCTAGTTCGGAGCCTTGCAGTGTGTGAAGAATCTCCACCACCTCCCACAGCGGAGATATCACAGGATGATAACCAGGTAAAATTATTATAATTTGAAGACATGGTAGAAATCATGTATTCCCTGGAGAATGCTTTTTGAAAAGCTAAGGACAGTGTTTTGTTTTGTTTTGTTTTTAACAGAGAAGCCATATTGATAATTTTACCATGGAATGTTGGTGAAAATTTGAAAAAAAAAAAATCTGTCTTGTCTTAAAGCCCAAAGTATTTCTCTCAGGAAAAATTAGTTAACTCATATGAGGTATAACTGTGATTTTAAGTGTCGTAAACTGCCATGAAAATACTTTAAAACATTAAATAGACATTTCAGCTGTACAGCTTTAGTTAAGAATTGTTCTTAATTTTTGTTGTCGTTTTCGCTTTGGCCTTTTAAAAATTGTTTATATCTATAAAGCACCAAAAATTTACTCTCTTTCCTTTTCTTAAAAAAAAAAACAAAAACCCTTTTCCAGAAAGCATATGAAGACTGATCTGAAGAGCTCAGATTCCTTTGCTATTTGTCTACCTAAATCATTATTCACCCTCACTAACACTTCTTCCCCCCACCTCCACCGAGTGGGCAAATTGCTTTTTTCAAAGCAATTTTTATAATAGTGTGGGTTTGGCTTATTGTTATTTTTTTTTCCAGTTTTGCTATCAAAGTTCTTCACCTTTTTCTTTCTGTAAAATAAAATACAGAGCTCATGAAATTTAAACAATCCATCTTTTAAGTATTTTATTCTATTTTCCAAGGTCAAGTCACCCAAATCTCCTGACAGGTTCAGTAAGCCACATATCCATCTTCTTGTGAGTAAGAAACTACTTGGCTAAAAACCTATTGTTGGTCTGAGGCTAAATTAGATATGTTGGTTATTTGAGCTAAAATTTCTGGCAACTTTCCTTAGCTATCCTGAATAGTAATTGAATTTTTTCTTTCCCAAATGAAGTTATAATTGCAACTGTAAAATTCTAAGTTCTCCAGACCAAAGGTGTCAAACTCACAGCTGCACACAGCTATAAGACTCTATGCTGCCCAAACCACATTAAAATGTAATTGGGAAATGTTAAACAAAACAAAGATATAGTACGTACAACAAAGATTATGCTTAGTTGTGGTTTTCTAAGTCAACATACAGCCCATTTCTATTTCAGTCTGACTTTTTGCTCTAGATATTTTGGTATGGTTATGGGATATGCTTTTTATAAATGTGTACAATTTTAAATTGAAAGGGAGAGGTTATTTTGTCTATAGTCAAAAATTTTCATTTTGCCAATGAAAATTCTTGAATGAGACACAGAATTTCCATTCCTAGCCCTTTTAAACTAATTGTTACTTAATTGAACTATGGGGTAAAATGCGTAAGTCTTATAATATAGCTTTACATTTTAACTCATTCAGAATTCTATGCCTTCTTTAAAATGAGTTGCTGAGGTATAATGCTGAATAACCCCAAGGTAAATTATAGGTTTGTCTAAGGTAGACCCACCTAGCACAAAGATATTGATGATAATTCCAGAATTATAGTTTTCCTGAAGTTCACAGATAAGTTTGAATTCTTTACCTTGAGGCCTCTAAACAGGCCAATGGAGATTTATTAGTCAGTTTCAAACTCTACCTGGCTAATCGCCATTTAAGGTTATTTTGTCCCTCTTACACTTTCCCTTCCCCATCTAACTGTCTCCGCGTGGGAACCATAGCTGGCAGCTGTAATACCACCACCACCACCCCCAAACAGGTGAGGATATATTCTGTGAATTGCCTAAGACTTTTTTTCTCCTCTTTCCTATAATTCCCTTTTCACTACTTGGTTGGTACCTCCTCCCAAGAGAGAAAGAAATTGAATTACTTTTTTTTTTTTTATTTATTAGTAGTTCTAATTTTTTTTAAGTTTCAGTCAGGAGGAGATTAAGATCACAATGAAATTTGGAAACTTTGTCTTGATTTTGATTATTCTCTATAATAGCACTGATAGTTGAGGATTAGCTTGAAAACTATTAATTATTTTTAGACTTTATTCCATATTGGCATTAATTTTATATCTGGCTGTTATTCAGTAATAAGAGTTTTCCAGATATTGTTTGTGTTAAATGAATCTCAGTCTGTTGAGGTCTCACTCTTAAATTTGATGCCTGTAATCTAGGTCCCATATTGAATTCTTCAGGACTAAAAGAAGTTGTAGTTCATGCCCCAAGGAGCCTTAATATCTAATGAAGGAGAGAGGATAAACAAGAAGTAAATATATGTGAACACAAATATTGTAAGCATAAAAACAAGTGAAAAACCACATAGGGCTCAGTCTGTGCACAATAGATAAGGATTTGATATATTCTTAAAATGACTGGCAGGAAGACACAGGCAAGGTTTCATAAAGGGCAGGAGGAGATGAACATGTAATTCAGAAAGGAGGGGGAAAGACACTTGTATTCCTTAGCTGAGCAACGGATATCACCCTTTAAACCTTTATTAAAACTGTTTTCAAAGGAGCCTTTTACTTTCTTAGTCTTTGGTTTTGTTGGTGTAGGCAGCTCCCAGCAAGGAATCTCCCTCTACCAATGCAGATCTGAAATTATTCTGCAATTTATGGTCTTAAAGTGTTGCCCAAAGCTAAAGTACCAAACATGTGACCTGCAGCATGTGGTGGCCTATAGCTTTCCCTACCGTGGCCTGAGTCAGATTAAAATTTAACTGGGAAATATTTAACAAAATTTTTTAAATAAGATAAAACATAGATTAAGTTAATATGTGCTTTTCTCAGTCAGTATGCACATGCAGGGAACTTTATATATAGATCAGTGGCCACTCTGTCTATTTGAATTTGGCACTCATTCTTCCACTCAAAAATATTGACACCACTGGCCTAGAGCACTGAGGGTTTGTGTGTTATTTGGGGTCAAAACACCCAGTAATGTGTAAGAAGTAGAACTTGAACCCAGATCTCCCTGACTCAGGTAAGGCGCTCACCCTACTAGGCCAAGCTGCCTCACCTAATGAACAGCAAATTTAGGAAGTTTCCTCTATGGAACATAGGCTACAGAACTTGAAAGGGTTGGTTTTTTGGTTTTTTTTTTTTAAAGGATTCCACTATTTTTTTCCTCCTTGCCTTCCTTAATTTCTTGACCTATTAAATTTAACTCTATTCCCTACAGTTAAACAATTAGATGAAACATAGTTTTGTTCGTAACTGGTTATCATACTTGGTTAAAGGTTGATGCAGATAAAGCCAATGTTCCGTGATAACATATCCCTCTAGCGTTAGATATCTATACTGCTGGTATGTGTAATTGGTCAGAAGGGATGCAGATATAGATGGCTCATCACAAATCTATTACTGCTCTGAGACAAACAACTAAGAGGCACAGTGGATAGAGCACTGGACCTAGAGGCAGAGAGATCTCAGTTCAAATTCAGTCTCATCCATTTACAAGCTTCATGAACCTCTGTTTGCATCAGTTACCTCATCTGTCAAATGGGGTTATTAATAATACCCAGAGTTCTTGTGAAGATAAAATGAGATCATATTTGTAAAGTGCTTTGGAAACCTTAAAGTGCTATAGAAATGCTAGCTATTACTGTTGTTGTTATCATTAAGCTACCCAGGTACTCTTGTCACTGTCTTAGAGTTACCATCTTTGAAACATTACTGTTGTAATAAGATGTGAACTTTCAGGTAACCAAGATATATTTACATTCATTCATTTATATTTTTTCAGAATAAAATTTGGTGTTGTTTATTAGAGTTGATAGGTTTGTATTTAAGTATTTTCTACCAGTATTTTAAAAGTCGAAATTACTTTAAAAGGAGTATTATTTGGTCACACTCAAGTCAGTAGTAGATGGACTTTACCCCTAAATAAAAACATTACCTAATAGCCCAAGAGAGCATTATTATCTAATGTCAGTTGTTTTTGTGTTAATCACGAAAGTACGATAAAATGCAGTTTATAACTTATAGTAATGAATAGTAAAAGCAAGTAAAGCTTTCTTGGAAGTGAGAGTAAACAATGCCTGCTGTATAAGATTATGACATTTATGTATCTATATGAGAATGAAGTGTATACATAATGGTTGGAAATTCATTATCTTATAACCATCTAATTTATGTTACCGTATCAGTTCTACCTCCACACTTCTTCACTAGAACTACTTTTATTTCCTTCAGGCCTTCGTCATATAGGCTACAGTAAGAGCCTCCTAATTGGTCTCATAGTTACCAGTCTCTTGCTTCTTCAGTACATCTTCAATACAGCTGTGGAAATAATCTTCCTATGTCACGGATCTGGCCATATCATTCCTCTACTCAGAAATTTTTAGTAACTGCTTATTGCCTCTAGGATAAAATGCATTCCTTAATGTAGCATTAAAAGCCTTGCACAATTTGGGTCAAGCCTGCCTTTCTGGACTTATTTCTTATATCTCCACCCTTTGCACATTCAACATACCCACCAAACTCTTGCCCCAAATTCCATCTCCTGCTATTTATTAGTAGTCTCCACAAACCTGGAGTATATCCCCATTATTTCTGGTTTTGATACTCTACTTTTTTTCAAAGCTCAGCTTCTGTATCACCTCCTACATGAAGCCGGATTGTTAGTTAGCTGTCTCCCACCAAATTATATTGTACTTATTTACCTATATGTGTGCTATCCCCTTATAAAATGTGAGTCCCTTGAGAAGAGGAACACGTTTCCTTTCTTTCTTCTTTTTCTTCCTTTCCTTCATCCTTCCTGACTTTCCTTCTTCCCTTTGTCTCTTCTTTTCCTGTCTTCCTCTTTTTGTCTTTGTATCCCCAGCAGAGTAAGCAATGAATAAATATTAATTAAGTTGTTAAATTTTCTCAGGGTCCTAGTCTGAACTTTGTCCAAGAAAGAGACAAATTCAGAAATAAAAACCGTTGAACTAGTAGAGTACATCCATCTGGAGACCTCCTAGAGCAGTATTTCACTTTATTCAGAGCCTTTTACCAAAAAGTTTAGAAGTTTTTCGGATAGTGAAAATAGTTGGCACAATCTGTTATAAACATGTTACTTGTGAAAATTTAGATTTAAAAAAAAAACCTCTTGGGTATTTGGGTGCATATGTGATTGTAACACATTTATTGCTGTTCAAAAGTGACAGTTTTCTTACTTATGCTCCACATATGTTGAAACAAATGAAGCTGTTTGAATGAATCTCAAGACAGTGGTTCTGTTTCAGACTTCTCCAGAGGTGCTAACTCCTTTTAATAGTGCTAAAAGCCCTTCATTCTTAGAGAGCAACCTACTTTTACCTCTGTGTCCTAATCTTCTTCATTCTGCAACAACTTACAGAAAACTACAAATGAACTTGTAGATGGCATGTAAAAAAATCATTAAGTAATCTTAGTGTCATGACGTTCTAGATAGATACCACTCTAAATACTTTCCTACTAATTCAGTTTTAAGTCAATTGTATGTCAATTCTATCTTATTTTAATGAAGTAATTTCAAACTTCTAGTTGATGTACATTTGGAATTCCAGTTACAATCATACTTAAAACCACTGAAATATTAAGCCTCTAAATTACACTTCACATTTTCCTAGGATACTAAAATATAGAAGAAATAGTTGGTAGAAAAGTCTAAAGGGAATACATGAGATTGTCATCATGTAAAAACTTTTTTTTTTTTCCTTTTGCTGGATTTGGTGGGATTACGTTTATGAAATGAGCTTATTGGATGACTGTCTTTTGAAAATCAACCCTAGACCTAATTGAATAATAGATATGCCTCCAAAAAAATAAGGGGAAAGTATCAAGTGGTTAGGCCGTCTAAAAGAAACAGTATCTTCAAGGGAGAAGAAACAAAATATTGTTTATTTTGATGAAAACTATGAATACATATAATTTACCATACCACTTTAGGGAAATTTGTGGGGAAATCAGAGATGTGGCAGAACAGGAGAATGAAAGCAAGAAGAAGTATTGATATGAAGATCCAATATAAGAAGTAATTTCGTGAAGTTTATGTTTTTTTAAATCCCATTTAATATGTGTCCTGCTTACTCTGAGTTAAGAGCATTAAATCCTATTGATTCCTTGGAGCAAACAAAACAAAACAGGTTGGGCACATTTTCTGGAAATTTGATCAATATAAACAGCCAAAGTTAATTCAGATTTTTAAAAACCCAACTTTTCTTCAGGAATGGTAACTTGAATAATTGCTTCCATCCTCCTCCATTTTTTCCTGACTGAATGAAATCATTTCCTCTTCAACTTTCCAGCATGTAAGGCTACATGATTTAGAGACAGAAAAAGCTTCAGAAATCATATGGAAATAAGCCCTCATTTTACAAGTTTGGAGACCAGGATCAAAACAAGTTAAATGACGTGTCCAATTAGTAAAAAAGAAAGCCAGATTTCTAACCCTTGTCCTATGAATACAAATGCCCATGATGTGTAAATTAATTTTGCATACTTTTATTTTTTAATTAACTGGGGATAGACACTAGACTTATGATCTCATTAGTATAGGGAGCCCCTGGTGAGAAGCTACTTCTACCAATTCTTCTAGTTAAATACATACAATAAAATTGCTTTTAAAACAGTTTTAAAAGTAATAACAAAAGTATACTTGACTGCTTAATTACTTAATAAACAACCATTTATTAAGTACTTCTATGGGTTAAGCATTATACAGTGTGCTGGGGATGCAAAGAAAGTAAAAACATGGTTCCTATCTTCAAAGAGCCCACATCCTAATGGAAGAAAAAATAAACACTATACAAGTATCTGTGTACATACAAGATAAATAGAAGAAATGAAAGCTGATGTGAGAGGGAAAGGCATTTGTGAGCGATGGTGGGGCGGAATGGAGGGAAGGAATGGCAAGTCCTGTTGCTGAGTGGAATTTGAGTTGTGTCTTGAAGGAAACCAAAGAAGCCCATAGGCAGATATAAGGGGAGAGAGCATCCCAGGCCTAGAGGATGGTCATTGTAAAGGCACCGAGCCAGGAAATCCAGTGTCATATTTGAGGAAAAGCAAGAAGGCTGTTGTTTCTAAATCATAGAGTACATGGAGTAAAGTGTAAGAAGACTAGAGAGGCAATATTGCAAAGAGCTTTAAAAGACAAATAGGATTTTGTATGTATTTGATAACTGGAGATAATAGAAAGTCACTGGAATTTATTGAGATAGGGTAACACGGTCAGACCTTCACTTCAGAAAGATCATTTTGTCAGCTGAGTGGAAGATAGATCGGAGTGAAGAGAGACTGGAGGAAGGCAGACCAACTAGAAGTCTCTAAGCAGTAGTCCAGGCATGAGATATAAGGGCGTGCACCAAACTAGTCACTGTGAGAAGGAGACATATTTGAGAGCTATTATGAGAGTAGAAACAACATGACTTGGCAACAACAGGTAGGATGTATATAGTCTGAGAGTGAGAGAGAGGTTAAGAATGACATAAGGCTGCAAGCCTGGGTGACTAGAAGAAAGGTAATGCCCCCAATGGCAACAGAAAAGTAAACTTTAATGTACTGACTCATTTCTCCAAAAAATCCCCTTCTCTCCAATGTCATGACCACCGCCCTAATTCAGGTCCTTACTCTCTTGCAGTAGTCCATACCTGGCATGTAATCTCTGTTCTCCTTGGCCTCTTAGAGCCCTTAGTTGCTTGCAAGCTCAGCTCAGATGGCACCGCCAAAAAAAGAGCTTTCCTCATCTCTTCTTCCAAGCTGCTAGTGTCTCCACTATCAAAATTATCTTTTATTTAGACTTAGTTTGTATATAAGTGTTTAGATTTATATTATATATAATTCTATATGTCTATGTTATACATAGTATACACACATACACACTTGCACACACCCCTTATAGAATGTAAGCTCCATAAGAGCAGACTGATTTCTTTTTTGGCATTGTCTGTCCAGTACTTAACACAGAGCTTGGAACATAGTAGGCATTCAAAATATGCTTGTGGATTGATTAGGTGAAAATTTAAAACCAATCACAATCTAAGTGGGATGAAAAAGAAAAAAATGTTGTGGGAACCTTTCCAGACCATAATCATATTCTCTGTGAAAATTGAAAGAAGTGATGTGGAAATTCCTTATAGCAGATAATTCATCATTTATATTTGGCTTTAGGTAAGATTTTGCCCATTGGTTATCATTTGGAGGTATTAATATGACTTCATTGTTGTTATTTTTTTAAATCATCATTTTTTTTTGGTCCAGAAATCTCACTTTATTGTTGTAGAAAATTCTTAATGAGGAAATTTATTCTACCAATATTAGATTGGCAACTGTTCTGTAACTTAGAGTGTGAGAATATGGCCTAGGGCAGTAAGAGATTAAGTGACCTGTGCCAGATCAGACATCTAGTATGTCCCAGAGGTGGTACTTGAATCCAAGTCTTCTTACTGCAAAATCAGCCCTTTATTTACCATGCCATGTAGCCTTGTTATCAGTGGTATTTTCAGTTATCTTTTTGTACATGCCCTAGTGACACTGGACAGGATTGAAGCTCTTTGTTTACATATTCTAAGGGATTAATATTGTATAAATCATTAATTTGAGAAAAACATGGTTAATATAATTTGTCATAAACTAAGTTTTTGCAATACAAACTAAAATATTTTATAGTATCATCTTTGATACCTCTCATGCATACTTGTATATCTGATAATGTTATGTGTTCACTTTATATTTTGACCTTTTTTAAATATATCCTTTTCTTTTGAAGAAGAGCATTTTTTTAAAAAAAATCTAGAATAATTTACATTACTCAAAAATTAAAATAAAAATTGTATAGTAGCTAAACTTGTTAGTTTTTAACAAATAATTTATCTCATCTTTCAGCCGGAGAAAATCCAGATCCAGTTAACACAATCATTTGAAAAAGATGAGAAACCCTCCAAAGATGAAGCAGAAAAAGGCGATAAGTTGCCCAGAAAAATGTTATCAAGAGGTTTGCAATCTAGTTTTTTTTTTTTATTCTAAGTTGCATTTTATTTATGCCAGGTCAAAACCCATGTGAGTTGTGTAAGTCGTAAAATCATTATTACAGATAATTTAACTGTACTCACATCCAGCAAAACATTTTTCAAAGAAGACAACAGTAAGGACTAAAAGCCAGGGTCAGAGTGATAATGGAAGTGGATCATGTTTCCTGGTCTTTGGTGTCTTCATATTGAAATATTTAAATCAACATAATACTTTGTGTGTTTTTCCTCAGAATATTACTACACAAATCTTAATATCAGAAGCAAAAGTTCAAGAGAAACCAATACATAAGAGATTGTAAGGAGTACCAGCCTGAATAAGTAAAATTTTCCCTTCTGAAAAATGTGACCCAAAATATTAAAAATCTGAGTATGATGTTTTAAATTCCTTACAAGAATACTTGAAATAAATTTTAACACTTAGCTTAAAAATTTTGACCTAAGTCTTTTATTGATTAGTCACCAAGCTTGTAGGAAACATTATATAAAGTAAATGTTAATCCAAGAAGATGAATTCACAGGCCAGTTTATAAAATATTTGCAAAGAAGTCTTTTAATGCTTGGGAAACATCATAGAGATGTGATCCCCTAAAAGTATAAAATGAAATTTCCAAGATTATATTTTATTTGGAAAAGTTGAAGGTACCTTTTTTGATAAACTCGTTAGAATTTTTTAAAATCTATGATTATAAAAAATTATGCACTTACAGAGAACATATAATATTTAGTTAATGATTACCAAAAATCAAGTGGTGGTTTGATTTGTTAACAAATCATTTTTAACTGGACACTGAAAGAAATTAGTGTAAAAGAAACATGAAGTAACCAAATTAATCCAAAAAGTATGTTTTAGTACAAAATAATTACTTTTATCAACATTTTTAATTAAGCAAGAAATATTGTCCACTTCAACTATATAGAACCACTTAGGATTTTAATTACTTTTAATCTGTTTCTGTTATTACTTTGTCATCATTTTTACATACTTCTTACATTTCACTTGAAAGAAATGTACAATAGTCTTTTAACTATCACTTGTCACCCTTTGATATTTTGGAGCCTTCATATTATGCTAATTGCTATTCAATTGCAAAAAAGCCCTAGAAGTTTTCTACTGATTTTGCTTCAAGATTAAGTTTTAGATGGTTTAAAATTGTATGTGCCTTCTGTGTAACTTTTTTTTTAAATATACATTATTACTGTCAACTAGTATCTGAAGTAGGATAGCCAGTTTTTATAATCCCAGTCAGCATTTGGAAGTCTTAGCATGTTGAAAAAAACCAAGTAAACACGAGTACTTAAAAAAACAGTTTGGCTAGTGAGTTATGGTATACAGACCCTGGATGAAATGTATGCTTTACTTTTTTTTAGTGTAGACTGAAGCTAGAAGTATTTTTCTCTCATTCCTTCACTACACCAAAATTCTGTGTCTATAGTAACACCAATAAAACTGAACTGAGCATTATCTTTTCTAATAGAAATCTATAAGTCTAAATTATTTGGAATTTTTCTTTTAAGGAAGACATGTTGAGCATGAGGAGAGTGGTAAGTACATACTAGGATTTTTCACAAACTCAGAAAATATGTTAAATTGTTATTTGTTAGATTAGATTGTGTAACTATGTAAATTGATATTGGCAGAAATTATATGGAAGAAGAATTGTGTTGATCCAAATTAGTTTTAGTGTTCCCCTTTCCTAGTTTATCAATTTTTCTGTGTGAGGAAGATTTTTTTAATCCAGTAAAATTAAGATGAACATCATGTATATAAGGACAAAAAGATAATTCAAGCAACTTTATACTGGGTTTTTGTGTTGTTGTTTTTTAGATTCCAGTCAAGAATACACAGATTCAACTGGCATAGATCTACATGAATTTTTAGTAAATACATTAAAAAACAATCCCAGGTAAAAATAAATAAAAAGGTTTAAATTAAATCACTTCCAGTGTACCATAATCTTGTTTTTTCTATCTTGAATACTGAGAGTGTTACGAGTATAGCTAGAGATTTCAGTGAGGGTAGAAACAGTTTGTTTCCTATAACTAAGATGATGTTGAGTATGTGTATTATGTAGATGTATTTTGATAGTATTTTTCGCCAAGATACTTAACCCTCCATTTAGTTATTTAAGATAGATTTGATTAATTATGAGAGACAAAGTTTTGCTTTACTATAACATACTCTGCTACATAAAATGTAATGTTATAAAATGTAAAATATTTCTTAAAATTGGCTTTAATGTTTTAAACAGTTCTTTTGTGATTTTCCTTCTGGGGTTGTTTATTGTTTGTTGTAAGGGCTGTTTAAGTAAATGTTTTCATCAAATTGAGACTATTTCTGCCCATTGTTAGTTGTTTAGTGTTTAAAATCCTAGATGTTCAGAGTATATTAAAGTGGACTTATATTTTTGCATCTATACCAGTATATCATCAATCCATCATCTTCTTTGAGATTTAACTTTTGAGTAGTCTTGTTTTGAAGTTATAATTTGTATCTATCATCTATACTAATTTATACTTCTTTTCTATGGAGGATTGTTATTGTTTATTTTTACTTGAATTTATAGCCCAGAGCCCAATAGTGAAGGCCTTTCAAACAAACAATTTTTGTCATCCCATGGAAGGTATGAGTCAGAAAAATGGCAAATTTGTAGAGCAAGATAATAGACAGTTCTGTATAACTTGGTGTTTTGCATCTATCTAAGGGATGATATCCACTTATAACATGGACAAAAAGGAAGAATTAAGGCAAAGTCCATAGTGCCTAGAAAATCAGACCCACCCATATGTAAACGTAAGCATAAAACATTTCAAAGCCAGATAGCAATTAATTTTGGTTTATCCATGTCTCTGCTTTTCTCCATTAATACAGATATTTAATTGCCTGGTGCATAATATTAATAAATGCTTGTTGATTGATTAGCCTAAGGATGAATATATATTTCACAGCTAACATATAAAATATGGCCAATATCAACATCAGACAGGAAATTGTTGCTAATATTAAGTCTTTAGAGGGAAAACAGAAGGTTTATTCATCTACTTGTTTTGTAAACAATCTCCCATTTAAGCATGAATAGTGATTTTTCACAGTTCTAACTTAATGATGTGTTATCAGCTTTTGCTGATTTTTTTTTTAAAGATCTAACTTAAACCACAAAGTGTAATATTGGGTAAGTTTACAACTTTTGTGGCTTACAACATTTTATTTAAAATGTATTTATATCCTTAAAACATTTGTAACATAAATATAGAATGCATAGATTTTCTTTTAATGTTAAAAAAATTATCCAAAAAGTTTTGCTTTCCCTTTCCCACTTTAGAGTATCAAATCTGATTCTTTTCATCCTTAGGCCAATGAGTGAGTGAATCAAATCCAATGATTGTGACTTAAGTTGAAAGTTATCTGAAGCATATTTTTAAAGCAACCATCAAAAAATTTTTTCTACATCCTATTGCAATAACATCTGATAAACTCCTAAACCTCACAAATGGCTATCAGTGACTTTACTAGGAATTGCACATGCTAACAAAAAAATGCATACTTTTTTAATCATTGTCTGTGTGTGCTCAAGAAATTCTACTTAACTAGTCTTGTGTAGAAAAACAATAGCTTTTTGCTTCCATTTAGTAAATTGGACCCAAGATTAAATGCCTTAATTTTTAAAATGCTTTATTTTACTTACTACCACTTATTTCAAATTTACTACTGCATAATGGAAGAGCAGCATGGTATGGCTTATTACAAATATTCAGTAATTCCAGAGTCATCAGTGTTCGACTATTAGAAGGTTTTGTAATATGTAGTTTCATCTCTCAACAGCAGAATTATCCTAATTATAATTGATTTAGGTTAATGTTAAAATTAATATACATTCTTTATTACTGGGGAGAGGTGACCAAGGGTCTTTCTGGATGGGCAGGAAGAAACAGATGTTTTGGCTTTGGCACAGATAATTCAAAAATATACGTACATGTAAGCATACATATATATGTATACACACTTCATGCACCTAATGAATTATTAGTTCTGGCATAATGACTTGAACCTAGAAGCTAAATAGTTGATACAACCTTAGTGTGATTAATTTGCTCCCAGGCATCACTTTACTTTGTAATGGGATCTGATCCATTATTTTTAGTCCTTTCTTTATAAACAGGTAATAGAGATCTAGATGACTAACTTCAAATTTTTGCTTTGAATGATTTAACTTTATAAAGTGAATATGTTTTGAAGTACTGTGGTATATTAAGGGATGATGTTCATTCATCAGGAGCTATAAATAGCTTCTTCATTAAGATCCTTTTTAAAGTTCTTTTCAGTAAAATTAGCATTCATGAGCTTAGATAAGACTCTGTGCCTTAATCATAAGTGTTAGTTAGCATGTTCAAAATACTGAGAACAGTAAAATGAACATTGTAAAACTTAAAAATACATATAGAAATTGGAAGAAGAAAAACATGATTAGAACAGTAACGGAATTATAAACTAAACCCTAATTAATCTAGTAACAGACCTGGATATGAATTAGGTCCTTTAGGACTTGTAGATTTCATTTTCATTCTTACAGGAAAACAAAATTCTTTACAGATTTTAGCCCACAAAGGAAAATTCAATCTGTCCTGCATTTGAGACTCAAACACAGAAAACTATTTTAAATATACCATTGCCAAATGGAAAACCTGAGAAAACAAGGTGATTTTATAGTTGTGAAAATGTCTTCATTATTTGTTACCTGGTGAGGCAGAATTCTAAAACTTCTTTTTTTAAAAAGAGCATAAAATAACCTCCAGTGTCATAGAAGTAGATAGAAGTGCCAAATATCCTCCCTTGGGATTGAAACCACCAGGCATTGTTCATGCTTCACTTTCCACCAAGAAGAATCCTAACTTTCAAATGTGTTTTGGGATGGAGAAAATTATGTGTGGGATTTTGCATCACAAGCGATTGACTTAGCACCACATTTAGCACAAGGCTTGGCACATGCTAGTTTCTTAATAAATATTTCTTGACTTTACTTGATTTTTCATGGCAATCATCTTGAGAGAAACTTGCTTTTCACTGTTCAGTTAACCATGGAAAGTCGAGTTAACAGTTGGGGAGTAGAAAGGGATAAACCTCAGTGGTAACACATTTCTTAACTTTTAAGTGAGATATAAGATCATTTCTCACTCTAAAATAAGAGATTAAAATTTGAGACCTTTTTTGCACATATAGAAATAAATGTGTGCTAACTATTCTTCCTGATCAGATCAGTGACTTATTGTGATTTATATTTGGAAATACTCCTATGAAAATTAACTCTATCCCAAATCAGGGAAATATTTATAGCTATTTAAAATCTACAGGAAGTTGCAAAAGCATCCTAATGCAAGTGTGACATTGCCTCTGACCTATAAAAAGAATCAATACAGCAGTGAACACAACCCATTAAAAGATTTTAGTAAGACATAAATGTCTTTGAGAATCAGTCAACTTTGCTTTGATAGCCTAAAACAGCAGAAAAGAGAGAGTTATTCTGTGTATTGATCTGGCAATTTTCTGCAAGTTTGCTATTACACGTGCGTGCGCGCGCACACACACACGCACACACACGGTTATAGTGTTTTCCAGGGATGTTCAGTTTTAATGTTACTGGTCTTTTATTAAGTATTTGTCTTAATAACATGAATTATCTAGTGACTACAAAAAGATAGCTCTAGTGTTGTATTCCCAATACATAAAGTGAGGCCTTTGGGGATCTTTGACTTTTTTTAGACCACTAGAGTATCATTAAGTGAGTTACAGTCTCAGTATTAACTGATATCATAGTAGTCTGAAAGAGCTTATGCAGGATCCCAAGGGTTCTCGTTTATTTTATATGCTTGAAGAGGTTGGCTCTCATTGGGTTTTTTGTTTTGTTTCGTTTAAAGAAAAAGTACCTAAAACTCTGTTAGAAGTATAGGTTTCATAAAAATGAGGACAAGTCACTTTCCCTTCATCACAGTAATAAATATTTCTGACACCATTGTCCTGTGCTGCTCAATTCCCCTAGTACTTCATTCCCTGAGGAACGTTCCTGTTCTTGGCATTCCACAGTCTGTTTCTTGCTCCATGGGGTACTAAATGGTGATGACATTGTAAACATAATCGAAGATTTTTATTTTTACTATCTTTCTTTTACCTAGCCATAAAAGCAAGAAAAAATTCTATATCCTATTTCTGCCTCATTGCAATCTTCCTGTGGTACAAGGCTATCTAATAAATTAATAAAACTTAAGGTTTTCATTCTTTAAAAGATGACTGTTTTAGAAAAACTAGCCAGAGCTGTGGAATCCTGTGGTGATCAAGCCCCAGAATTCATTTCTTAGAAGAAAATGTGTCAACCATGTATCGAGTAAATTCAGTGACATTTATGATTGCTTCAATTATAGGTTTCATATGAAAATTGTTATATTTTGTTTTTCAGGGACAGAATGATGCTGCTGAAATTAGAACAGGAAATTTTAGATTTCATTGGTAATAATGAGTAAGTTCTGAAATTTTAAAAGAAACCAAATTGCCAACACCAATTTTATTGTTTTGCTAAACTTGCTTTTGTTTTTTATTTCTAGATCTCCAAGAAAAAAATTCCCCCCAATGACATCTTACCACAGGATGCTATTGCATAGAGTAGCTGCTTATTTTGGATTAGACCACAATGTCGATCAGAGTGGGAAGTCAGTTATAGTGAACAAAACTAGCAATACAAGAATGTAAGTGCTGAAAGAGTGTGTGTCTCTGTGTCTCTTTGTGTGTATTTGGACAAATGTTTTTATACATATTGCTGGAATAATTCTTCCTATAGCACCTTTCACATAAGCCTGTCCTAGTACTTTATCAGTTTAGTTGATTTAACATTTAAGTGACCTTTCATAGTAATAATAAATCACTTATTTCACCAGTATAAATTGTTCCAACCTGAGCTAAAATGTGGCAGATGAATGAAAAATTGATGTGATAAATTAATATCTTTGAAGTTGCTATGTAAACATGATATGTGATTCAAAAATGCACAAAGACTCTCCAGTAGGAGTCTTTTTTTTTTTTTACTCCTGGTATCCAGAATCAGAAAGATATTGGAATGCAGCAGCATGTATAAGACAGACATACTTAGGCAAAAGTATCAAATGGGCAAAATCTGTTTTTCATGTCCTGCTCTTTCATTCTTGCCCATCCTTCCTCCACAATTCAAAATTATTGTTGTTCATCATTTCCAAGGTGTTATTACTCAGTAGTTTAGTTATAAATTGAGCTTTATCTTTTTCCAAGTGGCATTTGCATTTTAAGAATTAGATGAACTCTTAAACAAGGAAAATCCTTGAATTCCCAGGAGAGTTCAGCAAAAATGGTAGAATGGCAGCCAGGAAGTATTGATATTTTAAAGAAAGAGCTAGTCTTCTAGGTCTCTTTCGATTATGTCACTCTCTCAGACTGACCATATGTAAGACTGGCCCAGAAAATATCTTTTTGGTTGGCTCAACAAACTTGAGTCCTTAGCAGTATCCTACCAACTTATCTGGCTGGCAGTCATCCATCTTGTGGTAGTAAGCATCAATAGATTAGAGGAAGTATTAAAAACACTGATTTTTTTTTTCTAAATCGTTTCCCTGGCATCCTTGAATCCTTTATTTCAGGGCCTATGATTGTATTATATTTGTTTATAGCCTATTTGATTATAGCCCACTCAAGCTAGTTACCTGGTACTGAATTGGGATTTTGAAAATTAATTTTTCACTTGATAATAAATCTTTCATCTACAATAAGTATGGATTTAACTTAACAAAAATCATTATCCGTTGTTTTTCATACTCATAACACAATTAGAACTAAACTGAACTAAAGTATGGATGGCTTTGAAAGGTGTTCTTTTTTACTTTAGAACCTAAGTATTTTAGCTTCGTTTAAATATATTGCTTTTCCTGCCTATTCCCCAACTACTTTTTTGTACCTCAGTCATTTAGGAGCTACAGTCATGTCCAAACTCAGAAAGAATATGAATTGAGGTAGGGGAATGAGCTTGAAGAGCAGACACACTAAAGGTGAACCACAATTATTTTAACCAAATACCTTCCAACTTTACTAAAAGTTGCTGGATGCCCAAATACATCTTCATTAGCAGGCATTTTGACTAACCTTTAGACTAATGATTCTCTAAGGTTTTCAATACAGTGTAACCTCAGTCATTTGAATATCATAAGTCATGTTATAAAGTTTTAGGGTTTTTTAATTTGAGACCAAAAAAAATTTAAATAATTTGAAATTTTTTATCATGCATTTCAAGTAGTATGGAACATTGACATAATTGTGGATAACTGAAAGTTCAAATCACTGAAGTTACACTGTATTCTTATTTTATATCTTCTGGGATATAAAGGAGGTTTTAAAACAGAAAACCTTAGAGATCTACTCCAATGAATAAAAACAAACTTGCCTTTTCCTCATAGGCAGATTCCCCGCTCCAGCGTTGAACCTGTGGTGTTATGGAAGTCAACAACCCAGTGCACACTGGGGTGTCTCAGTAGAGCGGGAAGTTGGCGATTGCAGGGCAGTAAATTCAGGCACCTGTAAAAGAAAGAGGTAAGACAGTCTTAAGGTTAGCTGAAATGCCTGCTAATGCTACTTGGGGTGGAAATCCAGCTGCTCTTAGAGAAGTTGCAAGGCACATGGTTCAACTTTATTTCCTTTAGGGCATATTTACATACATAAAATCCCTAAGTCATGAAGAAAGAGGAAAATATAACTCCATACAACTATAAGCCTTTCCTTAGGTGTATATTGAAAAATCACATGACTGACAATAATAAAGTGGTTTTATTGTTATAGCTATAAAAAAAGTTGATATTTTAAAGATTACCTACTTATGGCTCAGATGACTTAAGGGAACATTTTTACCTTCTTTTTTTCTGCGTCTATGGACATGTTTATATTAAGGTCTATCCCATAACTCCAATTGTCCAACTAAATCTTTTAAAAATTTTCACTCATTTAATTTATATTCACAAGTGTTTAATTTAACAAATTTTCTCAAGTTATTTAGTCTTTTGTAAGACTATTGGTTTTAAAAAAAGACTTGGTTTTGTGTTGAAATAATAGTTTTCACACATAATGCTTTAAAGTTTACTGAGAACTTTCTTTATATATCTGGTTGGGGAGAGTAGAAAAAGATTATCTCAGGTAAAAATGAAAGATATTCATTCAAACGAAAGGTAGGTCATTCAACCTCTATGGATCCTCAGTGGCACATACACTCTTTTTGTCAAATCATTACAGTTGGTCACGGTTTTAACTTTTAGAACAGCAACTTTCTACTGTAACCCAGAGTCTCATAGAGTACAAATTATAGAAATGAATATTATAGATAGCAAGTCTTTGTCAATTGAATACTTTTTAGAGTAGTCTGTAAGATAAGTGTTTTTTGTTAAGTGCTAACCTACATTGTCATGCTTTTTGTTCTTTTCTTTTTTAGACCAGATCAGAAATTTAACGATCATATCAAAGATGATAAAGGTGAAGACTTTCAGAAACGTTACATCCTTAAAAGAGATAACTCTAGTTTAGACAAAGATGATAATCAGGTAACTGTAATTAGAACATTTTTCCAACCATAGCATTTATTCATTTTCACAGTGTAAATATTCACTACTGTTTTTTTTTTACTTAGATGAGAATACGATTAAAAGATGACAGAAGAAGCAAATCTATAGAAGAGCGAGAAGAAGAATATCAGAGAGCTAGAGATCGAATATTTGCCCAAGATGTATGTAAACTAAATATAAACTTGCTAATTCAAAATGTTGAAAGTTGGGCTGATTATTCATTTGTAGAACCCTTTTATACCCTCACCGCTACTATTGGGCAAAAGCTTCAAAAATTGAAAGTTTCTTTGTTGTCTATGAGATTTTTTTCTTTATAGATATGGTATATAGTTGAGCATAACTCAGCATTTTATATTTGTCCTTTCTTTATAGTCCCTGTGTTCCCCAGAGAGCTATCTTACTGATAAAAGGTAAATAGATTTTCGCATTCATTTTTATCATTATCTGAATTCTTTTGATAGCAATCAATTAATGTCTTCCTAAAATTCCAACAGAATCCAAGAGGAGGAAGCAAATAGTACACAGCAAAGACGCCAGATATTTAGGTATTTGACATTTGTTTTAAATACTCTTCAAAATCCCCCACGCATGTTTTACCATCCTTTTCCTACATTTTCAAAAGCCATATGTGTTTTCAAAGTTCATTTTCCAAATTCCAGAATCAATAAAGAAGCATCTGGAAGATCAGCCACCAGCCATCAGAGCAGCACTGAGAACGAGCTAAGGTGCTCTGAGCCCCGTCCCTGGAGCAGCACAGACTCTGATAGTTCCCTCCGAAATTTGAAGCCAGCTGTAACCAAAGCCAGCAGCTTCAGTGGAATTTCAGTTCTGACAAGAGGGGATAGCTCTGGAAGCAGCAAAAGCATAGGCAGGCTTTCAAAAACAGGTATAAATGTCTCTAAAGAGTTGTGGAGCAAAATACTAACTTTCTTGGTAATTTAATGTCTTGACTCATTATATATAGTTGTAATATGTAAATATCCCTAAAAGCAGTAATTCCATATACCACAGGCAGATTTTTAAAACATTTTTCAAAATAAAAAGCTTCAGATGGTCTAATTTTAAAGAATGAGTTAAAGTTAAATTTCCTTAAATTCATCCACCTTGCCTGAGTTCAGCCAAGTCATTCAGCCATAATATAAGGTATTGACCATATTGGTAGTGGGGCACCTTGATGGCACAGTTGATAGAGCATGAGTCTTGGAATCTGGAATACCTAAGTTCAAATCCTGCCTTAGGCACTTACTAGCTATATGACCCTGAGCAAGTCACTGAACCCTGTTTGCCTCAGTTTCCTCATCTGTAAAATGAGCTGAAGGAGGAAATAGCAAACCACTCCAGTATCTTTGCCAAGAGTACCCTAAATGGGGTCACAGAGAGTCAAACATGACTGAAACAACTAAACAATAAATATAGATAGTACTTTTTTTTTAAGTTCTCCAGTGAACCCAGAAGATTATTGTTTTGGGTTTTTATTATAGTGTCTTTCTTCATCTAAATTGAAATGAGTAAAGGTTATTGAAAACTGTTTTTGTTTTCTTGGGGTACGTATAAAGTAGGAGTTTAATACCAGGTTAGAATTTGTGAGATTCTAAACGACCAAAGCAATCTGACAATATCCCCATTGCCACCCCCCGCCCTTTTAACAATACATTGGCTCATAAACATTTTCCCAGTTTTTTGTCTTCAAACTTGATTGAGTCACACATCTGTCAAGTACTTTGTGTCCTTTTATTCTTGAGCTAAAATTTCTATAAAAGTTAGCAGAACTATCATTCTGTGTTGAATAAATATTCAATTTAGACTAGACAAGTAGTTCTGGAGCTGAAGATCTGAGGTAGACCGGTATGTTTGAAAATGACAAGATTTTTCTAAAACCTGACTTTGTCATTACTATAAATTGCTCATTTTAGTGAAAAACACTTTTTCTCTAACCTTGTATTTGCCGGTTCTTCTTTAAGAAAACAAATAAAAAATACATTAATGGTAGAGTACATGAAAAGATACCGTTTAAGATTGGTAAGAGTTTCTATACATAAGAAATCTAATTATACAATAAATATATACTAGTCAAAAAAAATCCATCACAATTTGAACTGGCAAATAAAATAAATAAATCACCTGCAAATGAACCTTGAAAATGCTATATGTTTTGTAAAACTAATTTCTGTAAGTTTTATTTTGGAAAAAACAAGTTTAATTTTTTTCATTAAAGAAAAAAATTATTAGGACAGTGACCACTGTTAATAAATATGGCTTGGTGTTGTAATAGTTTAAACAACTATGATTATTTAATGGTGTAGCTATAGGAGTACTGGATTTGGAATGGGGTCTGAAAATGGACTAGATTTAGGGGCAGACACTTGAATTCAAATCCTAGCTCTCTCACTCTCTACCTATGTAACTCTAGATCTCGGTTTCCTTCTCTGTAAAATATAGGGGTTAGACTCAACCTTTGAGGTTCTTCTAGCTTTATATCATTGTTCCTACCCTTCAGATTTTAGTTTATATAATTATTATACCACTATCCAGAAAAAATACTAATTCTCCATGTACTGAGTCAATTTTCACTTTTTAGAGGCTGATCATCCACAGCCATTTCAGTTTTCCCAGCCAGTTACCTAGCATGTAGCTACTTTGTTGATTGTTTTTACCCAGAAAGTAGACAAAAGGTAGAGAAATTGTTAAAACTCAATTGAATTAGTTTAGCAGTTTACTTAGAACTTCAGTGTGGAAAAGTGGAAACTAGTGATTAATACTATACTGTTTCTATGAATTTCGTTTTATATGCCATCCCTTTCCATGGAAAATTGGAGAGTTGACTTTATTATTGGAGATGATGTGAATTCCAAATGCAGTTCTTAGAGAGTAACTTAAAATTATCTGCAAGAATATGTAATGTCATTTAACTTGGTCTTTCTTTGTTCTGGATTATGTAAAGAGATTTCAGATACAAGTTCTTATGCCCTTGAATATGTTATGCTTTTTATTACAAAAGGAATTATAACCTATACATTCCTTTGGTGTTTGTCAAAAAGGTAAACTATGTCAATTTATGTTTTGGAAATTTGCTTGATGTGCTTTTGGGCTGTGTATTGTCTGGTTTTATTAGCAGGTTGCTTGAATTGCATGCTTTGGCTATGTAAGTTTATTATTGTAAATAGCTCCTGTAGTCTACTTACTGTAATAAACTTGCTCAAGAAAAGAGTATACTATAACAGATGATCTAAAAGAACCTGTGGTTTTTATATGGTAACTGCATGTTATGATATGTGTATATGATAAATTTTTAAAATCTGCATTTTTGAATGACTTTGATATTTCTATATCTAAATAAAAAATCAATTTCTCATTACTCCTTTCCTAGGTTCTGAGTCTTCTAATAGTGTAGGGTCATCCACGGGCTCCCTTTCTCACATCCAGCAGTCTCTTCCAGTTACAGCTCTCAGCCAACCTTCTCATGGCCCCCCTGTCGTCTATCCAACTGTCAGCACTAGTAATTCTCTTTCCTTTGATGGTGGCCTAAGTGGGCAAGTTGCATCTCCTAGCACTAGCTTCTTTTTGCTTCCCTTGGAAGCAGCAGGCATACCACCTGGCAGTATTCTGATCAACCCACAAACAGGTTGGTATCCAAATGTGAATGTATGTTTTAGTCAAGAACTCAGGAGTTATTTATAAATTAAAGAACGTTTATGAATTTTTTTCTGTTTGTCTTTACTATCTTTACATTTTTCATGAATTATTTCCTCCTAAGACCTTGATATTTTTAAAAAAAGTTAAAATGTATGTAATAATATTTTTTCCAATGTGAACTTCATGGCACCTCCTTATTCTAGTCTGAAGGATGGTTTAAATCAGAGTAGGAGAAGTAAATTGCACCCCAGGAATAAACAAAGTTACCTTAGATCAAATCTGACTGAATTTATTTAGTTCCCAAAGTACATAACTTTTTTCCCTAGACAAAATTTAATGTGACTCAAAAATATATACAAAATATGTATAATTAATTATCATTCTTCATAAATTACTATGAAGTCTTCTAAGTGATAGTGATTTTATTCTCTTATGGCTATACTTTATTGGCACATATGCTACTTTTCAAGAATATGGCATAATTAAGGGGTTTTGCCAAGCCTTACACATAATTCATTAATCCCCACTTCCTTCTTTTAGAATCTATGCTTATATGTAACTTATGTATTAGTTTATTTTAAAATTAATTTCAATTAGTGAATATTTAATGTGCAAACAACACTATTGTATACATTTTTGGAAGTAGAACAAGAGTACGAAAAAGACAGCCCTGATAGAATAACTGATAAGGAAATAAAATATGTGCAAACGGATCAACTAAATAAAAAGTATAAGGAATGTATAAATAAGCATATTTCCATTGTCTTTATTTTTTTTCCTTTCAAGAAAGAATGGTTGAATGTCTTGCTAGTTGAATATATTAAGGTTATTTTGTAGAACTTGGATTATAAATAAATTTTATCAACTAAAAATAGCATGTTAAAATGTACCCTTCTCAGAAGGTGACTTTCCTATGCTATGAGGATAGCTTATATTATCATCACTGCTAAAAAGTACTAGAAAAATTTTCTAGAAAATCTAGAAACTAAAACAGATTCAGCAGATCTTCAGAAAGAATAGCTGTGTTCTTATTATTCATCTATACATTTCCTATTTCATAAAAAAAAAAATTCAGTAGTGAGGCTAGGGACCAAAAAAGAATTATTTCCTTATAGAGGTTTTTTCTTCTCTAATACGTGTCATCTGTTACTTCAGTGTAAATCTTAATCTAACAGCAGTGAGTAAAAGATCCACCATAAAATGAAACCACCTTTATAGGAAATAAAATGAAATGACTAAGTTACTTACCATAATTATGTGTTCTCTATTTTTCCTAATTTAATTAGTGGATACATTCAATAAGGAGGTAACTCAATAGCCTTTTCCAAAGGATCTACTTTAGTAGGTACCAAACCTTGAAGTGAACATTGGGTTTCTTCGCCATATATGATTTGATTGATGTAGGGAGTTTAAACTGTGCCCCTTTTCAGCAGCAATAAGTGAAGTAGCAGAACAGAACCAAAGCTGAAACCTTTCCAGCTGTATCTGGGACCAAGAAAGACAGCCTATGAGAGTTTACCTAGAAGGGTTTTAGGAGTTCTTGTTATCTAGGAGGGATGCTGAATATTCTTAGTAGAATGAATGCACTCTCCTTGACTCTTTTTGTTGTGTTGTGGAAGGCACTGTGCCTCTCAGTTGATACACATTTAATTATGTTTGTAATTGTTGCCAAGAAGTTCACGTTTCTTTAAGAAAATCAGAGTAGTTGTGGTCCTTCCTGATTTGGTTGTTTGGGGTGTACTTACTATGTAGCATTTTGTTACTTGCTTTGTATAATTGTGTGGAGTGCTACTCTTAATTAACTACTGAATAACTTAACACCCCAGTTAAAGGTTTAAATTCTAGATTGGAAAGACAAGGTAGAGAAGAGGTTTGGGGTGGTTTGTGTGGTTTTTTTAGTTAGCTTTGAAAATAACTTCTGATAATCTGATTTAAATGACTTCAAATAAGTTGCAGATATTCTTTGTCTTTTTAATAATTATAATTAAAATTATGTTTAATTTAAATACAATATGTAGTTGATTATATCAAAGATTTTGCTATTCTCTGCATGCTGAATGGATTATGAATGTGATAATATCCCTCTAAGTAGAGCATTTACCTTTTGAAGTGACTTTTTTTCTAATACGCAGTGTGTTGGTGGAAAATATACTTGGTATACTTTTTTTTTAAGTCTTCTTTTTTCAGTATAAGATGTTTTTCTCCTCTTTTTTTAGGTCAGCCCTTTATAAATCCTGATGGCAGTCCAGTTGTGTATAACCCTCCCATGACTCAACAGCCTGTTAGAACTCAAGTGCCTGGACCTCCACAGCAACCTCCTCCTCCTCAACCATCTCAACAACAAGCAGCCAATCACATTATATCACAGGTGCACATACCCTAGATCATATGATGTCATGTTTACCTTTCTTTAGTTAGACTGGGAATAAAGTTACTACCTTTGAGATGGTAAAAGCGAGGGTTCCCTAGAACCTTAACCCCATGTCTCTTTTCTGGAAGACCCCATATTTCCATTTCAATACTTAATGTATCACAAAGGCTTTCTACCCAGCATTAACTGTTAGACCATTTTCTCCTTCATTGAAGTTCCTCACATCACAGATTTACTTGTAAACTATGTCCCATTATTCTCAGAGAAACTAGACTTTAAAACTTTCAGGGATCCTCAGCTAAATACTTGTGAATTAGTATAAAGTAATGGTAGGTTTTTTTTATCAGTTTCCCCAACAAATATTTAACCCCCCTATTCCACAGTGCCAGCAAGGGAGAGGAAAAGATAAGAAAGATCGCTGATTGAAAGCACAACTGAGCAGTTTGCTACTATAATTCAGTATATTAAGCACTTAGAAGAAACTGAGTTGAGTTGCCCAGTTCCCCATGAGAAATCATCTTGGTTCCCCACCACACAACTCATTTATAAATAAACCCAGTATAATTTTATTTGCTTGTACCCCTTTTGTCTGTAGGAAAGAACTAATTACATTTTAGGTAAATTACTTTTAATTCTATGCTATAAAAACTAATACACAGGATTTTTAGGCTTTTTATTTGAATCAGAGTAGTTAGAGAAACTTATTTCAGCAGTTTGAAATTTAGGTTGAATGTTGCAAAGGGCACTACTATTAATGAAGACTGATATTGCTAGAATATATAATTATTGCAACCGTTAAGCCATAATAAGTTTTCCAAAGACTACACTTTGTCTGTTAATCGACAAACAGCATCATGTACTAGACCAGCTCTGTTACTTTATTTTGGCTATCAGTACCTCTATGCTTCTCCCTGTATCAGAGGAATTGTGACTTTGGAATCATGCAGTCCTTTTTTTCAGTGTGCCAGATGAAATGAATGCTAATTTTAGATGATCTTAAATTCCAAAAATATTTTAGGCAATATTTTCAATGATTTAGCAGGCCATTAAAACAATTTTAGCGTTATATTAGGAGGCTTAAGGGACAGCTTTTCACCTTTTTTGGATTTTCGCATTTCTCAGCATTTGCTAAAGAGGTAAAAGCCAGCAAGAAACTTTAAGAAACTAGTATTTGATTCTTTGTTGTTCATGTTTAGTCTATAGCTCTAAGCTATAGCCATTAATTGTCACAGGTACAAGATACAGTCCTATACATCAAGTTAAGCAATTCAGTCAGAGAACAGATATTTTAAAGAGCCATGATCTAAATGCCATGGTGTGCCATGAAATTTGTGGAAGGCTTTCCTGGTGTGACATCATGTGTTTTACAATGTATGAAGTTAGGCATAAAGCCAGTGAGTATTGAAGGTCTTCCAGTATCCTCCTTGGTATCTGGAATACTATAGCCATAAGATGCTCATCTTATTATCCAGTCTTGGGACTATGTTATCACCAAAAAACTAAAGCTTTGTTTCATCTAGTGAGAGTACAATAGGTCAGGATGTCTGGAGAAAAGTTATGCCTAAATGGATGACCAAGTTAAGATCCCTTTAAGCAGCCTGCACTTAAAAGACAGGCAGTTAATTCAGTCTGAGCCATATTGTCATCCTTTTTTTCTTCCATCTCAGAAATTTGGAGGACAGCTAAGTGTTATTCTCCAGGTACTTTAGCAAAGTATTGATATTTTGGTTGTAGCTTCACAGCTAGACTCTAATTTCTGCCTTTGATTTTAATTAAAAATTGATTCTGCAAACCTACTCCATAGTTTGTTGGGTTTGGAGTGGTGGGAAGAAATTGTGTTTGTTTTTGTTTACATATTTTTAATGTATTACTTTTGTGGTAAAAAGACATTTCACCCATATATTTCTTGTTTTATGCTTATGCTCATCCTGAGATAACTTTTCCTTTTTTAAGATGGTTCTCTTAACCACTTTTCTTGAACTTGATCGTTGTGGATTTCTTTTAAGTACTATCTTTGGAGATGTGTCTTCCAGAGGAGAGAGATTCCATATATACGTTTTTCAACTAAGAGTAGGGTTTTTTACCTACAGTATTCTTGTGAAAGGAGTACTAAACTAGAAATGAGGCTCTTTAGACTTAGTTTTTGCCAAGTTTTTAAACTTGCCTTAGTCTAATTTTTTGGTCTGTAAAATCAGTAGAATGACTGGTAACATATATGCGTACTTTCAAGTTTTTGAAAGATACTGGTTAAATATAAGGTGAGGCAAAGTGCAATCTAGTATTCTTTAAAGATGCTCCATATGCTCTGGAAAGAGTGAGAATTTTTTTTAATCATAATTACCTAGTTTGCTTGTTTTCCTAACATATGTCATAGTACATTTGTTATATGAAAGAGGCAAATACTTAAAATCATTGCTACTTTAGAATGTAGAGTTATGCCATCCCAGGTGTTTTTTCCCAAGCTATTAAATAGTTTTCACCAATTTTGTGTTAAGAATAGGAGCTGTAATTTTTTAAAATTATGTAGCTTAATTAGAAGCCCCTTCCCACAGGGCAAGGATTAATTTTTCTCTTCTCTAAAATCAAAAATGATGTTTAACAAATAGAAATTAAAGTTACTAAATAAATTACCTATTTCAATTAAACCTCTATTACTTTTTGAGTAAAATGAACTGAGAGTCTTAGAAATGCTTTTATTATGATGAAATATCCTAGTTCTATGATAAGTATAAAGACTTTGGAGAAATTGTATATCATTCCCTGAAGTTTTTACTGAGTAGCATTTCTTCACTTAGTATTGTATTTTGCCTTTTATGTTATGTAAGTAGTGATTTGAAAAGTTTTAATTATTTTAAATTATTGTAAAAGATTGTAACTTTCCATTTTATGCACTTATTTTACTCTGACATTAACACTTTTTGTAAACCTGTTACTTCTTCAGCCTACTCGGCCTCTGCAGTCTTCTTCACAGCCTGTTCAGTACTCTACAGTCCCTTACCCATCCCCGCTCCTGCCAGTCTCACCTACCCAGCAATATACTGTGGTATTATATCTTCTACTCACCTCCTGCATTCTTTTTGTGGGTGAATGTGTGATGAACGCCAATGTATGTTTTTTCTGTGTTATTAGCATAAAACAAAGGTGCCTTCTCACTTTTTTGACTAAAGGATACATATGTGAGATTTAGGAAGTACCCATATCCTTTACAGACCAAAATTTGAGTATGTAAAATACAGCATTAATCAATTTGTCACTGATTACTTCCAATCTTGTCTTTTCTAGCCTTCTCACGAAATAACACTTTTCAAATTATTTCCTCCCAGATATTAGATTTTGTTTGATTTCGTCCCCAATCATGACAATAACAGTCTTATGTTGCAATTGAAATTGTAGATTTCTTCTGTTTTGGGACTTTGATATCTCCAGTATCCTCTTTTGTAGAGTTGATAGCAAATATTCAGGATAACTGTAGCTAATGTTGCTGTGGGAGATTGTTCTGAGAAGCATCAGCCCATGTTAAGCCATAGACATAGGTACTTCTAGATGTACAAGATATGAGTGATAATTTTAGAGACTGGTTTTTTTTAAGTCAGCATATTTGAGCTTATAGTTACACATAACTGTTGACCTTGTAAGGCATCTTAAGGGGAACCTATCTAGTTATTCTATAAAATGCTATCATTTTTCAAAATATTTTTAGGACTCTTCATATAAAACACTCTTCAAAACCAAATTTGTAAGCTACATAACAAAGTCATTTTCATTACTTTAATGATTACACATTTTTTCCCCAAAGCAGATATTGCCCAGCTTAAGTGCCTGGCCTATTCTATTACACTTGTCTCCAAGTTTATTATTTTTTTAATCTGATCCACTGTCAAGTGATGATTTGTTAAAACCATTGAGGCTTTTACAAAGAGTATGCTAAAAACTCTGAAGGTTGGTAATAGTTGTAGGAAACATTCCAAAAATGTTTTAAGCAATGACATTAATGTAGTCCCAAATTGCCTTCCAGAATGGCTGGACCAATTCACAGCTCCACCAACAGTGCACTGGTATAACTCATTTCCCATAATTAAACCTATTCAGTTGCTAAATGCAGAATTTCCCTTGCCAGTTTTCCATTCATCCCAAATACAGTTCATGATTTTTAACTTTTGATTATTTCAGCTTCAACTTAATGGTTTTTAAGTCATCTTTTTAGTGTCGACTTATTTTCAAAGTTGTCTTCGGTAGTGGAAATATGCTTATTGCTATATTCTGCCTTGGCAGGATGGACCCCATTTGTGTATTTCACTTCTGTTTTCAAAGCCAACAAGTTCAACTGTGTTCTAATTTTTAAATCAGTCATTCAGTAAAACACTTGTTAGATGACATACAACTTCTGTACCAAGTCCTCTCTACTGCTACAAAAGGCAGAAAAACAGAAAAGTTTCTGTTTATCTTGAAAGTTACAAATTGTAAGGACTTTGTCCATAGCTTTAAATACACTATAGTTTTTTAAATCAATACTATAGTATTTTAAATTATTACCCTTACAAATACTCAAGAAAATGATAGCTAAAACGTCATCAAGCTTTTTATTATTATTATTATTATTATTATTATTATTTTGGCATGGAGATTTGCAGCCCAGCCGAGTGATATGTGCCCTCCTCTGGCCTTTTAAGCCCTTGCTCCAAATGCCAGTATAATTTAAATTGCAAATCAGTATCATAATCATTTGTCTTACTGTTAGGGCTTCATTTAGGTCTACAGTTGAAAAAGTTCTCTTTAATTTCAAATATTAAAGGCTTTTTTTTCCTACATTTGTTTTAATTTTCATCATATTCTAAACATGTTAAAAAAAAAAACAAGTACAACTGCTAAATTATTTTAATCCTGTCTTAGACTTTTCCTTTTCCTTTCATTTTTCCAGTGTTGCACTTATACATAATCACTGGATGGAAGCATGCTTTGTTACAAAATGTTCATATATAATCAATTCCCCAAAAAGAATGTATTTAGCATTTCTTGATGTCCTCAGCATGTGTATGATTATTTTAATGTATTCTGATCTCTTCCCTGTAGCAGGACAACCTAGGATCCCAGTTTAGCCATATGAGTCTTGTCCGCCAGCCATCTGCTGATGCTCCTGACCCTCATGCCACTATGTTCCAGTCAACTGTTGTCCTTCAGCCATCACAGCAGTCTGGATATATTATGGCACCAGCCCCTCCTCCAGCACCACCCCTCCCACCTGGCCAGCCAATCCCTACTACTGGCTATTCTGCCTCTGGCCATCCTGTAAACCAGCAGATGCTCCAACCACAGGGATACGTGCAGCAACCCACGCCTCAGGTACAGGTTTGTTTTCCCTCTAACCAACTATCATGCAAAAGATAAAGAATAGCTTGCTTATTAGCTAGGGCCAAATATGTTTTAAGTCATATAGAAGCTCCATAAAATGGAGTTAAACTGTTAGCTTAATTGTTACTTTCTAGGAAAGTGAATAATGCTTCTTTAAAAGAAAAAAAAAGCATGCCAAAAAGAAAGACAATGTTTTTAGAGTAAGCATGAGTCGTCTTTTTTAATAGGTTCTTAACCTGAGGATGAACTTGGTTTCTAAAAAAACGTTTTAATAACTTCTCAATATAATTAGTTTCCTTGGTAGTCTTACATATTATGTTTTATGCATTTATAAACATTATTCTGAGAAGGAGTCCATAGGCTTCTCCAGAATGCCAAAGAGGCCTTTGACACCAAAAAAAAGGACTCTTAATTGGCTAATATGTATATGATGAGGAAGTTGAGATTAATTCCGTGTTTGTTACTTTATAATCACACATACACATCTATGTCTAAAAAATGAGCTATTTGACTGAATGTGTTGACTCAAACAATTTAAAAGCAATTTCAAATTATTTAACCTCAAAATTACTATGGATGAGAAAAGATTTGGTGCATGGTTTTCCTTTCCTTGCTTATTTCACATGTAGACACACTACCAAGGGGAATTTAAACATTGGTTCTTTGCCACTGAATCCTTAAGCTTTCCAGATTTTCCTGTCCACTCCACAGGTGCATTCTTTTTCACGTGCTGCCTTCCTCAACATGTGAATTCCTTGAGAGCCAGGACCGTTTTTCTATTTGTATCCCCAGTGCTTAGCAAAATGCTTGGCATGCCATAAGCACTTAATAAATGCTTATTCATTCAGCCAGTCATAACCTAGTCATGCAGAAATGAATGTAGTTCACAATTGTCCCATGAAGCCTAGACCAGCAGCCACTTCAGCTAAGTCCCTTTGACACTAATCAAGAATCCCTAGGGCTTCTTCATGAAGGATATAAGTCCTGGAGAGGAACCCAAGGCACTCTTCGTTGTTTCTTACCTTGAAAGAACGTATTGGAGAGCTAGGTCAGATTAGCTTAAAAGAAATCTAGAATTGGTTTAAATTGTTCTCAGAGAGAGAGAAAATCATTTAACTTAGCTTTTTTGCTTTTAGTTGTGCATCAGAAAGGCCAAAAAATGGGAGGGTAAGAAGTAAAAGAACATTTTTAAAGTTTTGAGAATTGTTTCTCCAGTATTCAAATAGAAGAATTATTTTTCTTCTCCATTTTGTCCATTATACTGTGAGCCCTCAGGTATTCAATAATAAAGGATTATGGTATTGATACAAAAATGTGACTTTTCTAAATGTTTCTGCTTTAGATGCCAGCGTGTTACTGTGCTCCAGGGCAGTATCCCTCCAGTCAACATCAGTATCGCCCAGTTGCTTCCGTCCATTATAACACACAGCCAAACCAGGCACTGCCACAGCCTGCACAGCAGACAGGTTAGTGGCATTTAATTCATAAATCTTGGCCATTATTGCTGCTTTTCTCATCTTTGTTTATTTCAGCCACTAAAACAAAAACAAAAAATTTAGTTCATACAGTAATTCAGAAGTAGAACACATTTCATTGTTTAAACTAGCCCAGTCAACAGTGGAAAGAATGCAGCACGCTCCTGATAAAGCCATGGGGCTATTTGACACAGGTGTCAAATATCACCCAGAGCCTTCAGGGTGTTGTAAAAAGGGTTCCAGTAACGGGACATTAATGTGAGAAGCAGCAGGACATAATACCTGCTGCCAGCAGAGTAGAGTTCTTTTTTGTAGCTAGCCAAATGGCATGGGAAGGTCAGCATTTTTACAATTGAGACGGAAACAGTGACAGGTCACGTTGCGGGGTCTGCCTTGTACAGCCACTCCCTAGGCGGGGCTACCTTTGGAAAGGCCAGTGCAGCCTAGTAAATCATATCCTTTTTTTGTACATGTCTTCAGTGATACTTTCTGGTGTTTTCTAATGTAGCTTAGTAGCCTTTTGATATGAGACCACTTTAAACAATGTGCAATCTCAAATTGCTTACATTCTGGAGGGATGGGGGTGGGGGTGTGCAAAGGGAAAGGCAGATTTGGAACTCACAATTATTTTTTTAAAAAAATAAATATTTGTTTTTAAATGTAATTGGAAAAATAAAATATTAAGCGAAGACAACATGTAATTTATCATTAAATATACAAACTATTAATAGAAACCATTCATAACCTTTTCTTCACCTTTTCATCAAACAGTTGTTGGAACCAATTGCACTTGCAAATGAAAAGTTATAAATTTTTATGTTCATGCCATGTAAACCCCAGATCCAAGCTGTTTCCCTTTCAATAAGATGAATAGCAATAACCTAGCCTCTCACAGGAGCTCTTCTTTTAGTGTTTAAATTGGATCTTTCAGTCAGTTTCTTAAAGGGTTGTTGTAACACCCTACTGTCATTTGCTTGGAGAATGGTCCATGGGACTTGAGGAGGTGAGCTTGACGTTGTTGTGGGTCACCCCAATCAGATAAAAAGCAAGGGTTGGCTGATTTCTAAAAGTTACCATAGCCCGCACAGAACAGCAGAGTGCACTCTCTAGGGCTTGTTAGAGAAACTAGCTGATAATGTCTCATTGATGAGCTCAGTCCTTCACCTGTTCTGTAATCACCAAATGGTCTGAGGTACATTTTTTTTAGTCAGTGCAGGTGGACTAATGGTTAATGGTCATTTACATTTTACCCGTACTTGGGAACTCCTAGTACTCTAACATACTATACTTGTAATTAATATTTTTTACTTAATGTAAAAAGTGCTTTTCTGGTTCTTTTGTATTACTGTAGAAATTTTATCCAAAGGTGGGAAAAGAGGTAGTGCCAAATAATCTATAGATGGTATAGTTTTTAATTACTTTTCTTTTTAACCCAAGAAGTGATTATAATAGCCAGACAAAAGTATTCTTCTCTCCATAGTGGATGAATAGCCAGCCTTGGAGTCAGGAAAACCTAAGTGTAAGTCCTGTTTCTTAACACATATTAACTACACAATCAGGGGCAGTTCCTTTAACTTGTATATCTATGTATATCTATGGAAGGAGTTTCCGTAATTAGAGTCCTGTCACTTTTATTTTAAAGGAGAGGTACTTTATTTGGAGATGAAATTTTCATGCATTTTGGATAGGAATGATAAACGACCTCTAAGAAAGAGCACATTAAGGTATTTTATTCTTGTTAACCAAAAAAGAAGCTTGTTCCTACCTCCCAAATCCTACACTTCTATAATAGGCAGTTTCCCTTCAAACAATATTAATTCTTTATCCTTCTATATGATATATAGACATGACCTATTTTGGTTGGAGCTGTTGAACTTGATATGATTAGTCAATGGTCATTTTTCAAGTAAAGCTTGAAGGAGGGAAAGAGAGAGAGAGAAAAAGTGTGTGTGTGTGCGTGTGTGTGTGTGTGTGTGTGTGTGTGCACGTGCGAATGCACATATTGTAATGATGAGCCTTTTTTAGAGAAGTCAGCATTCTGGAGAAGGAGCAAGAAATTTTCTGTTGCAAATTTTATAGATTGTGAGAATTGTAATATTTTACTAATTTCCATTTTCATATTTAAAATTGATATTTCATGTTTATTTTTAACTTATTAAAACATGGTTTTTCCAACACTGCACCATCACAGTCTGATTAAGATGGTAAGTAGCTTGGTACATTCATCCCTGCCTCTCTTTTTTTTTTTCATTATTAATCAACTAGTTATCAACCTGTAAAATGACAAGTAACAGCCTGTTTCCATCTCTAGGAGACAAGCAAGTTACTATGAGAGAATTTGGTTACATAAAAAAGGTTCAATGTGGCTTAAGTCTTAGACAATATATTGAGAACATTAATAGATACAGAATTCGTTTTGTTTACACAGATACAGATGGTATAAAGGATATATTAAAGCATATGATCAAGAATTTTAGCCCTAAAAAATAAAATCTTCTGCAGGCTATTTTGCATATGATCAGTTGTAATACACATTTCTAGTTATTTTCCCATTGTGGTGTTCCTCAGTTCTGAAATGCAGGAATCCCCTCAGTATATAAAAGATTGGTCCAGCCATATTTTTCATCTGAACACATAAATATTTATTTTAGTGAGAGAGGACATCCAAGGCTATTATGGAAATAGAAAAGAGATTAATATCAGCTTAATATTGGGAACTAATATGCTGTCCTTTTTTCTGTTATAAGATTTCACATTAAGGCCATTCAAAGCAGGGTTAGATCTGGAAGTAGACACCGAAGGTATTGTGTTTCTCTAAGCCTTTCAGAATAATGTCTCTATTGGGACCTAGTGAGTGATATATTTCTTGATTCAGTAGATGAGAAGTAACACATTTGGTCATAAAGTACAGATCAACAACATATCATTGTAATAAACATAGTTTTACATACAGCCGTTTCCATAAGTTTGGTTATAAGGTGATATCTTCCCCCTGTAATAAGTTAACTCTAATTTAATATACAGAATATAGCTCTGTAAATGATAAAAAGAACTCTCCCCATGAAACAATTATAGTACCAGTGTTTAGGTGTGTAATCCCATGGGTGTTTTTTTTAAATAGCTGGTTTTACCCTTACTATTTTTTAAAGAATTTGTCATTTAACCATGTTTGTTTAATATTATGGAATAATTGGCCTTATTTGTGAGCTGTTGGATTCGGGGCCGTAGCACTGTCTGAGAGGTTTACATTTCTCACAGTGAACCGGTCTCTTTTTCAGCTGCTTCCTGGCTTCTTTTTACTCAGGTTTCACTGCTTTTTAAATGCTGTATTGCAATATTAACATGTTCTGCTATTTTCCTAACATGTAATGTCTCTTAATCAAACTCAACATAGTCCAAAAACAACTGTTTGAATTTTAATTACCACTGATTTAATTTGCTTTTTAAAATCCCTGAAAGCTGTTGCTTTGATTTCTTTTCCAAGGCAGGTTTAAAAGGCAATTCAAGACTGATTCAGTTTGGTTTGAAGCTGACCTAAGAAGGTTTATGTCTTACTTATGTCAGACTCATTAGGAAATATCAACTTTCTCCCTTCCATTCTAGCTATAGAACTCTGTTCAGGCAAATTGCCCTGCAGTGTAACATACCAGATCAACCTGGCACACTTTAATGCGTTATTTGATTTGGTTCCTTCAAGACATGCAGTGCAATTGTGTTGTCTTTTTGTTTCAACACTGGCTACAAGAGCTCAAAGTCCTCCCTTCCCCCTAGGGCACTGAAAAGAATTTCAGGTTTTAACCATGAAGTATATTTTTTTAAACTTCCTATTAATGGTTGTGACTTCTTTTCTGATAGAAACTATTGCATGTTGAGTCTTGTGTATAAAATTTTAATCTGAAAGAGCTAGAGGAATAGAGTTAAAAAAGAGGAATTGACCCAGATTCTTGATTTTTTTTTTTTAGGGGAGGCACTCCATGGCCAGGGTGCATCAACTGATTTTCAGGGTAACTTTCAGACAACTTTTGGTCACTGCCTGTTTTTCATTATCTGGATTATTGAATAAACATCCATTATTTACCTATTTTGCAGTTAGTACAGATTTGGGCTTTACATTATAATTATAGTTCTCCTTGTATCCCTTTTCTTTCTTCCATTAAGTGTCTTTTACCTGAAATCTAGAGCAAAAGCATCTGGTAAGAATTCCCAAACCATCCTGAGCTATCCTGTGAAGTAATCTTAAATTTGCCTGATAGCTTATGGGGTGACTTGTACTTTGACATTTTTATCAGGGAGGAATGAGAGAAAAGTAGCAGAGTTAATAACAGTATGGTCATTCTGGACTTCAAAACAATCATCCCTACTGACCTCATATTAGTTAAGTATATCTACATTCTTTATGGTAATTAGGAAAAATTTAGAAATAAAACTTGTTAGGTCATGGACCCATGAAAGGTATGTATAAACTCAGTGACATTAATTCAAATTTCTCTAGACAGTCCTTTATTGTGAAATACATTATCCCAAATAAAAGGTCTTAGAGTCAGTAAAACATTTTGCCTTTCTTATAACCTTGCCTTTATTATCTTGCTGCACAAATGAATTAGAATTCTTCTAAAAATATTAACAGTGACTAGTGAATCTACAACTTCATATTTAGGGCTTTCTCGGCTGAATATTCTTTTTTTAATTTTTTGTGTTTTTCAGATTATTTGCTGTTAAAATTGTTAAGTATGTGCTCTGTTAGAATTTATTTCAGATTAAATCTCTAAAGTAAAAACCAGTTCAGCCGTTTTCTGCTGAATGCTGCATTATACTGCATTACTTTACTGCTGTCTTCTCTGTTGAGGTGAAATAGAGCTAAAAATAGAATATTCTTTGGAGCTCTCCAGGGAAGCAGCTCAGCCATCAATTCCTATTGTCCCAGTTCTCTCAGCTTTGTAGAATTGATTGTGCTTGTCTGTGAAAGTACCAGGAGAAATAGGATAATATTTCAACAATGTAGTCTTTTAACAAAGGAAAATGACAGTTAAATAATATCAATATTGATGACATCTCACAGAAAGCCTGGGTGTTTTTGCTCTGTCTTGGGTAGACTACCCTGCCTTTACTGTCCTGAATAAATTCTTTCCAGCTATACTGGCTGTAAGCAGATTTCTACAAAGGGATCCCATTTTCCATTTGGTTAGCAGTGTAAAACTGCACATAGCACAGTCAAAAAACAGTCCCAAATGTTGACTTGAAAACATTTGAGGAAGAAAGAAATTAAGAGGATGACTAGGCTTGTGTCATGTTTTTATAGACTTTTAAACCTTGAAATACTTTTCCTACTCTGGAATGTTGTGCCATGCTTCTTATTTCTTATCCTTTTCACTCTTTCCAGGACCTTGAGAATTTCTCCCCTGACAGTGGATCTTCCTTCCCTCTGTACTTTTGCAGCTACATGGACTTTACTCTCCTTTTCCTTTTGATTTGGATAGTTAGCTGACTTGGCTTAATTGGGTCTCTGACAAGGCTTTCTTTAAACTTTTTTTTTATACTGCTTCATTTTTTTATTGAGGTAATACTGTTGTTAATTTTCCCCTACCCTCTATAATTAAAACAAATTTATTCTCTTTTGTTTTTATATCATTTTCATTTTCAAATAGATGCCTCTCTATTCATCTGCCCAACAAGCTCGCTCTTGTAACAAACTGAATGGGGGAGTGTAGAGCAGTCCAGCAAAAAGAGACTACACAACAACCAAGTTTGACAATATGTGCCTGGAGTTCTTAAACAGTTTTGTGTCATGGATCCCTTTGGCAGTTTACTGAAGTCTATGGACCCCTTCTCAGAAGGACATTTTTCAATGCAGAATTACAAAAGAAACCAATTACAGTGAAATACATTTATCAAAATATTTAATTAAAAAAAGTTAATGGACCCCAAGTTAAGAAGAATCCATGGTATATGAAATATTCCATGACCAGAGTTCCCCACCTCTTCAAAGAAAGGAGAGGGGCTCAATTTCTTACCTCTTTTCCAGGGCAAACTTGGTAATCATAATTACCTAGAATTCAGTTTTGTTTTGTTTTCATTTATAGTCATTTTTGTTGTTTTTCTGTTTCTGATTATTTCACACTGCATCAGTTCATTTTAGTCTTCTCATGCGTCTTTGAATTATTTCCATTCATCATTTCTTAAAGTGTTGAAATACTCTGTTTCACTCATCCAGAATTTGTTACCCAGTGGGTAGGCATGTACTTTGTTTCTAGTACTTTACTATTTTAAAGTGCTTTTCTAAATATATTGTGGCATATGAGGCCTTTATGCATTTGACCTCCTTCTGATATATACCAAGCAGTCTTCTTCATAAGATTTTATAAACAAGGAAATCAGGTGTTTGATAACTGAGGCAGTTTTCCTGTTCTACTCATGAGAGTAGTTTGTTCACACACAGTTCTATGAAATTTTGATAACCAATATCCTTTCCTTGTTACTGTTCCATTTTTTCAGCATCATCTTATTTAAAGTGATCAAAAAGTAGTTGTTTTAAGAACACATCATCTCTTTTTCTCTTTTTTCTTCTAATTTTGTGTTAATTTTAACTGTTTCTCCTTCAAGTCAGTACTCTTGACTCTCCATAAATAGCTGATTCCAGGAATGATTCTCACAACACTAGTCATTTCCAACACATATATAATCAAGTTAATTTTTTCTGATGTTATCTGGTACTCATCGTGGCCTGTGCATGCCCAGTTTGACTTGTCCAACCAAACAATATCTTCCCATGAGCACAAGACAAAAAAAAATCGAAAAGATCTATAAAGATTTTTATAGCAGCTCTTTTCCCCATCAAGGACAGTGGAGTTGCCACATTTGGACTCTTAACATTACATTTCTAGATGTGCTCCTCCTGGAGATAGTTTTCTTCAGGCACTGAAGAAGATGGGTGAGAAAAACAACTGCAATAGACCAAGTGCATACTGAGGCTGCCTAACACACTGAAGGAAGGATACCAGAGAAATGAGAGGGGGAAAGTCTTAGACTTTAGTATTTTGTTTTGTTTTGGGTTTTTTGGGAGGGAGCAAGGCAGGGCAGTTGGGGTTAAGTGACTTGCCCAAGGTCACACAGCTAGTAAGTGTGTTAGGTATCTGAGGCAGGATTTGGACTCAGGTCATCCTGACTCCAGGCTGGTGCTCTACTCACTGCACTACCTCACTGCCCCTTAGATCTTATATCTCAAAAAAAACTGACCTAGAGGATATCAGTAACATCTCACTTATATGTGTATTTTCCCATCTAGACAAAGTTTAAGCATTTGATTTAGTGTAGAGCAATAAGCTATTTTAGGCTCTCTTCCAACAAGTTATAATCCCATGTGTATGTCAGAATCTTGAAAAGACAGAACAGCAATAACTTGGTTTGACTCTTTGATTATTTATATCAAGCAAACATAAAACAAGGAAATGTATACTTCCCGAAAGTGTTTGCCCCTGCTGTGGAGTAGGTCCGACATAGAACCAGAGTGAAGAACTCCTTAGAGATGGTAAGACTTTCCAAGTACGCCTGTTTTATGGATGGTACTTTGTGATTAGCTTCAAACCCCATGATTTGCAGAGATCCGTAATCATATAGAAGGGGTTGACCCACCCATCTCCCCAGAAAAAAAATGAGTAGATGAAGCGTGACTATGGTATACAGTTGAATGAATAAATGAACAAAAAAACACAAATGCTTATTATACACAAAGTGCTATAATAAGCACTGGAGATAAATATAGAAAAATAAAACCATCCCTTTTGTTAAGGAGCACACATTCTAATGAGGGTTACAACGCATATGGAACAATGATCTGCAGTCTAGAGGTCACCTGTTAGTTCTTAGTGTCTTAGACAGGCACTGCAATTAGGCATTAGTCCTAAAGTTAAACTGAAAAAGGAAGACAGGCTGCATTCCTCTTGGGAAATTGCACAATACTTTTAATGATCCCAACCTCACTAAAACAAAAACCTGTCTTTTTAACACCAGTATTCTTCCAGTGACGTGTAGGGTTACATGTCTTGGAGTACTGCGTTCTCAGAAGAATTAAAGTTGAGGATCACCCAAAGGGCATTGGAGAGAGACATGCTTTGAGCAGACTGCAGCATTGCAAAGTAAGAATGACACAGACATGGTATAAAGGATAATATGAGAGAAATGTGGGCCTGTCTCATACCAAAAGGAAAGAAGAACCCATGGCCAACTCACATGTCTGTCTCAATGGAAAGAATACCTACATTATTGAGGTTACAGATACGTTAGAGTGATCGGACAGTTATCTGGGAAACCTTAACTATAATATGATAGGTGCCACTGTATAACACTTGTTGTGTTTTACTGTGTACCTGAAAGTTGCTTTGTTAATATCTTTGAATACTGTGAAACTAATCGCTACCCTTCCTTAATTTCTTTAGCTTCAAAACTTACGTAAAAAAGTTTACGACTATTTCAGTGTTGAAAGTAAGCAGCTTGATTCAAAAAAGATTTTATTTGTTACTGGGAGCCATAGCAAGTACCTTTGTAGCAGGAACCATAATTGTCACTACTGGCTTAATAATTAACAATCTTAATGATTCACAAGGCAAATTTACTATTCGACTTAACACTGGTTATGTGGAAAAAGCCAGTTTTCTTCTGTTAGGACAGGCTCCATGCAAACCAGGCACTGACTTTCTTCTAAATAAAGCATTTCTTTGTCACTTCTGAAAACTGTAGTTCTCATAGCAAATAATCTTTACTTTATGAAATCATTAAAAATAATGAGCTCCAAAGAGCCCTCTTTCCATGTATGTGGAGTTAGAGTCAGAAGATGTACAAGCTCTGTGAGGACAGGGAGCATGGCTGATTCCTTCTCTCCCGGGGTCTAGCACTAATCTCTGCCTGTTGTAAGAACTTCCTCTTATACCTGTCATGTGACATTGAGCAAATCACTCAACATTTTAGGGGTTTTTTTTTTTGTTGGTTTTTTTTTTTGAGGAGGGAAGGCAGGGCAATTGGGGTTAAGTAACTTGCCCAAGGTCACACAGCTAGTAAATGTGTCAAGTGTCTGAGGTCAGAATTGAACTCAGGTCCTCTTGACTCCAGGGCCGGCGCTCTTTTCACTGCGCCACCTAGCTGCCCCTCACTCAATATTTCTGATCATCACTTTGCTCATACTTCTCTGACGAGGTTGTTGAGAAGAAAGTAGTTTCTAAGTTGTGAAATGCCTATAAATGACATTTTTATCATACTATTTTGGTACTTCAAAATTCATGGGGTCATATAAGTGTAATAGGCAATCTCTCTTACCAGTACAGCTCCTAAGCCCTTGGCCCCTCAGATGGACTACAGCATAGAGGTAATTACAAAACTATGTGAAATCAGATTTCTGTTGAGAAATGGGGTCAACTATGAGGGGAAGCATAACTGGATTATGTAAATGACTGTTTAAATAAAGCACTAAGAAGTGAAAACTGTATGTAGACTGATCACATGTGTCACTATCAAAACTGGGGAACCTCATTTCTGAGCAATACCCCTTTGATGCACAGGGACAATCTGTAGAGCTACAAATGATATTTTATAGATTGGCATGTCAATGCATTATCCATATTATTAAACCAGAACAAGGGTTTGGGGCCTGGTGCCAATCACACAGCCTAACAGGATATTGTGAGTTGGTTGTAGGGTAAGAACAGTACCCTTTTGATGGGCAGGGACAGTCTACAGAACTACAAAGAAATCTGGTTCCCAAAAAAATACAGTATGCAGGAATTATTTGTTAAAAAAAATTATTGGGCTTATTCCTGAGCAATACACCAGTCAATATGGGAAGATTAAAAAAAGAATCATTCTCTTCATGAAACATATATGAAACAGAATATTTAAAAAGAAAGTATATGCTATAGTATAAACTAAGTGCTAAAAGGATTTGTAAGGTATATCCAGTCTAATCCAATAATTATATATCAAGTACCTACCATCGATAAGTACCTACAAGAGATTGTACTAGTGTACAGTGGCATTGGGGAAGCCAAAACAAAGGACAGTTTTGGTCCTCATGGAGTTGACGCTCTACAGGAGAGATAAATGTATTAGCCAAGTATATACAAGATTGAGCACTAAGCACATTAATGGCTAAGGTAGGGCAAGAAATAACTCCCCACAAAAGCAGTATGCATCATAATGTATTACTCAAGGGAAGCTTCTTTCTTTAAAGCAAGTATTTGCTACTTTTAAACCTCTTGGTAATTCTTTACACAAAACTGTTATTTGCTGAGGGAAATTCAGATTCCTTTGCCTGGAATTCAAGGCCCTCCAGCCTTATGGAAAACTAAATCTGCTCCATTAGTATTGTACCAAAGTGGACTACTTTCTATCCCTGTATGGCAGCACTTCCATGTTTACTTACACTGCTCTGCACCAAGCCCAGCATCTTTCCTTCCTTTAATCTATTAGTCTTACCCTCTTGCCTATCATTTAAAAAGCCCGCCTCCTTCTTGAAGCCTTCACCCAGTATTCTCTAAATCAATAATGAATGATCTTCTCTTCAGAAAACATTTTTTCTCACCTCCTGAATGCACTTGACTATTATTTTGCATTATAGTCATCAAAGTACATTTATTATGAGTTTAGGTGTCCTTTCTCTCTGAGTACTATGAGCAGAGAGGGTGCCTAATAAATATTTAGTCGATTGAATTATTCCTAATGACATCATAAGTGGCCACATGTTCCCATTGTACCAAAATATTCTTTCCATTTGTTTGTGCTTAATCATTTTTACTGAAGTGATAATTTTCTTCATTTTCTGTTTAAAAATCTAGAGTTATCTAGTAAATTCATTTCTTCAGTTGGTCCGTGATTTCCTCAGACTGGCTACTTCCTCCCATACAGGGACTTTTAATCAAGGATCTGGATGCATACACTGATTTCAGGATGTCACTGAACTTAGATGAGGAAACAGTTAGCAAGCCCTTCAATTGGGAATTAGGCATTGAAATATTCTTCGGAGAAGAAGGTGCATAGGCTTCACCAGACTCCACAAGGGGTTCATGACACATAAAAAATTTCAAAAGACTGCTTTAATGGTACAGACTCATTCTCACATTTCAATCTGGTGTACATCTTGTCTATATTCTGCCGTAAAAAATTAACCCAGTGAGCTGGAAGCCTTCCTCCTATAGGTCTTATACCATGACATAGGCATCATTAACAGTTCTTAGGTTGTCTATTGCTTATTCTTGCTACATTACCAGGGCCAACTACTGTCCTTTTGCAGTGAATAATATGAATATTTTAAATATTTTTTTTAACTCTTGAGACCTTTATACTGTGCTTCACACACAGTGTTATCTACCTAAATAAATTATCCTACAGTTATTATCTACCTAAATAATCAGCTAACATGTATAAGTATCTATTATGTGCTGGGCACTGTGTTAACCACCAGGGATACAAAGAAAGGCAAAAAATAGTCTCAACACTAAGGCCAGAGTCTTGAAAAACATTTTCTTTCCACAATTTCAAATACAATTTGAATATAGTTTGTGTGTGCTTAGATAATGTAATTTAATTTCAAAAGATATCTTCAGGTATCTCATGGTAATTAGATTTGATCTATGGAATACTGTAATGAGATTGAGGTGTTTCCTTCATGATATATTCCAGTAATTCTACAGCACTGTACTTAGATATGTGTAAAATGTGCAAGACAATAAATATATGAATTGCTGTGAAGGATACAAAGATAATATCATTTCTGCCCTTAGAAAGCTTCCAGTCTAGTTTGGGAAATCAGACATAAAAATGTGAACGATTAAATAAAAACAGGATCTAAATAGCTGTTCGAAACAGTAATAGAAGAGGATATCATAAAGCAGCAGGGAATTCAAGGCACACTTTACCTTTGCAAATTACTATTTGAGCTAACCCTAATTCTCATACACAATTGTAAATATAGTACTTGATAAAATAATATAAGGTACTTTAAACACCTAAGGAGAGAAAGCAATGGTGTTAAATTTGTTATAGAAGAAGTGAAATCCTTTTACAGGGAATTCCACAGGGCAAACCGATGTGTTATTATTTGTTTCATTTTTACTTTAGTGGATGGGTACATTGCTTTGAAATAACATTCCTACTCTTCAGAAGGCTCAGGCTTTCTTTGTCTGAGGTTGTTAGTGAAAAAGTCATTTGTAATATAGGGGAAATAAGGAATGTCTTGCACACCTTTATCTCCATCCCTTTCCATCACCATTCCTTTCTTTCTTTGTTCTCCTAGATCTTTGTATATATGATAGTGTGTTGATGTATGTAGGTTGGGGGCTTTTGTGGTATGGAGTAGTATGAAGGGAGTTTGAAAGATAATCGTGGAACAAAAAAAATTAGGAAAAGCTTGCTTCTTTTTCTTGCCTCTAGGTTTACTTTCTACAGTGGATTCAAAAAAGGGAAGAACATTCACTGAACAACATATAGCCAGTTTTGTAGGATCATAGAATTTAGTTCTTCACATAGATTATTATCCATAAGGACAAAGAAAGCAGTTTTTATATGGGATTATCCATTACAGAAATCATTTCAACAAAATCCTGTTATAGAAATACTTTCATTATATAGAATCCTAATTCAGTTCACTGTATTTTGGTTCATCTTTTGCATTTTAACTTTTAACACCTGTTACTTGGTTCCTAGGATTGTTTCTCCCTGTCCTCATCCCCACTCCAATAGCTTTAGAGTAGATGAATGCTGTATTTAATTATTTAATAATTGAGCAGCGTAATTGAATGGTGGTAAGTTTCCCATCTAACCTAATGATGCTGTTATCTCTGAGTACCAACATCTGAGATACAGAATCTTTGTGACTTCCCTTGCCTTGCAGACTAGTAGCAAGACAAGGATACTTGGATTAACAATATAGCTTGATACTGGATAATGCAATGGCATAGGATTTCTGTTTTTCCTTCAGAGTTGAATCACTTTAGGTACTCCTATTCTGGATTCATCTTTGCAGAAGACTTTAAATATAACAAATATTTTAAATCTAATTTTCTATGTAATTTGGGGCAATTTACCTAAAGTCTCTGTGCGACCTCTATTTCCACCTTTCAAGTAGGATTTATATTTTAGACTTATCTTTCACGTTTGCAGTGGAGAAAATGCCCTGAAAAATAATTAGATAACACTTGCTAAAATGCAAAAGCTTCTCTTTTAGCATATGATATATGAGAAAATGTGGTAACAAATACAGATTTTCTTCCCTGTTAGAAACAGGACTAAAGTTTTTGTTTACTTTCTGTTTTGCTGTTTCAGAAGATCTGCATGTTCTCAAAGCTTAGCTTAGCCTTTCCTTCCAGAAAGAACACTTCAGCAGTCAAAGATATTTCTTTTCTGTGCTACTTCAGTTGACCTTTAATCAAAGATTAAGCACCACGACAGTTTGCACTAAATATCATTAGACAATCTATAGCTTGTGTGCCAGTGGTTCTGTGTGAAGTCTAGGACTTTTTTTTTCTATAAAACTAAGCTGGACCCAATTTCTGAGGGTGGAGATTTATAGGTTTAGTCACTAACTTATGGTGGTAAAAATTACAGAATGTTTCAAATAAAACAGTTAACTCTACAAGGTATTGAATTTTTAAATTCCTGGCATTTAGAAGGGAGAGTTTAAGAAAATGGTACCACCTAATCAACTGTCTTAATTAAATGCTTTTGTTTTATGACAACATATTTGACACAGACATGCAATGTTATACATAATGAATTTAAATTTAAAGCAGTATTTAATCCCTCATATCGTTACAGGTTACCAGGTTATGCCCAGCCAGCAACAGCAAAACTACCAAGGGATAGTTGCAGTTCAACCATCCCAAAATCAAAATCTAGTCAGTGGCCAACAAAATAATATTGGAAATCAAATTCAAGGTGTGATTGTCCCATACCCTTCGGTGCCATCTTATCAGGTATGTTACCTTAATTAGTTATGCTTTTGGCAAAGTAGATAAGTGAATTTAAATGCAACAATAAAACCAAACAATACTTATATACAGTCACAACACTTGTAAAGTCAAAGCTAAGAGTCATCTTTCTGTTTTCTTTGGACAAAAGGAAAAGTCCTTTTAACTATAGGAGTCTCGTGGTCTTTTTTTTCAAGAACTACCAATGAAAATGAGAGAGAGAAAGAATATCATTAGTAGCATATAGTAGTATAATAAGACTTCCCTAACCTGTGCATCTCTACATATCGCCTGACTTCACATTAACTTTTTTTGGCCGCCATATCATACTATGGATTCATATTGATCTTGTGGTCTACTAGAATTCTCAGGTTTTTGGGTTTTTTTCTTTTTGTTTTTGTTTTTGTTTTTTGTTTTTCAGATTAGCTCTCTGGCCACACCTTCCTCTTATACTCTTGAAGTTGTTTTTTTGTTTGTTTGTTTTAACAAAAGTATCACCACAGCATGGTACTATGGAAAGACTACTAGGTATGGTGTTAGAAGATTTGAGTTTAGTTCCTAGCTTTTCATCTTACTGTGGTACCTTAAGTAAGTCACTGAGCCTCTCTGCATCTCAATTTTCTCATCTGTGAGGTGAAAGGATTAGAATAATAAAATTTGCTTGGAGAAACACAAGTTCTATAATTTTAATGAAAATAATGGGGAAAAGATTAAGAATAAAGGAGAAATGGCATTTCCAAATGTGACTTAATACTGGTTAAAAAAAAAAATAGAAAAGTAGGTCATTGGAACAAACTTGACAAGGAAGAGTCAGAAGTAATAGAATTTTAAAACCCAGTGTGTGATAAACCCAAAAACATGTTACCTAGGAGAGAACTTTGTATTTGATAAGAATTACTGGGATAACTAGAAAGAAATCTGGCAGAAATTGAATTTAGACTAACATTTTACATTATATATGACTACACTCAAAATGAATATATGTTCTGTGAAGCATGCTACTTATCTTCTGACAGGAGGTGATTAAGTCAGGGTACAGAATGAGAAACATATTTTTGGGACATGACCAGTGTGAGAATTTGTTTTACTTGACTGTGAAAGTCTGGTGATAGTATTTTCTAAATTTTAGTAATAGAAATGGAAGGACATAGTGAAAGGATGGTTACAGTAAACTGTTTTCATTAATAGTTCTTTAAATAAAAGACTATAAGACTCCAGTAGCTAAAAAGACTCTTCCCTTTATCCAGTGAAGACAGAACAATGACTCTTAGCTTTGACTTTACAAATGTTGCTACTCTATTTATAAGTACTATTTGGCTTTACTTGACCATATGACAAGGTTTTGGTTTTGGTTTTCTCCAATGGATGGGAAAGATGGGGAGGAGAGAAAATGAATTTTTGACAATTGAATAAATTAATTTTTAAAAAAATATTAAAGATCATATCATTAAAAAATTAGAAGAGAACCAGATCAAGTTGTGCCTAGGGGGTGAATTCTTAACTGAGCAAGAGATAGAAGCAATTACAAAAAATACCCTAGATGATCTGGATTATATGAAATTGGAAAACTTTTGCATGAAGAAAATCAGCATCTAAAAAAAAAAGAAAAAACACATGTATCATATATCTCTGATAAGGTTCTGATATCCAGAATATGTAGGCAACTATCAGAAACATGAGATTTCAAGACAGCCAAAAGATATAAACAAGCAGCTCTCAAAAACAAAGTAGAAGTGCAGATTATTAATGGCTATAAAAGAGTGGACTAAGTCACTAATTATAAGAGGAAATATAAATCAAGACAACTCTGAGGTGTCATCTCATTCTAAACAAAATTGAATGAGATGACAAAGTATGGGAGTGATTAGTGTTGGAAGGCTTGTGGAAAGACAGATATACTAACAGACTTGTTAGTTGAACTGTGAATTGGTCTAGCCATTTTGGAAAATGGTTTAAAATTATCCTAAGAAAGAGAGAAGTCCATTCTAGGGATTAACCTAGGGATACTACTGCTAGGCATTTGCTGCAAAAAGGTCAATGATTAAAAAAAAAAGGCAAATTATATACCAAAATATCTTTACTAATACCTTTAGTATTAGCACTAATACTACCAGTAGCAAGGAACTGGATGGATTGGGGAATGTCTGAACAAGCCATAATATATGAATGTAAAGGAATTTCCCTGCAGTGTAAAAGATGATGAATTATATTCATTATAACATAAGAAGAGGCTAGGAATTGAAGAAAGAAGTCTTTTAAGAAGTTGTAATTCCTTAACTGTCTTAAAGGAAATGATGGACTTGGTTCAGAAGAAGGAATTTGGAAGGGCATTCCCAGTAAAAATAATAGCATAAGCAAATTAGAGCTCTGATAATGAGCAGTTTGCAAGGGGACAATTTTGTCTCACAGACTCTATATTGAATCCCATCCAAAAGTTAATTTTAAAGAAATAGAATTTTTATTCTGTCCATGAACCTTTTAAATATTGCAGCATATTTTTCACCTATAAGAAATGTATACTGTGTAATCACAGGAACATTGAAAAATTGGAATAAAGAAATGAAACAAACAGATGAAATCAGTGGCCTTCATTAGGCACTTAACGAGTACTGAGACTTGTAGTTCTCAGGAACAAAGTCAGCAAAGGTTACTTTGAGGTATAAAGAATAAGTGTCCCTTTCTTCTTTCCTTCTCTTCCTTCCATTCTTCTTTTCCCTCACAAAATTACATTCCCCATGGCTCTCCCCCAATCATATCCCATAGGTTTCAGCCAACGAGTGCTTTTTCCCTTTGTCCTACTCCTAGCTTTCTCCACAGTGCTCCTCAGTCCCCTTGACTTAACGCTTAATCCAGGGAAGATAAAAAAAAATCTCAAATGAGCAGATGGTAGCTCATAGAAACTACTTAGCTATGCCACTTTATGCTTTTGGCCACTGAATTGGACAGCAAATTTAGAAATAGAACTTTGAGCTGAGAAATTATTTTTTTAAATTGCCTTCTCCTAGTAGATTGTATTCCCTTAGTCTCAAGCACAGTGAAATGCCTTTCTTAGTATTGTTTTTCCTTTGCTTTAAGCTACAAATTTGTTCTAATAGTGTGAATCATTCAGCTGTCTTTCATTTTGCTTATATCATCTTTGCATAAATGTTAAATCTGATGCAATCAAAAGTGCCACCTAAATATATTAAATTACTTTCGTTCTTGAAAGATTAGATTATGTTACATTATGTAGAGTAGAAAATCAGCTCAATAATTTTGTTTTGGATAATTTATCTAGTGGTGAGGTAATTAAGAAATTCCAGTGCAGTTGGGAAGGATTAGTTCTATTTCAGAAACATGTCATATGAAAAAGACTAGATAACAAGGTTGAATTATTAAAATGTTGAGACTTTTGAACATAGGATCAATCTTAGAGAGGCCTTACACTAGTTACTGTTTGCAAAAAATAATTAAGAATCCAACTGCTTTTATTGTGTATTACCAAATAATCCACCATGGTCTATTAAATTTAGTAAATCTTTTTTGAGTGGTTACTATATGCTAGGCACTGTACTCAGTGCTACAAGGAACTCAAAAATAAGGCGCAGCCCCTGCACTCTAGGAATTTAAAAGCATGAGTCATCTGTATTTTTTTTTTGAGAGGTGATTTTTTTAACATGCCAATAAAGAAAATGGCCAGTGAGTAAATGAGGCTAATGAAATTTTACTTAACTTTTTTCTGGAGAAGATTATGTCATTGTCCTGAAATCTAAACTTGCCTAAATGAATATATTTATTATTAGAAGGTAAGTACAGCTCAAATTCAGTTATTAAGGACCTTGGTACATCCAGAGTTTTGTTAAAGAATTTTTTTAGTTCTAAACTTAAATCTAATAATGAGAAAACAAAAGGTATGGGGCATATGTTGTCATCTGGACCCTATTCTACCATCTTAGCTTGTAGGTTTATTGTGTTGCTCCTGGGTATTTTTTATATTGTTTTGTGTTTGGTTGGGTTTAGGAATCTAGATGAGTCTTTTCACTACTGTAATTTATTTAAATTTTTAAGGAAAAGAAGAACCAAATGAGTTAAAGGATAAATTCTTTGTTGGTGGTATAACAAAAGAATCTGCGTGACCCCAGGTGCTGCTGCATATCTTCACAGACATTTGGAAGGGGAAAGTAGTAGAGCAGGGTTTGTAAGAGGAAATTGTTTTCTTTCTTTCTTTCTTTCTTTTTCTAAAGTAAGGACTTCTTCTTTCCCCCACCAACTTTAGGTTTCACTGCCTCAAGGTTCCCAAGGAATGCCTCAGCAGACTTATCAGCAGCCTGTTGTAATACCTAATCAATCTAATCAAGGACCTATGCCCACCACAGGAATGCCAGTTTACTATAGTGTCATCCCACCTGGTCAACAAAACAATTTAAGGTGAATAATCAAACTAAGTTCTTTCAGTTTCCTATTCATTGCCTTATCAGTATCAGGTAGGATCTCTAGTCTTATCAGTGCCCACTAATTTCAAGGTCAGTTTACTTCTAGCATACTTTCTCCCTTTTGCTCATTCTATTTACCTAGAATTAGAAAAATATTATATGCCAGCAATTGCTCAGAGAGGGGATTATCAGGTACTTCAGATTTTGTTGTATGGAAAAACCTGAAGCTTCTTTGGCAAGTCTACTATAATAAAAATAACAATTATGCATTAGATCAGGAAATGTTCTTCCAAGGAATTGAAAACACATTACATGTTGTTTCGTTTACTCCCATGACATTCGTATGAATTTGCCAGAGGGGCAGCTGGCATTTTGTTCATTTATTTTATAGAGTGGAGAACTAAGACGTGATAGGTGATAAGAGTTGCTGTCAGGTCATAATGATTACAAATGGCTCATTTGTCTCCAGTATGGTGGTAGAATCAGGATTGACATACCTACTCTATTAGAATCTGTGTTAGAAATTGTTATTTCAACATTGAAGGAATTCATCATCATTTCAGCTATTGTCAAAACTCGCTAGTGATACTTGTAATGTTTTCTTTTATTTCTGGCTTTATAGCAGCTCTAAGATTGGCATATCAATACAGAAGGCCAAACTAAAAGACAAGTTCTGGTTCTAACAATAATAACTCTTGAGTTTTACATTGTAGTGAAGCCTCACTCTTTTAAGCTGTGCCTACTACACAAAGAAAATAGAACAGTACATCCATTTTTAATTCCTTTTTTCATCCTTAGTTAAAAAAATTTTTAGTTATCTTTTGTTTTTACATCACCCTCTTTCCAAATTCATCCCTAGCCCAAGAGCCATCCCTTACAGAATTTTTTTAAAGGAAGCATTATTTGCCAGGAACTCTGCTAAGTGCTTTATCAATATTATCTCATTTGATTCTCACAGCAAACATGGAAGATGGATGTTCTTATTATGCTCGTTTTACAGTTGAGGAAACTAAGACAGAGGTTAAGTGATTTACCCAGAGTCACACAGCTAGTACCTGTTCAAGGCAAGATTTTAACTTAGATCTTCCTGACCCCAGGCCCAGTGCAATCTATCCATTGAGCCACCTAACTGCCTCTTAAAAAGGAAAATGAGGTGGGGGAGAGGAAAATAATAAATAAATTTGGCCAAAACTAACAAATATAGCAACCAAGAATAATATTATGAGGACTGTTTCACACCTAAAGTCTCCACTTCTGCAGAATTAGAGGGGAAGTACATTTTGCTTGTCTTCTTCAGTGCTAGTTTTGGCTGTTATAATTATACAGTGTTCAATTTGGGTTATTTTGTTGTTCTTTCCACTCACATTGTTGTAGTCATTGCAAATATTGTTTCCTGCTTCTGCTTACTTCACTTTGCATCAGTTCATATGTCTTCTCATGTTTCTCTGAACTATTTATATTCATAGCTCCTTATCACACAGGAATATTCCATTACACTCATGTGCCACAGTAGTTTAGCTACTCCCCAGTCACTGCTCCTGTGTTCTTAAAATTCTACAAGTAGAGAGAATATACTTGCACTTTGGACCATTACTTCTCACTTATATTAGTCCAGCATCTACAGTATCCTTTGCCTACCTACTGTGGAGGCACATTGCAACCTGAATGGATCAAAGGTGTACTGGAAAATATTGATCCTAATATGTGAATCTTGAGCCAAAATAGAATTACTTTGTCCAAGTGAAGTTGAAGGAGCAACTGGAACTGCCCAGAGTTTAGATGTGCCACTTGCATGTGGCTTTTGGGTGACACATCTCTAATTATCTGTTTATGTCTAATCATAGGCTGCTAATCACTCACTTTCCGATGCATTGGAATAGGTCTGTTCTATGAACACGCTATAACAATATAAAAAGTGAAAAATGTATTTAAGAGCAAAAAGAAAGCAAAAAAAATAGTATCCTATCAGGACTGTATGCAAGAACAACTCAGGTTACTCATTTAGTGTGAAGGCATGCCAGTTAGAGAATTAACAAAAGCACTGACTGCACGAAGAAATATTTGTAATTTACTAAAGGCATCATAGAACATAATACCCTTTTATACAGAAAGTTATTTTGGTTCCACTTATTAGCAGTGTTTACCAGCCAGATGTCCATATTACTAAACACTTATTACCATTAAGTGAGAAATATCTGCCACCTTGTTGTTGTTCAGTCATGTCTGACTCTTCATGACCCCATGTAGGGTTTTCTTGGCAAAAATAATAGATTGGTTTGTCATTTCCTTCTCTAGCTCATTTTACAGATGAGGGAACTGAGGCAAACAGGGTCACACATAGTTAGTAAGTGGCTAAGGCCCAATTTGAACTCGGATCTTCCTGACGCCAGGCCCAGCACTCTATCCACTACCATTATAATTAACCAAAGAAGTTAACTGATATTCATATATTAATACGGCTCATTACCTTCTTTTGTAAAGGAAGGTTATATTCAGTAGTTTAAGTTATATAGTACATTAGATTTCTGAGAAAAATATTTATCACTGTTTGAAGGAACCCTAAGAGTTTATTTACTCAGACCCATACCTGCCCATGAGTTCAGTCTACAAATGTACCCATTTAGTGGTTCCCTTGTGTCTGCTTGAAAAATTATAGTGAAAGGGAATACACTCCCACTATTGAAGGAAGACTATTCTATTTTTAACTAGCACTTATTACTGGGAAATTTTTCCTTACGTCAACTCTTAATTTTGCCTCTCTACAAGCTACACCCATTAACATTTTCCTAAAATGAGAAAAGCATGTGGTTCACTCATGGCTGGCTAATCCAGATACTTTATTGTGATAGAAGCAGCCTGGAGTCTTTTCTTTGCTTTTGTAATATTTTCTTCTGGAGATATCTTGAAACTCAATCTCTAAATGTCCTTAAAGTTGTGTGGATTCTGGCACAGATTTCTTTTGTATGTATTTGGTTCAGCTTAGCTATTCTTGGCTTCATCTTAAGTGTCATTTGCACTTACAGAGCACCTCAGGTATTTATATGGTAGCATCCAACTGATGTGCTTCCACCATGGGCCACGATGGAGATAGATCATACTAAAAACCATCACCAACTATCTTTTTTCTGTTTTTCATCTATTTCTTGTCTTCCTTGCAGCTCTATCTGCAACTTCTCATAGAAGGTTCTGATTTCTACAGGTTCATTTTCTCCTTAGGTATTTTTCCATTGTTTTTGGTAGTTCTTGAACCCATGCTCTGATTTTGTTTTCTGTCCTTCCCCTCCTGTAGAGGGTATGGTTCCAGCACAGCATACAGATCTAGATTTCCATTTCCTACATTTCTTTTCTTTTTCCAAGATGCAGCTCAAGGGCCACTTTCTACACAAAGCCTTCCTGACTCCCACAGCTATTAGTGCCCTCCTTCCCATTTACCATGTACTCAACTATTTTATATTTATTTTACATTTATTATATTTACACTTATATGTCATTATTCTTTCCCTGCATTGAAATGTAGGCTGTTTACAAGTATGGATTGTTTCATTGAGATTGATTGAAGACTTTCCAAGATATATCCAAGAAATTTAATTGTATAATGTGACTCAGCTTAATCATAAGAATGAGGAATCCTTTGATTCACAGTCCTGTTATACCTCCCAGAGGCCACACAGACCTCTTATGTAGTCAGTGTTTCCACCACCATTTTGGGTGCTAACTTCCTTTTATTGCTTAGTAGTAATTGTATGTCATTATTATCTTTTTCCTCCTCCTTCTAGTCAGGTATGATCAACAGGTCAGGTCTAGTAGACAAGCTTTTATAAACGCTTATGTGCAAGGCACTGTATTAAGTGCTAAGGATACAAACAAAGGCAGAAACAGTCCCTGCCCTCCAGAAGCTTACATTCTTATGGAGGGAGTCAACGTGTAAATAACCATGTAGATAGAAATGTATGTACTAGGTAGGTGGGAGGCAATCTCAGAGAGAAGTCACTAGCATTAGGGAGAGCTATGAAAAGCCTCTTGCAGAAGGTGGGACCTCAACTGAGACTTGAAGGAGCCAGGAAAGCCAGGTACATAGTGGAGACAAGGAAGACACTTGGTAGAAAGGTGCAGATTCAAAAGATGAAGCATGAGAACAGCATTCCAATAGTACAGAGAGTGCACAGAACCTTGTGTGATATAGCACGTGGAAGAAAATATAGTATAAGGAGGCTAGAAAGGTAGGAAGGATCAAGGTGGTGAAGGGCTTTAAAAGCCAAATGGAGGATTTTATATTTGTTCCTGGAAGCAATAAGGAGTCACTGGAGATCGAATTGGGGGTTGGGGGGAGGGCTGTAGTGAGATGTATGTCATTTTGGCATCTGAGCATATAATGGTCTACACTGGGGAAAGACTGACTGTGAGTGGAGAGAAGAAGGACATTGTTGAAAGCAGAATCCACAGACCTTGGCAACAGATTAAATAGGAGTGTGGGGAGTCTAGGATGATACCTCATTTGCAAGCCTGATTGACAGGAAATGTGTTGGTGCCCTCAGCAGTAATTGGGAGATTTGGAAGATGGGAGGGTTTCAGGGAAAGAAAATACCTCTGCTTTTGGACATGTTGAAGTGTCATATTAGTTTCCAGTTAACCAAGTCATGAGTCTTACAATGTTTCCATATCTCTTGTCAAAGTTAAATTAGGGAGGTAATGAAGGTATATAGCTTCATATACTATAGGAATATGAGGAAGCTTCATTACTATATCCAGTGCCTGGCCTGAAGTCAGGAAGACTCCTCTAACTGAGTTCAAATTCAGCCTCAGATATTTACTGGCTGTGTGACCCTGGGCAAGTCATTTAACCTATTAGCCTCAGTTTACTCATCTGTAAAATGAGCTGGAGAAGGAAATGGCAAACCACTCCAGTATCTTTGCCAAGAAAACTCCAAATTAGACACAATTGAATTGACTGGACAACAACAAAACACTGAGGTAATAGACATAGGAATGTAGGGCTTGATCCATCTGGGAAGGGGAAGAGAGAAAAGAATAAATGTTTATATAGTATCTACATGTGCTGGGCACTTCATATTTTTAGGATAGCTAAGTGGCTCAGTGGATAAAAAGGTGAACTTGGAATCAGGAAGATCACATTTCAAATCCAGCAGTCGGAAACAACTGAACAACAATGCTGAGAGTCTTCCTTCATCTTCCTCTACAGGGTATTCCTAAGGTCTGGACACATAGGCAGAAATGCATATTTTCAAGAAATGAAATGAATTTTCAACAACATTTTATTTAATTGGAATATTAACAAATAACATCTTCAATATGATTTTCATCATTTTTGATGCAAAGGTTGATGCCCTTTGCAAGATTCACGTGAACTCGATGGCAATAACTCCACATTGCCATCAATTTTAGCACATTCACTCTTTAAGCGTTCAATCCAGTGTGTTGCATTTTCATTGAGTACACTTCTCCTTTAGCATACCTCAGAAAAAGAAGTCTCTGAACAACACAGAGTCTTCAATGAAACAGTTAATGGGATGTTAAATGAGATTTCCTATATGTCCAGACTTTAGGGACACCCTGTAGAATGTCTTGCAAATGACATTGGTATGTCATTATATATGTGTCATAATACATCTTATATAATGCATGCTTATCAAGAAATGAATGAATGAATGAAAGAAAAAATAATTATTAAACATGTACTATGTGCAAAAATAGCGTTAAATGCCAGAGATATGAATAGAGGAAGAATGAAGGCCCCACTCTTAAGGAGCTCACAATGTAACAGGGAGAAACAACACATGTAGTTCAGCTACCAGGTAGATGGCAAGATTTGCTCTGGTGGCCCTTCAGGTCCCATGGACAAGCAGATGGTCTGAGCAGGTAATCAAGGCTGGCTCTAGCATAAAGGGTACACAAACACATCTAAAGTATCCTTTTGATTAATGATACAATATCCTTTTCTGACATAGAACCATTTCACAATGGCAAAGGAGATAATCGTATGTCATCTCTATTGGTCTTTGCTTAAAAATCACACATAAATGTACCAACAATTAATGTTTATAGATATAAAAATAAATTCTTAGCATTTTTTGCCTCTTTTTTCTAACATTCTACTACTGCGACTGTGTGCTCTCAATATAATATAAGTTCCTGGAGGGCAGGAGCTATTTAATTTTTGTCACTGTAAGCACAATACCGAGCATAGTGCTATACACAAATGATGCGTATATGCATTTGTACGTTGAATTGAATTATGGAGGTAAAAGGCCTTATAGATGAGAGCCATTTTGTATTTTTATCCATTTCATGGGTTGCTGTGGATCCCTCCAATTCCTCCCCCACCAAAAAATATGTTTCTTATCACTGTATGAGCCAACCAGCTAGGTGGTGCAATGGATAGAGTGCAGGGCCTGGAGTCAGGAAAACCTGAGTTCAAATCTGGCCTCCCATACTTATTGGCCCTATGACGTTAGGCAAGTTTTTTAGCTTTTATTGCCTCAGGTTCCTCCTCTGTAAGATGGCTATAATAATATCACCCATCCCAGGGTTGTGAAGATCAAATGAGACATTTGTAAAATATTGAGAACCCTGGATCACCTCCATGCACCTTAGAGGTTTCAGAGTAAATTATCCATACATTGTTGCCCATGGTTTTTGTCAGTTTTATTTATAAATACAAAGGATAAAGTGGTACATTTGCTGCAAATTTATATATTGTCTCCATTATATAAATAACAGAATGCTATTAGAATATGACCATTATTTTTAAAAGCAGCAGAAGCTTCATAGAATACTTAGACAATGTAAAAAAAAATTAAAGTTTTTGTTTCTTCTCCTTAGCCTGATTTTCTAATTTTTTTTATTCCCTATTTACATCTTTACTTATAGCACTTCATAGTACCCATTATTCTGTCCCATGTCTTAGCTCAGGGCCTGGCATATAGTAGGCACTTAATATTTATTGGCTTTTTCTTTTAAATTCTTCTCTTAAATGGTTGTTATTTCTCCTCTTGCTGTTGCTTTCACATCTTTTCTAATCTACACTTTGAAATAATTGTTACAAAGCAAACTGTTTAATTGAATCATTTTTCCATGAGAAGTCTGTTTTATTTCCATTGTTGCTCTGTTAGAAGGAAAATTAGTTCTAAAAGAAATTTAGTCTAAGGTGGAAAATATTACCATCCAGTACATTAACTTGGCAAAAAAAAAAATTGTTTCATCTTCCGTTAGTTTTACAGAAATGTAGTTTCACAGCCAGAAGTACTTGACAGTTATTTTATATTTTTTTTAATAAGCAAAATATCTGCTAAAAACATAGCACCAAAAGCTATACCTTTTAAATGGAATTACTGTTAATCACTGAGAATGACAATACTGGAAGGCTGCTGTAGATTTGGCCCCCAAGACCTAGACTGGAATCCTAGATCTCTCACTTTATAACCTTAGGCAAGTCATGAGATGACTGAGCCTTAATTGCCTCATCAATCAAACAAGGAAGATACACCAGTTGTACCTATTTCACAGTTATTATGCAGATTAAAAGAGATAATGTATGTAAAGTGCTTTGTAAATTTATAAGTGTTATATAATTGTTGCTTATTATTGTGGAATAGCTTTATTTCAGTTCTGACAAAACACTTAAGTATCCTTGTGACTACTATGTAGCAAAACAAGTTGAGACACAAGCAATTCATTTTATAAATGAATAAACTGATAGGTTCAGGATCTATCAGTAAATGTTACACCTGAAAAAGAACAAAAGTATTTCCAGTTCCTTATAGGATCTAGTTATAACACTCGCCTGGAAAATATCTTCTTACCTACAGGTAGGCAAAGTGAAATTTTCTTCTCACACAGTGTTTAAGGGAAGAGCCATTCTAAGGCTTCAGTTTTATATGGCCTTTTGTGTCTTACCTGTGCTGAGGGCTTGGAAGTCAGAGTAGACCCAGCTGCCTAGAAAAATAACAAAGCAAATCTAGGATTTTTAAACCATCAATAAACCTTCATTTGAAGAATACTATCATTTGAACCTAGTATACCTCGGTAACCCATTACCAAACGCTCTGGGTTCACACAAACTGGGTCTCACCTTCATGGCTTAATTCCTCAAAGTCAAACTGATCCTTTGATTCATTACCCCCACCTGTATTGATCCTAGAAAGTCTCTAAAACAAAACTGGTATGGCTTATATCTAAAGGTTAACAAACATGGGTGGCAGCATTCTCATATCCTTCATAGACATTCAGTGTACCAGATGACTATTTAGTATAAGACAAACTTCATTTCACACCGTAGAAAATACATAGGATGCTAAATAATCACAGGAATCCATGAAAAATAAATACAAAATTCTAAATTGTTCAACCCATTAGCACTCCCCTAGAGGGTAAATGAACTTGCATTTATTGTCAGGACAACCTTTTGTTATTTTAGTTCATCTAAAACTTGTAAGTGCCTCCCTGTGGCTTAGACTCCCTCTGAAATATTTTGGAGCTTGCTAAATAAGCAAACTCCATTTTTGTCACACCTTTACTGTACAGGTAACTTATTGGCTTTACTCTCCAAGTAAAATACCAAATAGGAAAAAGATGGACTGTATTTTTCCTTCTTCTAGTAACAGGTTACATCAGGAAATCTTATCTTTCTAGAATGTCCATTGCCCTAATGCTTAAGCTTAGAAACTCTTCAAAAGGTAAAGAACAAGATCTCAAGAGCCAAGAGCCCTACTTTTATAGGCCACAAAGAAGGGTGGCAGATATCTTCAGTCAGTCTCACTAGAAGCTCAATGTGTCACATCACTTTGATTGGGCAACTCTTCAATTTGATCAGGGCCTAAAAATGACCCATATGTTATAATTTCATCAAGGTGATTGGAGAATCTGCTCAACTTGATCAGTCTGCCCTAATCACATCCACTTAGACTTATATATATCCACATGTCATTACTACATCATGAACAGTTTGCTCTGTTAAGTCAATCTGTTTATATTTTTTTTTTTAATTTTTGGAGGGGGGACGGCAGGGCAATTGGGGTTAAGTGACTTTTCCAAGGTCACACGGCCAGTAAGTGTGTCAAGTGTCTGAGGCCAGATTTGAACTCCAGTCCTCCTGACTCCAGGGCCAGTGCTCTACTCACTGCACCACCTAGCTGCCCCTAGTCCTGCATATTTCTGATATGTAGTCCAGCCTCTGTTGTTCATATGTTGTTGCCCCTTCTAAAAAGTAGCCTTTATTCTCTGCTCATATTCCTATATCTTCCCGTAAAGGCCTTATTCTTTAAAAAATTATTTTAAATTAAGTTCAAAATTGTTTTCCAAAACCAAGCTACTGGCCATGCTGTTGGCTTAAAATAGGACTTTGAGATTTATGCTTCACTAGAGCAAGAAAATATGCTTTGTAGCCAGGTAGCTTAATATTTGTTTAGGGAAAACTTCCAGACTTCCCCCTCCCCTTCCTTTAATGATTTCTTTAGGCCATAAATAACTGGGACAATTAGGGAAGTTCACCCCCTGGGCTTGGCTGACCTAGATTTAGGAAGGAAAAAGGCTTAATGAAGATGCCCTGCAAAGAATTTGAACATTCAAGGAGTTTGGCATTTCCCTTGGGCAGCTTCTATATTGACTATTTTGTAAATAATTTCTGTGACTAGGGAAAACATGTTGATGTTAATGTATTTTGCTTGATTGGTTTGAAGTACAACATGAAATATGTTAAGAAGCCTATTACCTAACTAAAATATTAAGGTGTATATATCTTCATCCAGAAGAGATGATTAAGTGCAGATTATTTATAACTGGTCTTCTGCTGTTACTTCTCAATTTTGTCCTTTTTTTCCCTGAAAACTTTTTACATCACTATCAATTGGTTATGAATGAACAATTCAAAACAATCTATGAGGTAAATTTTAATATTTTTTTTCTGAAGCTACATCATTCATATGCACTTAATTTGTAGTCTGAATCATTTCTGACAGGTGCTAATTTTTCTGCTGTCAGGGATTAGTTAAGTGAAAAGTAAGACCAGGAGGAGGAAAATATACACTGAGTTTTCTGCATGCACAGAGATACTGGGTATTATTCTGACTTTAAAATATACTATAATTTTAGGCTACCATAGAGTTGGACTCTAGATATTCTCTACTGCCAGAAACCATGAAAATTATACTTTGTTTGAGACATCATGACATTCAGAACAGTTCTGTGTTTACCTAATGTATAAAATTTGCCTGTAAAATGTCAACACCATCTCTTCTTATTATACAGAAAGATGTGATCAGTAAGAAAGTGGCTTACAGAAATTCTCCAGTGCTCCACAATAGATAGATGTATGATCTCATCCCTCCATCCATGCAGATTGCAACCCAGAATCGCAGGATTTGAAAATTGGAAAGAACATAAATGGCTGTCTAGTCCATCCCATCCCAAAAGTACCTGACAAGTGTTCATCCAGACTCTGTTCCACTTTTACATGACTCTTAATAATTCGAATCAAGGTGGGAGGAGAAGACCCTTAGGGTTGCTATTCCAAAGAGAAACAGTTACGATAGACATTCACTGTAAGCCAGGAGGGCCCAAAATATAGCCATTAAGTGGAGTTTGGGCAGGGACCTATTGTGGCCCAATCTCTGAGCTTCAGAGTGAAGAGGGAGGGAAAGAAAGAAAGAATCTAGCCAGTAACCCCAAGTTAAGTAGGCAACTTCTGGTCATCAAAATTTACCTTCCTTTGGAGAGGAGAAGGTAGAGAGAAAGGACAGGCTGAGTTACCCAACTAGCTGGGTCCCGCTTCAGGCAGCTCAGTCTACTCACAGGTTGTGTTTGTCCTTCATTTTCAAAGAGGACCACGACATCAGGAAAATGACAACATGGCTTGCAGTTGACTCGGATTTGAGTGAGGGAGAGCTGTGCAAGGTCACCAGCCTTCCCAGCATCAGGTCTACATTTGTTCCTTTGCAACTTCCCATTTCTCCTGGTTTTGTATTCTGAGGCTAAACAGAACAAGTCCAATCCCTCTTATATATGTCAGTGCTTCACATACTTCAACACAGCTGTGTGCCTCCCCACTTTTCTTCTGCAGGCTTACCATGCCCTGCTCCTAAAACTGATACTCATGACATTAACATAAGGCCCCTCACTATCCCATTCACCCTCCTGTGGACACTAACCCAGAGCTCCAAGTGGGGTCTGATCAAGGTAGAATACAGAGGTACTATTATATGCTTAAAGGGGTTTTAAATTTAAATAAATGGTTAGGAGGGGTGTGGAAAATACTGTCTTTGTATATCTCCCCAAATTAGAAACTATAGGCAGTAGACATAAAGAAGAACAACAACAGCGGGGATATCCACGAATTCATAGGAGATAAAAAGCAAGGAAAGAGCAAAATAAAAACTCAAATCCTTAAGTGTTCATATAAAAATAACCAAAGTTTAGGCAACAAACAAGAAAACTTACAGGTCCTAATACAAGGGGGCAAATGTGACCTGATTAAGAATCACTGACACATAGTGGGTTAAAACTTATGACAATACTCTGGCTTTGGATGGGAAAGTAAAAGGCTGGTGGGGAGTTGGAGAGTAGCACTATATATAAAGGCAGCATATTTGTGTGAGGAAATCTAAACATCAGAGTATGGAAGCATGACAGTTATTGGAGTTAAGTTTTTACCAGATTTCAAACATATTAAAAAGTAAAAGTTGCCAATATTGATTAATATTAAAACTAAAAATGGACTAATAGAACAAAGATCTCCCAAGTAGAATCAGAATTCTGCAGTTATTTACTATTTGATAGATGAGAAAACACACACCAAGGAAATTCGGTTCAATTTCAAAAGCATCTGTTTAAGCATCTACCATGCTTGTTGTACCAAGGCATGTTGTTCTGGGCACTGGAGGTGCAAAGGCAAACATAACAAGCTGTCGTGTCCCTTAAGGAATTTCTGTTTTACTGAGGGATACTAAAGTATACTGGTAGGTAAACAAAAGAGTGAGAACACTAACAAATAAGATCAGATCAGACTTGGGGTAGATGATGCTATTAAGGAAACCTAACAGTAATAGGGAGCTTCTGAAATTTATCATATGAAGACATCACATTGGTCAAACCTAGACTTTAGGATAGGCTAGATTGGAGAAATAGATGCTGGAAGCAGGAAGTTGACTTAGGAAGCTATTACAGTAGTTAAAAGAGCACAGTGATAAAGGCCTGGACACTGGCAGTGGCAGCATGAGGAAGTGAAAAGGGATCTTTAATAAAGGTGAAAAGTGGTTAATAGTATAGAGAAGAATGAACCTGAACTTATTTCTTATGCTGTACTTAAAGTGGCCTAATGTAGATCTATAGTCTCATCGATATGAGTGCTTCTTTCTAATCCTCTGTGCCTATTCTCCATGCCCTCCTAGAAATCTCCAGAGAGGTCTTCCAAAAGTACTAGAGCCCTATGTTAAGGTCTCCTGGTATTATACGGGTAGAAGTTGGTCGTATAGGCTTTCCATTTGTCATCCCTCATTCTGTACATGACCAGCAAGCCGTCACTAGTCTTGACATGTCTTACCACTGGGCTCCTTTGACTCTGGAGGAGAGAATGAGGCTCATGGCTTTGCTCAGCTCCACCTCACTTAAATCCAGTTCGTTTGTAAATCAGGACATCACCCTCATGATGTCATCGGTCCTTTTCAAAGGATGAACAACAAACAACAGTGACATGGCAAGCCACCTCCTTTTCACATCTTACAATCTCCTTGACCACTTTTTTGGTGCCTCGTGTACTTTCCTGTCCTTCATGTGATCTACAATTTTGATTATTTGGAGATTATGGTATTCCATATTTCAAAGTCATAGAGCATCACCATAAAAAAAAAATTTGAGTTTTAAAATTTGGGGTTTGTGAAGAATGTATTTGGGTCATTAAAAGTACTGCATAGTTCCACAAATTACCTGTACTTTTCTGGGCCCAATTTATTGTCCATCTGTAGTGCCTATTGAGGATATATATATTGATGGGCCAGCTGCTTATTGAGACAGTAGTCGGCCTTCACTCTTTACCCTCTTGGTTTTGCCCTTGTGGATAATTAGGCTAAGCTCAGGTGAGTGATTAAGGAAGTGATTAAGTAATTCTGGAGTTTGGTTCAGTCAGCACAATGTCATCTGCAAACAGGGGCATCTGGAGGATCTCATCACCTAGAAAGAATTCCTCTTCCTGTCATATGCTATAAAAATAAATTGAAGAGTTAAACTTTTTTTAAAAAACTAAATAGTGGATGGAATGCCATCACCTCTTCTAGCCAAGAAGTCATCAGTTTATGAATACTGAAGAAAATGACATTATCAGAGATTGGATGAATATGTTCACATATATTAAAATTTAAAGCTTCTACACAACAGTATAATAAGACAGATATCAGAAGGAAAACTTTTATATTTGGTGTTTTCTCAGCTATAGGGATGAATTTCTAACAAATAAGTGGTGGGGGAGAGAGGAATGCATAACCATTTATGAGAAAATTGTCATTAATTTCCATTGGTCCACTAAAGATGCAGTTGATAAGTGTGGCTGCTGAAAAATTTGACAAGATACCTAGCAGAAGTAGCAAGAAGACTCAGTAGTGTTCTACATTTGACTTTTTTGACCCCTCCTAAGACAGACCTGCACAACTTGGCAGGAGGTAGAGGCCAAAATTAAAATAAGCTAAACTTCAAGCCACAGATAAGTTTCTAGTGGCTCACTTTCCAAGTAAAGGCATAATTAATGATAAAACTATTTCGCAAATCACATAAAAGAAAGGGTAAGTTTCAGTTAATAACACTAATTACTTGACTTCTGTTTATCGTGAAATCACATTAATGTTCAAAAAGATACTTTGCTAAGCAGTACAAGTTTTAATACATTTTTCACATTTTCTTACTGTTTACATTTAGTAACAACCAAAAACACAGTGAAAAGATACAACTCTCACTCCTCTCTAACTAGAGACAAACTGACGGTGGCTGGTTGCTGTGAGTCATGTGACAAACAGGAGAGAGTACACAGTGACAACCTACCTGCCAAGTTACATAACAGGCACAATAGTGACTAGTGGAAGGCGGGTTAAGCAGGGCACAGACGAAGTATTCATTACATCTTTACTGTCTTTTACATCCTCTACATTTTTTGAGAGCCACCCAAAATCCATTGGTGAGCCGCAAGCAGCCCGGAAGCTATATGTTGTGCAGGCCTACCCTAAGATCATGAAAAATACCAGGAGATGGGGGGTGGGTCATGTGGCAAGGGACGATAGACAGCTTGAAGGCTTCATTGATATCCTTTTGTCAGGAGAAAGTGAAAAAAGTTTCTAGCACGTTCGACAAAATTTTTATGAAATTTATCCTGTGGTTAATTTATGGTAGAATATGAACAGGAGTTTTACAGAGTGATCAGACATGAATGAGCTGTGTCTTGAGAGGAAACATCGAATTTGATAACCTCTTAGCTGAATACTCCTAGATAAGAGTGGTGAGAATGCTAGACTTCAGAGTCAGGAGAGACCTGGTTTCCAGTCCTACTTCTGAGAATAGTTATCTGGCCTGGACAAATCCCCTCACTTCTGTTAACATGTGATTTCTGTGGTACTCGCCTCATGTGATCATTTGGGAGGGGGGGTCAAAGAAGATAACATAAAACCTTAAGGAGTTGTATTAATTTTTTATGTAATGTGAAGTCCCTGAGAGACCTGGACCTTTACATTTTAAAAATTCTCTCTTTCTTTTCACCCTTTCCCAAGAAATGTTAGATGTCATACCTATATGCAGTAATGTCAGCTTTTTCTAGTGTATAACTAAAATACTTAAAAACTTTGCACTGAGAATGTCATTTAAAGGTTGATTGCTTTGCTTTCCTTTTTATCTAACCTTTTCTAACTCTACTGAAGGTCTTTGTAGAAAACAAATTAGGTAATATTTTGGTCCTGTGTCAAGATGAACCCTTGCTCATAGAATTAATTACCAGCTTGACTCTCCACTTACACTCTTTTACTGTTCCCTTTGGGTTTTTCTATTGAATTGAAGTAGATTGCAACTGGCAGAATTCAGTAAAAACTCACTAGTGCACATTAATTGGGGAAAATTAAGTTTTTGTTATAGAACTTTTTAAAGCAGTACAGTTATGTGGCATTCAGGTATATACAGTAACTTGAACTTGCCCAGGAAAGATTAGAGTACTTTAATAGATATGAGGATTATTTTAAATAGTAAGTTGTTGATAAATAAGTATTTCTGAAGTATTTAAAGTTTCTTGAAAATAGTGCTAGATAATTTTAATTTACCTGGTAATTTTGCTTACACTATAAATTTGGACTTTCTATGAAGAAAAGATTTCCCAGAACAAAGGTTAATGACAACCAGAGTATCATAGATCTCAAATTATTGAAGTTGCAGTTGGCTAGCTTACAGGGGGAGGGAACCTGTGGCCTTCTTGGTCCTTAGGTGAGGCCTTTTGACTGATTCCAAGTTTTATAGAACAAATCTTTTATTAAGGGGATTTGTTCTGTGAAGTTTGGATTCAAAGGGCTGCACTTGATGACCTAAAGCACCATATGTGGCCTCAGGTTCCACTGGTAGAAGTTACTAAAAAAGTTATTGAAAAAAAAAAGGAATGTGTGTATAAATTGCTTAATTTAACAATTTTTCATCATTTTTATCAGGCTTCCAATAGGATGTACTTAAAAGAATCATATTACTAGTTATATCAGTGATTAGTACATATCAGTGATATTAGATATATAATCCATACCATTCTGTAAGAAGTACATTTGTCATTTTTATTTATGGGCACCTTGTATTTCTTGATAAGCATTTGTAGGAAATTCTTTTAAACATTACCTCATTATTTTGTTAAAGTAATTCTCCATATATATTACAGGAAACTCTTAAGGGAGAAATATTCTGTTATATTCAGCTATCTAGTGCTTTTTTAATATTTACTTTTTATACTTGTTTTGCTTTTTGAAAGAATTATTGAAACACAATACTTTATAATATTTTATCTTTGTAGCTTGAGGGGGAATAGCAAAGTTGTTTATTTCTGGCATTTATAGCCAACTAACTTTCAAGAAGTCTTTCCTTGAATTTCTAATTTAAGCTAAAACATCCTTACTTGCTTACAGAAAAGCACCCACATCTGTACTTTTGTGTTCTTTTTTTTCTAGCTCATCTGTAGGTTATTTGCAGCCTTTAGGATCAGATCAGATACAGTTTCCTCAAACCTCTTCACCATGCAATTCCCAACAACTTCAAAGCCACCAGTGTGCAGGTATGGAAAGATAATTGAATAATTACAACCAGAGATTTTTTCCCATCTGAAAAAGAAAAACTAAATGAAATGCATTAAAATTCTAGAAAACCCATTGTTCATGCCTAGAATGTACCTTGAGAGACTGAAGCATTTTAATCTCCATGTGCTAGAATCTTTCTCTTCCTTTGAAGGTCACCTTGATTACTACCACCTCCATGAAACCTTCCCTGATTCTACTAAAAGTGTTTCTCTTTCTCCCCCAGTACTTTTTTCCCCTGCATTACTTTGCGTCTCTCCTTCCTTTTTACCACACTGTACCTAGTACTATATTTGTATCAGGTCCCCCAATTCCAGGATGTGTATGTGACATATCCAGGATATGAGCAATGACTATTTTTCATCTTTCTAACCCTAGCACCTAGCTTGGTGCTTTTCACAAGGTAAGTACTTAATAAATATTGGCTGGATTAATTTGAATATGTAATAAGAAATGTATAAACTTAAATACAGGTAGTGGTACCATCTAAATCAGTCTTAACAAAACCTTAAATCCACTCGTATTTTGTTACATGCCATATTCATACAAAGAATTTGCCTATCACTACACCCATTCTAGTTCCCGATGCAGCATATCTGATAACTGACATCAACACTCATCCAAACCTAATTTTGATAAACTTAAGGCCTGAAAATAGTCAATTAGGATCTGTCCGTGGGCACCATTCGCTATTGTTTCTTCTTTAGCAACACGAGTACTTGGAAGCAAAATTTAGACCAGAAATGTAGGCATAACCCTCTCCCGTCTTCATTTACATGTGTACAAATATATGAATACATATATTTATCTGTAAAGATGAGAACAGTAAGCCAGAAGAGAGAAAAAAAAATACTAGATAGGGTTTTGGCTTTTTTTTGTGGTGATGGTTTGTGGTTGTGGTGGTTGTTGTTTTTAGAGAGTGTTTAAATGGTGAGTGAGACAAAGCTAGTATAGGCCAGTAAATGTTGCTGACTTGGTAGAGAGTATCAATAGATATTATTACACGTGTTTTAAGCATCTACTATGTGCAAACCCTTGGCACAGGGAGAAATAAGATACTGTTACTGTTCTTGCCCTCATAGAATTTACAGTTTAGTGCAGAAATAAGACATATACAAAAATAGCTCTTATACAACATGAAACCTGCGTGCATAGAAGAAATACAAACTGCTGTAAAAATTCTATATACTGGTCTCTTGATCTGTTTTTTAAAATATTTTAATACTTTGTCATATAAACTCTGAATGTAGTCCGTGTAAGTGTTCTTATAGTAAAGACAAGAGAACAGTAATAAAAATGAATAAACCATTTATTTGCATTTTTTTAATTTTTAATTTTTCACAATAAATATTTTTATGCCGTAATCTTATCTAATTTTTTGTGTGTGCCTGTATTTTAGTGTTGTTTTTTTTTAAGATATCTGATTTTTACTATTATGTCATTATGTCATACTTCCCACTTTAGGAATGAAGGAAAGCTTCATATTAAGAAATAGACCTTAAATTGGACCTTAAAGATTGAATCAGATTTCAGTAGGCATAAATGGTAGGAAAGGGCATTCCAGAAGGCAGCATAGCAAAATCACAGAAAGAAGGGGAGAAGCTAGGAAACAAGTAGTTTGGCAGGAGGGTGGAGTACAGAAAAGGAAGAATGTGAAATCAGCCTGGACAGAGGGATCTGGGGCTTTGATCGCCAGGCCGAGGATTTGAGATTTCACTGTGGAGGCAGTAGGAAGTTACTGAGGATGTTCAAACCCAGGGAATGATGTGATCAAAGTTATACATTAAGTGTATTTATCTGGTTTCGGGATGGCTTAGAAGAGTAAGATTAGATCCAGACAAGCTAGTTAGGAGATGACCTGGGTAGTATTGGGCTGCCTCAGGTGGTAGTAGTGTGACAAGAATGCAGAGAATGCTTCAGGATATGTGGTAATAGGAAAAGGGACTGGATTCAGCCACTGTTTCTATGTTGGGAACAAGAAAGAAGGGCTCTGAGGTTTCTATCAGGGACAATGGTGGTGCCATCAGCAGAAGGTAGGAAATGAGGGTGGGGGGAGAGACATTGAGGTGGGAATGGTTTAAAGTATTTTCTAAACTGAAAAGCAATATATAAATGTAAGGTGATGCTTTTGTTACCTAACAGGGAGATGAGAAATAGAATTTTGGCATAAATGACTGAGTGAATGTATTGAATGTCAGCTGCAAGACAAGCACAGGATACTCATTCCTCAGAGGATCACAGGAGCACAGATTTATAGGTGAAAGAGACTTTCAAGCTCTGGTTGAGCCCCCTCAGTTTATAGGTGAGGAAAATATGCTCCAGAAAAATGAGTTAACTTTCCCAAGTTCACAGAGCTAGGATCTAATCTCTCCTTGGCTTAAGGATTTTTTTTTAAAGTTTCTCATAACTAACCATAGCAAATTTAATTTCAAATTTATTTTATTAAAAAGTGTTTTCAAATAACTATTTGAAAGACATTTAATAATGAAACTTTACAGATCACCCATTCCTTGCTAGATACTCTCACCTATATGTCCTGAAAGTAGTTGAAGCTAAATCTGTTCAAACCCTAAACCTACTTCATCATCTTTCCCCTAAACTATATCCCTTCTCTTAACTTCCCTATCTCTGTCAAGGACACCATCATCGTAACCATTCCTGAAATACTATCTGTCTTCCACCACAATTCCCGAATTCCTAACTTCCTTCAAAACCCAGCTCACATGTCCTTGTCTTCAGCAGGCACCTCCTATCTCTCTCACACTGACATTAGTGCTCTCAACAACTCTTCCCCAAAAATGTTACTTTGCATTTACTTGTTTATATGTATTTACAATTGGTCATGTTATTTTCCTCTAGTAGACTATAACTTCCTTGAGGGCAGGAACCGTTTCCCTTTTGTTTGGCCTCCTATCCTAAGCATCTAACACAGCGCCTGGCACTGGAACAGTAAATAAATGTTAAGTGAATGAATACATTTGTTAAATTGAGAGTAGAAACTGTTTCCTTTTTTGTTCCTTGTATCCATAGCACCTAATACAGTACCTTGTACAAAACTCAGCATTTGTTCAACAGAATTGAATAATTTTTTTTAATGTTGCCCTGTTGGGTCTTGCTTTAAAGTTATTTTACTTACTATAAACATGCAATTTTTTAAGGTAAATATGACTTTTTTATCTGATTCATCAAGTTTACTTTCTCTTACTGACCGCATGCTGTTAATAATTCTCATTATCTACAGTTAAGTAACGAACAGCACTTAAGTATACTTCATTCTGAAATTTAAATTCTTGCTCTAATACCAATTTTTTTTAATGTAAGCAAAACATGAAAATGAATGTTATGCCGTGGTCCTTGTGTTTTGCAGCTGTACCACCACCTGGTGGAGGAGTGGTCATGATGCAGTTAAATATACCAAACAGTTCTCAACCTCGAGCTCACTCGCCCCCTCAGTGGAAACAAAGCAAATACTACTGTGATCACCAGAGAGGACAGAAGTCAGTGGAATTCAGCAATTTAGAAACTGTCGTCCAGGTAAGTTTACTGTTCATTGTACCTGGTGATGCTTATTTTGTAACATAAAGTGTTTGCTGCAGAGTAATAGCAACAATAGCCTACTTCTTAATGGTCCTTTACAGTTAACAATTCCTAATATATTATAAAGGGATGTTTCCAAAATTAACACTCTGTGGCCAATTTTTCTTATGTTTAGGTACTCTTTCACTAGTTAAACTTCTGATCTTTCCACATCTTGTCACATTGTAGTTACAGCACAGTCCTCAACTGAGTAGCCCGGTAACCTCACCAGCCCAGTCACCAGCACCAGCTCAGCTCTCCAATATGAAAAATATCTGTCCTACATTAGCACCTCTTTCCATCGTACCCCAATTTTCTAGACCTTTTGTCCCTGGACAAGGTAAGTCTTTGAACATGAAAGAGTAGTTACTGCGCTGGATAACTTAAAGTTTAGCATGACCAAATAATTTCTGGTTTATTTCATTTTTGCTTCTGTTTCTCTAGGGCCTCATTTTCCATATAACAGCACCCCCAGTCTAGTACCCTAACCTACTTTAATAGGCAAAGACTGACATGAGAATAAGGAGGCAAGCGTTCCTCTGTACTCTGCCCTCATCAGACCATATGTTGGAGTATTGTGTTCTGGGCATCACATTTAAGAAGCACGTTAATAAGCTAAAGTATCCAGAGGAGGTCAGTGAGAATGATTAAGGGCCTTGAGTCCATGTTCTCTGAGGATATGTTACTGGAACTGGAAATGATTAGCCTAGAAAAGAGAAGTCCAGGGGGTGCCTAGCATCAGGGCCGTGATAATCTTCTTTTAAGTATTCAGAAGGACTGCCATGTGGAGGAGGAGTTAGACTTGTTTTGTTTGTCCCCACGTAAGAGAATCAGGGGCAATGGGTAGAAGCTGTAAAGAGACAGATTTAGCCTTGTTGTCAAAGATGTTCTAACAATTAGGGCATACCCCAAGTGTCTGAGGCCATCGAAGCTGTCTCAGGAGATGGCAGATTTCCCTGGGTGACCCCTTGTCAGATGGATAATGGCAAAGGCTGCCTCTTTAGGCAGAGGTTAAACTGTGAGTCTAAAGTTCATCGAGTAGACCCTGAATTAATTTAATCCTTGTCCACCTCCATGTACTTTGTCACTAAAAATCAGAAATGACTTTGTTGTTTTAAAACATCTTCTCTGATACATCACACATCATGTGCCTCGTGTTATTTTTAGAGATAGAAAAAGACAGTTCTGGGTTTTGTGCTCTAGAAAGTGTGCCATTCTTACCAGACACTGAAAGGAGGGCCCTCATGGTCCATGTAATATACAGAGAAAAGGTCCTGATTTTATGATTATATTTATTTATTCTTATTTTTTCTTGGAATCTATTGTTGTTAAGCAATGATAATTCAGATTATGGCTCTTAAACCTCTTTCACATGCAAATTGACATTCTTTAAAACTTCTTATTGCTGTATTAGAACAGTCTATTCTGATTTTGTGTGATTCCATAGTTACATAATTCTACCACTGTTCATCACTAAGTTTTTCAGGAGAGGCACTAGGATGTAGTGGTTAAAAGAAGCAGCTTCAGAATCAGGAAGACCTGAGTTCAGATCCTGCTCACATATTGGCTGATCAGCCCTGGGCAAATCATTTAACTTAAACTCGTCATGTCCAAAACTGAACTTAGTTTCTTTCCTCAAAAACCCTACCCCTTTTAAACTTCCCTATAACTGTCAAGAGCACCATCCTTCACTCTCCACTCTCTCACGTCCCACATCCAAGCTGTTGCCAAGGCTTGTAGATTTCACCTTTGCAACATCTCTAATATGCCACCTTCTGCCCTCTAACACTGACACCACCGTGGTGCAATCCCTCATTACCTCATTCCTGGGCTATTGCAGTAGCTTGGTGGTTGGTCTGTCTGCCTCAGTTCTCTCCCCACTCGAATCCATTGTTCAGTGATCTTCCAAAGGGCATCTCTGATGATGCAACACACACACACACACCCTTTCCTGTCTTATATCTTCTTCCTTACCACTTACTCTTCATTACAGTGACACTGGCCTCCTTGCTGTTCTTAAAAAAAGATCTTCCAAGTGACTCCAGGCATTTTAAGCACTGACTGTCACTCATACTTGGAATGCTGTCCCTCCTCTCATCTCCTCCTGGTTTCCCTGGCTTCCTTTACATCCCAGCTCAAATCCCACCTTCTACAGGAAGCTTTTCCTGAAATCTCGTAATTCAAATGCCTTCCCTCTGCTGATTACTTCAATTTATCCTGACTGCATATTGTTTGTACATAGTCATTTGCATTTTATCTCCCCTTTCAGCGTGTGAACTCAAGTGCAAGTATTGTCTTTTGCCTTTCTTTGTATCACCAGCGCTTGGCACAGTGCCTGGCACAGAGTAGGAGCTTAATATTTATTGACTGACTGACTGAATGCATGTTCCCATGCACTCTCTAAATGTTGCAAAGCAGATGCTATTCTGCATGGGCATAGAGAGTTCCTTTTACAAATAACACAGGTCCAGTCCAAAAAAGAATTAATTCACCTTTAGATACTTTGTCTAGTAGTTTTGTGAATTTTCCTGAAGCTTTGTCTATTTCCTCTTTAAACCATATTTTTTTAAAAAAAAAAGTCATTTTGACCCTTAGATAAGTTTTTTTAACTTTGATTTTAAGTGTCTTCAGTGTGTCCAAGGACCACAGCCCACACTGTTCCTGCCCCAAGGTATTACCTAGCCAGCAATTATGCCCCTCTGGCCTAAGCTTGCCTATGTGTTCTTCAACCAGAGCTGCAGGGCTAGTGGGGTAAAGAGTGATGGATCCTGGCTATTAGGAATTGTCAGTGAGCAGCATAGCTACTATTTCTGTAATACTAGGGAGGAACAGGCATCTGACATAGTGAGGAATTTATATTATGCTTTTCCTTATGATTTTTCCCGTCTTTGTTTACCCTAATTTATTTCTTCCTCCAATATTACAGTGCTTTTTCTGTCAAAAAAAAAATTTTCCCTTCTTCTAATTAGAAAGTTGGGAAATGTAATGTAATTTTAAAAAGAAAAGTAGAACAGCATTCTTACTGCTTTCCAGGTGATTCCAGATATCCATTACTGGGCCAACCACTGCAATACAACCCTCCTTCTATTCTGCATGGACACATTCCGAGCCAACAGGTGGGGAAGACAGTTGCTTAGCCCAGATTTTTCCATTCATTAGAGCTTGGGATTTATGAAACCAAGATTGTGAATTCAGTCCCTCTATTAGAAAAGCTCTGTACTCCAGCCAACTGGCTCATAAATGTTATCATTAGTCACACAGTACCTGGGCGGGGGGGATGTGGAGGCAGCTCGGTGCAAACTTACTCCTCATGGGTAACAGTTCAAAGCATACCCTTACCATGTGGTAGGGAGCCAGAGGAACATGCCCATGAAAAATGTCATAGGGGAAGGCATTAATAATAGGAAAAGAAAGAAGTTGCCCTTCCACTAAGATGGGGATGGGAGGGAAGGCCTGGATTTGAATGGAAGGAACATAATTGTTGCTTCTTATTTTCCCAAATGATTTACAATCCAAACTGCATTAGATGTACTGCACTCTTTCTTAAGCTTACATTACTTTTAAACATTAAGTATATATACTTTTTCTGAAAAACTGGTATTGTTTGTAATGATCCATTTCTGATTCTTCAGTGTCAGCCTGGAAGCAGGCATGGAAATCGAGGAAGGAAACAAGCTAAAAAGGCTGCTTCCACTGACCTTGGCGCAGGAGAAGCAGGTAGATCATTTTGGGGCAATTGGACATAATTCTGTTGTTGGCTGCCTAGTGAAACAGTCATTAAAAGAAGCCATCCCAAAATAACCTTGTTGGGGTAATTAGAACAGATGTCACTATATTGGTATAAAGGCGGGCAGTTCTTTTCCCAAAATCTGACCTGTAAAAAACCCAACTACAGTCTAACGTTGGTGTTATTTTTCAGCACATTCATCCTTGCTAAGAGATTTCATTTTACAGCTCTGGACTCTGTTTGGGAATGTTTGAACCAATATGATATATAAGGGTTTTACGGATGAAGAAACATATTTAGGGTGTTCCTAAAGTCTGGACACATAGGCAAAAATGCATATTTTCAAGAAATGAAGTGAATGAAATTTTCAACATTTTATTTAATTGGAATACTAACAAATAACATCTTCAGTATGATTTCCATCATTTGTGATGCAAAGGTTAATGCACTTTGCAAGATTCACGTGAACTCCATGCAGTAACTCCACATTGCCATCAGTTTTAGCACATTCACTCTTTATGCGTTCATTCAACTGTGTTGCATCTGTGATGTTCATTGAGTACACCTTCTTCTTTAGCATACCCCAGAAGAAGTCAAGGAGGCTAAGGTCTGTTAATATTCCAAATATTTCAAAATACGCATTTTTTCCTGTATATCCGGACTGTAGGGATACCCTGTATGAAGACCAGCGACTTCCCCAGAGTCACAAATAATTTAGTGAAAGAACAAGACTCTAGCTCTTCTGACTTAACTCCATTTTTCTTTTTTTTTTTTTCCTACTTCACCAGCCTTTGGTCTATAGCCTAAAGTCCATGAACTTGATTTTTGGGGTTTTTTTTAATATATTTTTCTGAAAACTTGCCCAACATAATTGGCTTCTTTGTAATTCCATGCATTTTATTTTCTGTAAATGTTCTGAGAGTTGCCCACAGGTTTCACTAGACTGCCAAAGTGGTCCATGACCCAGAAAAGATGAAAAATCCCTGGTCTCCAGCATTGTCTGTGACAGAAATGACACTAGCAGCTGGGCCAGTGCCCTTAGCATGATGTACTGAGTGGGATTGACCTAAAATGATGGCTTTCATAGGATGACTTTGCAATTATGTATACATTGTATATGTACATATGTCATGTATGTGTATATATGTATTAGATGAATGATTGATAAATCTAGAAAATCAGACCATTCTCATGATCAGAATCTGTGTATTCAGCAGTCTTCTTTACATTTGATTAAAAAATACTTTAATTATATAATTTTCTCATTGCAGCTGTTGGAAAGGTCTTAGAAATTACAGAACTACCCGATGGGATAACCCGTGTAGAAGCTGAGAAGCTTTTTGGAGAACTCTTTAAAATTGGTGCCAAGATCCGCTGGCTCCGGGATCCCCAGTCTCAGACACCTCTGCGCCACCATTCTCTCTACTGTGGCAGTGGAGATGGCACCATGAAGACAGAACAATCTAAACCTAGTGACTTGGCCTCCACATACACAGTTCTAGCAACATTCCCCTCCATTTCAGCTGCCCAGAATGCACTGAAGAAACAAATTAACTCAGTTAACAAGTTTAAGCTGAGGACGAGCAAGAAGCACTATGACTTTCATATCCTAGAAAGGGCAAGTTCTCAGTAGCAGATGTACTACTGGACTGTCAGCCTTTATGACACCTCTGTCTTCTGCCGTCCTTGATTAGCTTGATGTTTGACTCCTGGGACAATTGGTCATGGCATGATGGCATTCGAAGAAAGGCCAGTGATCCATTAAAGGGGACAGAAAGAAAGATAACACAGTTGACCCCAGATGACCAGAATTCATACCAACCTGATACAGAGTAGCAGCTTTCCCTGAGGAATGCTGTTAAAATGCCGCTAATTTTTATAGTTGTTTTGTTTTCTATTTCTGAATTCTTGTATCAGATCCAAAGCTCAATTGTACAGCAAATTTTTCTTCACAACAAATAGCCGTATTGGAAGCTGTATTTCCTATCCTTTTTGCAGCCAGGACACTGTGACCCATCTTGGATGTGGGAAGGATGCAAGAGGTAGACTATCTGAGCCAAAACTATTCATTCTGTTTTTCTTGGTAGGTGAATGAAAAGAATCCTTATATAGAAGATTCCTGTTCCTCTGAATTTCCAACCACACATTTTTCAGTAATGATAGAATTTGTTCACAAAGTCCTTTCCTTATTCAATATATTCAGACAATGTGAATGTTAATTGTAAATAAATTATGTTCTTAACACATTTTAATCAAACCATTTAGCAGAGAGCTTCTCTAAGGAGAATAGGAATCCTTCTTAAACAGGAAGAAAGTAAACTAAAAACATTTCTATTTTTTTTAAGTCAAAGGGTAAAAAATGATGAATCTTAAACATATGTCCCCCCAAATAACTGTGCCACTTATTTGCCTTCCCCTCCATATGGATCTTATCTCTGGTCACTGTAAGGAAATGCATTTGTCAAGTGCTAGAAAATTCCTAAATGGTTTAAATTTGTTTTCATTGTTTGCAGCGGATCACTGGACATCAAAGATTCATTACACTGCAGAACGAGAAACCTTTTTTTCAATTTCTGTGTAATTTGCAAGGCTGTACAATGTGTGCTGATGCAAGCCTTTTTCAGTTCAGAAGAATAAATGTTTACAAATATAAAAGTACTGTGCATTTTAATGAGGATAGCCATAACCTCCTAATAATATTAATGAATCTAATTTTTATAAAACATATGCCATGCATTTTGAAAACTACCTCAAAAAAATCATTTTTCTTGTTTCTTAGTATGTCATTTAAGTGTCACCTCCTACAGTATGATTCATAGAACTTCATGCCCTCAGTTAATGAATTCTAATCAAAAGTGGAAAATTACTGGGTTTCCTCAGTATTCCTGTGTTTCTGTGATAGGGAATCCCTACAGGCATGCAGATTGCAATCCAGCCCTGCCATATGGACTTGTCTCCATGTTCTCCTCTATACCTTCCACAAGAAGTACCCATAAGAGACACAGGCCCATCCATTCATTGTCTCTCATGGTCACTACATAACCACCTCATCTCCTTTTTTAAATCATATCTTTAACACCGCTTCTTTTGTGCGGTCCTTTGCCACACACAGATGTGCACACACGCATGCGCGCGCACACACACACACGTTTATTTTTATCCCCAACATGAATCTTTCCCTTGCTATTTGCATAGCCTGCCAATTTGTAATTCTTCAGATGCTCTCTAGCAAGCCAGCTATAGGTGAACAATGTTAAAAAGATGGAATTCATGTGCAGGCCAAAAAGAAAAAACTTCATTATTTTTGTTGTTATTTTGAAGAATTTGGTGTTTGCACATAATCTCTTTTGGAGCTAATCTTTTCATTTGCAAATTATTTGCTTCCACCATGCTGACACATGCCTTTTAGCTATTTCTCTACTTTTTCTTAAAGCAATCAAGACATCACTGAGATGGAAGATCAATTATTGTCCACCTTAACTTCCCGGGGGACCATTTGATTCCAGCCCATTGTAGGGCATTCAGATTGTGAAGTCACATGTTCCTCTTAGTTCAGAATATCAGATTCATACCATGGCAGGCCTGAGGTGACCTGACTCCTCACATCTGAGCAGAAGCAGACCTAAATAAAAGGTAGCCCAGAAACCACCTTGATCCCAGGAATCCTTTGAACCTAGACTGTTGGAGAATATTGACCTCCCAGCATCTAGAGAGTAGAATCTCTAAATGTTAGAGAGTATACTATTAAGTGAAAACTTGAAATCTTCAAATGGAGTGACTCCAAGAGGAAGGATTTGGAGTAAAAACCATGATAATCATCTATTGATTTTCTACTTGCTGGAACACTTTTATTCGATTCTGTCTTGTATTCCTATGTTCATTTAAGCCCTGACCTCAACCTTTCAGTTACAAGGACAAAAGGCAAGAGCCTAGAAGACAGCAAGAACCGTAACTATAAGGGCAACAAAACAGGGTGAGTCCCCCTGCGGCCTCCAACCAGCATATGAGATACATGAAGAAACATGATTCTGGTTTATTTCAGTATCTTTCTCTGAATATTCTCTTTAATCCCTCTTTCTCAGAGTTAGCCCTTCTGCAAAGTCTCAGTATTATACAAATAAGCAATTTTATGAGCATTTATCCTCAAACCATATATTCAGAGCTAGGAAGGGCTTTGGGGATCATCTGATATAACCCCTTCATTTTACAGATGAGGCCCAGAGAAAGGAAGGAACTTATCTACGTTCACATAAGAGGTAAGTAGCAATCCAGATACTCCCAACTTTAGATTCAGTACTTTTCCCACTATAATACACTACCTCCATGCTTTGGGAAGCTCCCTCGGAGCAATTATTCAAAGGTCCTGGAAGAATTGGCTCTACTGATGATTGGTGCTTTAGGAAGTGTATTAAAACACCTGAAGTTTCTGAACAATTAAGTCATGGCATCCAGCCTCATTAAATAAAGCAACTAAGACATTTTCATCTCACTGTAAGCAGATGGACTGATAGGTCATACCGTGTGCCCCTTCTTATTGAGAAGGGGCACACGGTATGACCTATTCAAAGCCCCTGTCCTCTAGGAAGCACCAGAGCAAACTTCTAGCACCTCCTCTCTATCTTTACCAAAGTCTCCACTGCTTTCTCACAAACTAAGCAGTCTTTTTCCCACAAGCATGCAATCTCCCAGATCTGCTTACCACATTGATTTACTTTGGAGTCAGTGTTACTAAAGCAGTCACTTGCCTACTATCTCAAGCATATATCAGTTGACCAACCTCTTCCTTAGGCAAAGACTGAATAACAAGTATAATGTATTAATGTCCTTTTTTTAACAGCACTTAATTTTTTTAACCAGTCAGTGGTTTTAAGAAACTTCACTAATTACTTGTTTTCAAGCCTTTAGTATGTTTATTCAGCAGATATTTATTGAACACTTAATATGTGCAAAGCACTGTGAGCAATGCGAAGATGAATAAAAACGCATCCCATGCCCCAGTAAAGGTGACAGTCCAGTGGAAAAGATAAGACACAGAACAGAATAGGAAATTACATTAGAAAATTGTGAAGCATTATGAGAGTTCTGGTGAAGGACTATTTCTAGTTATGGGCATTACTGATTATCTCCAGTTTCTCCTGGATAGATCTTATCTGTACAAAATTGTCCAAGTGTTGTCTCGCCTGCTAGACTCTGAGCTTTCTCGAGAGCCTTTCTATCTCCAGCGCTCAGCACGGTGCCTTGCTCATGGTTGGCACTTAATAAACATGTATTGACTATTTTAGGAAAAAGGGGACATTTGAACTGCACTTTTAGGTATAGCTAGAAATTACTCAGGTGGAGCTGAAGGCATTCTCTAGAGGTTATAAGGACCTAAAAATGAACTAGAATGAGAATGGAAATGGAGAATTACTGTAGAGGTAGAATCAAAAGGACTTGGGAACTGATTGGATGAGTCCCATTTATCAGAATTGATTTACTTCGTGCTACATTTGATACCATTGACCAGTGATGCTTGTCAATTGATTGGCCCTGCTTCTTTCTGTATACCACCCCCCCCACCATTAGCTTCCATGATAAGAATCTTTCCTGGCTCTTTTATTCCTTTTTTCTCTTTGCTGGTTTCTTCCCCAAAAAAAAGATAGTTATCATACACACTCCCCCTACCCCCAGTCAAGATTCTGTCCTTGGCCCCCTTTTCTCTACACTTTCTTCTTTATCCATATAATTATATGCACCTTACTCCCAAATATGTATGTATTTCTAGCCCCTTCTCTCCCTCAGTACCAGGCCTACATTTCCAATTGCCTGCTTAACATCACCTAGTTGTTTTGCCACACTTCACACTCCAGTGTGACACAAACTGAATTAATTTCCCTCCACTTAGTCCTGGTTCCTTTCCTGACTTCTGTATTACTGTTGATGGTATTCATCTTTGACTTTTCCCTCTTTACTCCCACATCTAGTCAATTGCCAAGTCCTCTATTTTATCTCCACAGCATGTCTACCATCATTCTACTCCTCTCTCCTCATACTGCCACCAACCTTGGTCAGGACCTCACCACCTTTTGCTTCAACCATTGTTAAAGACTTATTGATCACTCTGGCTCCAATGGCTCATCTCTCTAATCCATCCTTCACAGTTCCCTAAATAATCTTCTAGTGCACAGGCCTGACCTTGTTACTTCTCTGTTAAAAAAAAAAGAAAAGAAAAAGCCCTATTAGCTTCCTGTTGCCTAATGAGCTCAAAGTGCCACTGTCTGACAGGCAGCTAGAAATATGGACTGTAATGTTGAAGAAAGGCTCAGGGCTGGAGGTAGAGATTGGGATTAGTCAGGCAATAAACATTTATTAAGTTCTTATCATGTACTAGGTGTGCCAAATGCTGGGGATGCAAAGATGGCCGTGTTTCAGTGGAAGAGGCAACATGCAAAAAATCATGCATATAAGTTGTACACAATGTAAATGGAAGGTAATGTCCACAAAGAAATGGTTTATGAGACAATGGAGAGAGATGAAATGATCAGGAGAGAAAGTTCTGTGAGAGAAGAGCCTTAAAGGGAACATGTATTTACATTAAAGGTATGTAACAAAAAGGAAAAACCTGGTAACAAAGTAAAAGGATAACCAAGATAGTGTACTGTTAGCAGAGTTGGAAAGTTTCAAGAAGGATCAGTATCAGAGGCCACAAAGAGCAAGGGGAGCATAAGAACTGGAAAAAAAAAAAGTGGTGACCTGGGAGGGAACTATATCAGTAGAGCAATACGCATGCAAAAGGTTGAGTAAAAGCAAGATGAATGAAAACAGAACATGAACACTGACCACAACCTTGTAGTTATGGTTGACAGAAATAAAAGCATGTTATACACACAGTAGAGAAAGCCGGGAAAATAAGAAATGTGGGCCTCCACCTTCCCTACAAATCCATATAGTCATAGCCCTATCCTGGGTGGGGAACCCTCTCACTAGGAGAAAGCAAAGGAGGAGGATTTCCCCACCCTCCCTGTGTCTGCGAAGCTCACCTGACCGACAACTCTAGTGAAGGGTAGGGTCTTTGCTCCTAGTGACTACCTCACAGTTCTTGTCCATCTCCCATCTCCTGCAGCTCCTAGGTTGAAGCAGGTCCATGGATTGCTTTCTGTTTTCATTTTGTTTTTGTGTGTGTATCACCAGCACCTAACACAGTGTCTTACATGTACTAGGTTCCTACTAATTGCTTATAGTATTAGATTGATCCAAGAACTCCAGCTCTGGCAGCTTATGTTCTATAGTGCCCAACCTGACCCAGGAGCTCATCAATGCTTCCCTGGGACCAAAAGATTCCATGTTGTGGAGAGGAGGAAAACTGCTATGTGATTATGCAGTTTTCTTTCCAAGAAATGGCATCCATGTCTGTACCTCCTGTCTCCTATGTCTGAACTCCTTTTTCTCCAGCCCTTTGAGTGTATCTTCTCTCCATTCCCAGGTATAGGAACTAGCCATGGATTTATTAGTGCTGCAATTAAGATGGTATCAAGAGGAGGCAGAATAAAGGCAAGGATTCATCTAACCTCTCCCAAATTCCCCTCCAAACAACTTTAAAGTATCTCCTCAAAACAAATTCTTCCCAGCAAGCCAGAAGTGAGGTTCCACCCCCCCAGTGCAAGACAGCAATAGGCCTCAGGGGCACCTGAATCTGTAGCAATTGCTTCTGGAGCTCTCAGCCCACAGACAGGAAGGAAATTGGACAACTGGTCAGAAGGAGTAAGGGACCGCTGGGTGCAGGGCCTTATTGCATCACTTATACTTAGTTCCAGTCACAGGGTGAGGAGAAACACTAGCACATGAGAGATCCTGGCTGCAGAGAAGCAGAATCCCTGGTTATAGTTTCAGGGCAGAAAACAGTACTGGTATTTGCTCACAGACCCAGAGAGTAGTTAGTACACCTCTCCCAGCTTAGCACCACTTTGGAGGAGCTGAAAACATGCAGACTCTCAGAACTAACTCTGAAATCAACAGCATGAACATGCCTCAACTTGACACAGCGCCTCCCCAGCCCAGGGTAAACAGAGCCCAACTTTAACATAAAGTTAAAAGTAAAGAAAGAGGCTAGAAAGATGAGCAGGTAATAGCAAAACACGACTATAAAAAGTTACTGTGATGACAGAAGATCAAAACAAAGATCGCATCAATGGGGCAAAAAGAACTCTAGATGTTGTCTAGGACACACCAGGGGGAGGGTTCCTGGGTCCATGTGGACCTAATTTTTCCCCTGGCCATTTTCTGCCTATCTGCCTACAAATTACCACAGACGATGACTGAATGAATGCACGGTTACTGACTTCTGACTGTGTCAGGTGTTGTGCTAAGCACAAGAGCTGCAATAAGACAGCTCCTGTGCTCAAAGAGCATCCATTCTAGCTATTAGGCAGAGAAGACCACGAAGGGGAGCTAGCATTGGAAGGGGGGCAGTGGCGTGAGAATACATCTATTTGCAGGGCTTAGTCTGCATTAACTACAATCCAGGGGGAGAGAAGCAAATGTCAGGCACATCACTGATGCCACAAATTACTTGGAGTCAAACCTACAGAGGTCTTAGCACATAACCTCATTAATGCCAACTCCTCCATAAGTGCTCACATCCTGAACTTTCTACAACTGTGGCACAGTAGATACAGCACTCATCCTGGTTTAAATTGGGCCTTAGATGGTGCAGCGAGTAGAGCACTGGCCCCAGAGTCAGGAGGACCTGAGTTCAAATCCAGCCTCAGACACTCAACACAGTTAGCTCTGTGACCTTGGGCAAGTCACTGTACTCCAACTGCCCTGCCTTCCCCCCTCAAAAAAAAAAAATAAATGAATAAATTGGGCATCAGACACTACAAGCTATGCGACCCTGTGCAAATCACTCAACCTGTCAAACACAGTTTCTTCATCTGTAAAATGGCTATATCACCAATCTCGCAGAGTTGTGAGCATCAATGAGATGATATTTGTAAAGTGCTTGTATATACTTATTCCTTTTCCCTTTCCACATCCATTTCCCAATATGCCACTATCCCTCTCGTGCATATGAAAAAAAAGGCAAAGAATGCTTTTTTTCAATATGATAATGCAGTTCTTCAATGACGTGTTCTATCAGGTCAGCCATTGTCTTGTAGCACAAGTATTTCTAGGGGTTCTGTGGAAATCGGCGGTCTCAATATGGGGGTTAATCAATAAGAAGGAGTAAATTGCTAGATGGCAAGAGATAGGGCGTTCAGCTCAAAACTGAAACACGTTTGTTAACTTCTCTATGTTCTACATTCTGGAGAATAAAAGAATAAGAAATGAAGCCTGCCCTCGAGGACGGGAGAGAACACACATACAAGCTACAACGTGGTGGGATGTGGAAAGTAGTGAGAGGTGCAAAATGTTACATTAATTCAAAAGGCAGGTGAGATCATTTCTTGCTGGGAGAGGCAGGCAAGGTTCTGTGACGCAGATGATATTTAACCTGGGCCTTGAAAGAAGGATAGGGATTAAAGTGGCAAAGCTGTTCAGGGAAGCAAAAAAAAAAAATGTGAGCCAAAAGCATGAAGATGGGGAACTCCAAAGCAGGAATAGCAGGGAGTATGATCTGCCTAGAATAGGATGCATGAGGAAAAGTGATCAGAAGATGGGCCGAGGCCAAGGCACAGAGGTCTTGAATGATGGCTAAAGAGGGAACTGTGTTCATGAAGTAATGGTGAACCTTTGAAAGAATTTTAACAAGAAGGTGGGATAATCAAAACTAGTTTTAGGAAAATAAATCAGGTTATTGTGCATAAAATGAATTAAAGTTACAATGGAGCTCAGCCCTTTGAACACTGCCAATGAAAGGTAATGATGGTGGTAGCACTTGGAATGGACAGAAGGGAAAGCAAGTGAGTGTGGAGGTTGAAAGAACAAAACTTAGTAACTGAATGGGGAGAGACTGATGGGAAGTCAAAGATAACTGAAATTTCCCAAGAAAACTGGGAGAGTATTAGTGGTGCCATTGACAAATACAAAAATCAAGAGGAAACAGGTTTCATGGGGAAAATGAGTTTAGTTTGGGGAATGTTAAGATTGAGTTGCCAGTGAAGATAAAGAAGGGGCCAGGAGACAGCTGGAAGTATTGTCCTGCAGCCTGGGAGAGAAGCAGAAGATGCTCAGTCTCTGTCTTCAAAGACTTTGCCAGCCATTCTGTGAACACACTTTGTTCCTTCCTGCCTCTAGATCTTTGCTCACGTCATTCCTTCCACCTACAGTGCCCTTTCTAGCTCTGTCTACAATTCAATTCTGATTCACATAGATAACTGAGATCAATTTGGGATATTTGGATAGTACAGGTGTACCCTATTGGGTTCCTATTCCCATACTTCTTAGTTAGGACTCTAAGTTCATCTAAACTAATTTGTACCATAGTAGCAGGCCAGGCAAGGAGCATACATTTTTAAAAGCAAAACATCTAATTGGGACTAAAACAACCAGTGACGAATTAAGAAAACACTGGCAGCATACACGTGCTGTAGATTAAGGTTGCATCCCTTAATAAAAAAAAGTGAAGGAAACACTTGTCCCCAGAGACTCATGCTCTTCAGTGCTGGGAAGGAGCCAGACCTATTTGAGAAGAGCCATTTTTATAGTACGTGAAACTACTTGCAGCATCTGCCACTTTCCAAAGTCTCAATTGCAACAGAGTAGCAGAATGAAAGGCACTTGCTCTCTCTCTCTCTCTCACACACACACACACACACACACACTCACTCTCTTGCTCTTTTCCCTCTGCCTTCAGTTTACTCTCAGCAACTAGCAGCTATGCTGAGATTTCTTTCCTGTACCCAGCCACCTTGACCAAGTTATCCTCATAGCTCCAGTGTTTTGTTTAGTTTCATTTTGTTTTGAGACTAGGTCTCTCTAACTTGCCTAGCCTGGAAGTAGAGCAGCCACTCATTGTCCAAGATCCCAGTACTGATAAGCACAGAAGCTTTAACAAGCTCCCGTTTTCCAACCTGAGATGTCTCACTCTTCCTTAAGCAACCTGGTGTCCCTTTCCTTCCAAGGGGCTCATGACATTGGTGCCCAACTCAGCGCAAATCCCCAATCAGCTTGGCCCTATTGTTCAGAACTGCGCTGACGACATCCACCAGCCTCGTCCTCCCCACCTACAAAGACTACCCTCATGCACCACCAGACTCAGTTCCCCATTCTTCTAAGAATTCTCCATTCCGCTCCTAACACAGACACTCAATTCTGTAGACACAATCTTACGGGAATTGAAGTCCTGAGAACGTCAAGGTTTACATTGGCCTAGAGCCTCATGCAAAATGCAGTTCTTTCCTTAGACATCCATCTATTGAAATTCTATCTCTCCTCAAGATAAAACTTGCATACCACCTTCTCCATGAATCCTTCACCTCAACTGGAAATGATCTCTCCCTTCTCTGGACTCATAATATTTTGTCTTTACTGCTCATGCTGTACTAATCTTGGACTAATTATTTTTACACTATAATTATATACGTATGTTTATCAACTCAACAAACAAATGTATTACTTTAGTCTCAGGATTATAATGTAGTCAATTTTAAGGATATTGCTTATACCTTCTTAAAAATATGTACCAAATTGTACTATAAAATGTACTACCAAATATGTACTACAAAATTTTATTTTCGAATATCCACAGTACTAGACATAGAAGGGAAAGGAATAATGTAAAGGCCATAATCTAGGAGTTCTCAAAACTGTAAGAGAAACATTGCCTGATTTAAGTATATTGAAGTAAGAACCACATGAATGTATTAATAATAGCTAACATTTGTTGATCTGTTTGAAAGTTACCCACAAAAATCACAAGGTTGCATGGGAACACACAGAAAAGTGAAAATTACACAAAGGAAGAATTCCCCATCCAGAACAATGAAGCCACTACACCTAGAAGCAGTGATATCACAAGGTTGAGATCAAGGTTACAGTGTGTTTAACTGGCTGATCAGTCCAATGTGAGCCTGGAAGGCTCTGTGACAGGTTGGGCACAAATAGTCCATTTGGACATTTGGATTGGAGATGTCTCTAGATTTGCGCGTCTCACGTTTCTTTTGCACTATAGCAATTCTACTTTGCTCATGGAGCACAGTGCCTTCTTTAATGGGGCATGCCATGCTGGGCAGTCCTGTTACAGCATCAACCCTGTCTCACGATCAATACTAAAGTTCTTCAGAGAGACCTTGAAAGTGTCCTTGTACCACTTCTGCCTCTGTGTGAGCACTTACCATGTGAAAATGTTCCATAAAATAGTCTTTTGGGTAGAATGTGCATTTGGCATTTGGGCTATATGATCTGCCCACTGGAGTTGCACTCTCTGCAGTAGAGTTTGAATGCTCAAGAGAGTCTAGTTCAGCTTAAGAGGGGACCTCGGTGTCTAGCCCCCTGTCTTACCAGGTAATCTTCAGAATCCTCCTAAGACAATTCAAATAGAAGTGGTTCCATTTTCTGGCAGGTGGTAGATTATTCAGGTTTCACAGGCATAGAACAATGAAGTCAGCGCAACAGCTCTGTGGACTAACACCTCTTCTCTCCTACACTTTCCTTCAGAGCTTCCCAAACTAGCTAGAAGCCTACAGTAAGATAAAGGACAGTAGCTAAAGAACACCCCATTCTGGGCTATCAGTTTGAAGATGTAAGAATCAATTAGAAGAATGTATCAGCACCATACAGAGCAACTACTGATAATTATCAGACAGAAAACTCCTTGGAGCAAGAACCATCCTTATCAATCAATTAAGCACCCTTTATTTATTATTTATTAAGCGAATGCCAGGTATGATGACTCTTTGTAGTGAGTCACAGTAGGTGTTTACAAACCATAGTAGGTGCTTAATAAATACAAAAGAATGAATGAATAAGTGAAAAGCGTAAACGAAAGGCAGTCAATCTTGGAGAATATAGGCACTAGAATAAAGAGGCTACAGCAGATTTGCACAACTTGGAAACTTCTTCCACTACAGATAGGTTAGACTAGAGACAGACTGACAATGGTTGGTTGCCACACGTGACAAACAGAAGAGTGCACAGTGGCAACCTATGTTGTCGTGTGCAGGCCTAGGTTACAGCAACAATGAAATCCAACCCAAAATGGATGGTTAATTCCCATCTTTTTTCCTAGATTTGCTTTAGCTCTACTTCTCTCTCACCATGTAAACAAATGACAACTCAAATGCTAGATCCCTTCAACTTTATTGATTCAACACATAGGTATTGGGGTACCTGCTACACATATGTAAAAAAAAAAAAACACTGTGCTATGAACTTTTTTTTTACTTTATTTTTTATTTTTAGTTTACAACACTCAGTTCCACAAGTTTTTGAGTTCCAAATTTTCTCTCCCTCCCTTTCCTCCCACCCCCAAGACAGCATGTAATCCAATATAGGTTCTCCATATGCCTTCACATTAAACTTGTTTTCACAATAGTCAAGTTGTAAAGAAGAATTATAACCAATGGAATGAACCACAAAAAAGAAGAAACAAAACCATAAAAGAAAACAAAAAGAGAGCAAATAGTTTACCTCAATCTGCATTCAGACTCCGAAATTCTTTCTCTGGGTGTGCATAGCTTTTTTCCATCATGACTCTTTTGGAGCTGTCTTAGAACCTTGCATTGCTGAAAAGAGCCAAGTTTATCAAAGTTAGTCATCACAAATACTGTGTGTCTGTAATCATGTATAACGTTCTCCTGGTTCTGTTCCCCTCACTCAGCATCAGATCATATAAGTCTTTCCAGGTTATTATGAAGTCTGTCTGCTCCTAGTTTCTCATATGTGCTATGAACTTTATGAAGGATGCAAAAATACGATACGGTCCTTGTCCTCAAAAGCTTACAGCTAATTGTGGAAACAAGATATAGACACACAAAAAAATAATTATGGTAATTGTCTCGGGCCACGCCCTTGGGGGTGCTCCATAATGCTAGTACTTGGAAGTGATCCAGGGAGTCAAAAGTGGGAAGAAGGTAATGATTCTGTTAATTATTGCTATGAAAAACCTGTGGCTAAAATTTCATACAATCACTCCCACACTCCCAGGCACAATAAGAGAAGAAAGCCTCTTTTCCCTTCTGTGGACATTACCCATAAGGCTATGTGAGTATACTATCAATACTGTACAAGAATATTCCATGTCCCCACCTACATTATAAACTCTTTGAGGGCAGGGATTGTATCTTATTCCTATTTTTGTCTTCAGGACCTAGGACACAGCAGACTTTCAATAAATGGTGTTCATAATCCTCCTCAAAATACTTACTCCAGTGTCTAACTGGGACTTGGAGGTGACCCTGGGTTTTGTGAAGGCTTAGTCATCAGAGCTCAGGCTCTAACATGTTAATCCTCCAAACTGAAAAAGCTTCAAATGCAGCCCTAACAGTGAACCTGGCTGACTCGTCTCCAAACACCAGCCAAGCTGCATTTGAAAAAGCCACTGAGTGATCAATGCCTTTACCCACAGAGGCTCATTAATCCATTCATTTGTCGGAGTGTGGAGGGCTTGTAGCTGTGTTCAGGGAAGGGAGTGTCCACACAGATAAAGTCACAAATCATTTGAAATGTTGAAGGAATTAAGGTGATAATAATGTCTGATGCTCATCTGTAATTTCTTTATCTGTGAAAACCAGCCACTCCACAATGTCTTTAACTGCTAGGTGACTCAATGGATAGAGCCCTGGACTTGGAGTCTGGAAGATCTGAAAATCAAATTCTACCCCAGACATTTTACCAGTTATGTGACCCCGAGTAAATCACTTAACCTCTAGGTGCCTCAGTTTCCTCACTTGTAAAATGCAAAATAATAGCACCTACCTCATAGGATTGTTGTGAGGATCAAGTGTGATAATGTATGTAAAGTGCTTTGCAAAACTTAAATGGCCTCAGTTTTTTCTGTAAAATTTGAGGCAATGTTCTCAGCTGAGAGGGTGGGAGAAGGGAAGCCATGGTAGTTTTGAGAAGGGATGAAAAGGTTGGGAAGAGATGTTATGAAGAATGGGATAATAAGTTGATGAGGGAGATTTTGCCTGCTATTTATTCTACCCACTCATTACAATCTTCTGAGTTCTTCCTGCAGTTTATTTCCACAAGAGAGACATTCACTGCTCAGAAAAATTAGTAGACAGAGGGGCAAGACTGAAGCCATAATGCAAACTTGGTCATGTAAGATCATGTTTTTTCCCATCTTGACTTAACTCAATTTGAACTAACTCAACTCCATGCTGTCTTCTTCTCTTGAGTCCCTAGATCCCTTATCATTGTGTAGTAGGAAGGCCGAATTTATGATCTCAAATATAATCATGTATATGTTTGAATGGTCCGAAATAGCAAGGTATGAGAGATTCTCTAAGGAGAAAACAACAAGAAATTTATTTAGGCCCCACCACAGCAAAAACTTGA
>CM053622.1:578471998-578495035 GCA_028646595.1 Phalanger gymnotis
ACACAGGTTTCACACCTGACAGGGCCCTGGGCCTGGGGCTTAGCACTTAACAGCTGAAAGTACTTTCACTCAAAAGAAACAAAAGCCATGCTAAGGAGACAATTTTGCTTAACAACACACTCTACCCCTTGTTCTAGGATACACATTGTGACAATTCCTCCCTGCCAAGTCTCAGCCTTGGATCACTCCCACCACCTGCCTCCTTTGCTCCTACATATATATGTGTTGCTGAGCAAAGGTGGAGAAAATCACGCAACCATTCTGACTGGGTCCACTACAAATTAATGTTACAGCCTCAACTGGGCCCTCACTCTTGCTAGACAATCCTTCTATATCTCCCTCATCAACTTCTTATCCCACTCTCCACAGTGGCTCTTCCAAACCTTTCTATCCCTCCTCAAAGCTACCAGGCTCTCTATTCCCCGACTCTCTCAGCTGGGATCCTTGCCTAATAATTTACAGAAAAAGATGAGGCTATTCATCCTGTGCTCTTCCCCTCTTCCTCATTTCATATTAGTGATATGCATTCTGCCACTATCTCCTCCTTCACACATCACATGATGAGACTTAGTCCTTACCAAAGCTGACCCTTTTACCGGCTCAAGTGATCTCATTCTGTTCTGCCTCCTCCAACAGATTGCTCTCCCCTGCCATCTTCCATCTATCACTTATATTCAATCTCTCCCTGTCTACCGGCTCCTTCCCTTTTGCCTACAAATATACCACAGCTCCCTCATCTTCAAAAAACTCTCACTCAATCCTCCCAGTCTTGCTATTGTCAACCAGACCGGAACCGGCCTCTAACCTGTCGGTGGCCAGAGCTGAACAGAGCAGGCTAGAGACAGGAAAGTCAGGACACAAACAGAAGTTTAATTTCAAAGTGAGGAAACACTTGCAAGCAGAAGTCCTCCTGAGGAGAAGGGCTTGACATGCTAGGGCAAAGGCAGTGCTTTATATACATAAGTGGGCTGGACCACAACATAATCATTCTTAGTCACTCTCCTGACAGGCTCATGTGTGGACAACCGAGGCATTCCTGGGTCCTGTGGGAACAGTCTCCAAGGTGATTGTCTCGCAGACACAAACAGAACCAGTTAGCATGGCAGGAACATGAGTGCAATACCTGGTTCAGTTCATTTAGCTGTTACAAGAAACGGGGATTGTAAGGTGTGTTGGATGACTCTCAGGTCCCTGGGAAATAGGAAGAGCTCCAGTTAAAAAGTTGTTGATTAATATGAAACATAAATCCCTCAATGAACACCTGGTGCTGGTCAAAGCAAGACACTCTACCAGAGGGTGCGATCATCCAGAGGGCTGAGGATATGCAAGCTCTGCACAGCCTGCTTGCTGGGCCTCAGCTCTGAGAAACAGGGTGTCTCCAACATCCAGACATTCTCATCCTCTGTAGCCAGACTCCTTGAAAAGGCAGTATACAATAGGTGCCTTTACTTCCTTTCCTCTCACACTTCTGAATGCCTTACAATCCAGCTTCTGACTTTTATCATTACACCAAAACTGCTCCCTCTATAAACTTACTAAAGATCTCTTAGTTACCAAGTCCAGTGACTTTTTCTCAGTCCTCATTCTGTTTGACCTCTCTTGTGGCCTTTGCCACTGCTGATCACTCTCTCCTCCTCGATGCTCTCATCCTTGATACCATTCCTTTCTTTGCTCTAGGTTTTAAGGACACCACTCTCTCCTGGTTTACCTCCTACCTATCTGATTGCTCCTTCTCTGTCTCCTTTGCTGGATCCTCCCCCAGATCACATTCTCTAACCATGGGTGTCCCTCTGAGTTCTGTCCTGGGACCTCTTCTCTTCTCCCTCCCTACTACTTTACTTGGTGATCTCATCAGCTCTCATGGATTTAATTACCATCTCTATGCTTGGAGTGTATGGGGTATTCATGGAGGACTGGCACCTCTGGGGTGATGGCTTACTAAGCCCTTTTCAGGGTTGTCTATCCGTTGTTGGTGTCTATGTGGCATTAGACTCTCACCTGTGGCTTAAGAAGCTAGAACAGGCACAGTAGCCACACTCTGGTAAACTGTCTTAGCAGATGGGCTAAACCAGGTTGAGGGTAACTAACAGGCCTCAAATCCATTGGTTAGTTACCCCAAGCATGTGAAGGCTTCCCCCAGTGGAATGGGCATATAAGAACAATTTGTTCCAACAGCCATGAAGGACAAACAACAATACGCAGATGATTCTCAAATCCATCTTTCTGCCTCAGGCTCTCTGCTGACCTCCATGAATCTCTCATCTCCAACTGCCTTCCAGACATCTCACACTGGAGGTCCAGTAGACATCTTAAACTGAACATGTCCAAAACAGAACTCATTATCTTTTCCCCTGAACCATTCTCACCTCCTAACTTCCCTATTACCATAGAGGGTAAAACCATTTTCCCAGTTATTCGGGCTCACAACCAAGGCATCATCCTACCTCCTCACAATCTCTCACCCCTCCCACCATCTTCGATCTATTGCCAAGGCTTGTTGATTTCACCTTTGCAATTCCTGCCACATATGCCACCTTCTCTCCTCTGACACTGTCACAATTCTAGTGCAGGCCCTCATCCCCTCCCACCTATACTACTGCAATAACCTGTGGGTGGATCTGCCTACCTCAAAGGTCTCCCCACTTGTAACTACAATGCTGTTTGCAGCTGCTGTGGAGATATAAGGCCAATAACATCAGCACGCAACAGGGCTGCCAGCACAGGTTCTTTGATCTGCTTTTCTAAGGAAAGCAACTTTAAGAGGTTAACAATCTCACTTTAATTAAACATATGTATATCATTCATCTAGTTCAGGGGAAAAAGTCAGCACCCTGAACTTCAGAGAAAATAACAACAGAAATTATATAAACAGAACAAATAACACAAGTCAGCAGACAGGGCTTCTGTCTGTCCATAGCATTACATGCATAGTTACCAGAGAGAGAAGCACCAACATCTAGGTTTTCAAAGCCAGGGGGCTCCTTAACAGCTACCCAGAGTCTCATCTGGCCAAATCACGTGAACACTCTTCCAATGAGTAGGCCCCCAAAGCAAAATGCTAACCTCAGAGTATATTTCCAGTCAAGGACTCTTGATTCAATCAAAGACTCCTGATTCAAACAAAGGCAAGACTCAATCAAAGGCACTTGATTGCTTCAGTGCTGAGAAGCACTCCAAAGGAAAAAACAGCAAAAAGTTCCACTTTGCTTGCCATTACACCACTCCAATTCATCATCCATTCAGCCACCAAAATTATTTTCCTAAGATCTTTCCAAGAGTTTAAAAGCAAATTAGAGAAGTAGAAGAAAAATTGGGAAAGGAAATAAGAGTAACGCAAAAGAATTGTGAAAAAACAGGCAATGGCGTGGGAAAAGAGATACAAAAATTTACTGAGAAAAATAACTCCCTAAAAAAATAGAATTGGCTAAAAGGAAAAGGAAATGTAAAACCTCACTGAAGAAAATAATACCTTAAAAATTAGAATTATACAAGTGGAAAATAATGATTCTATGAGCCATCAAGATATGATAAAACAAAATTTAAAAAGTAAAAAAATAGAAGAAAAAGTGAAATTTCTCATTGGAAAAACAATAGACCTAGAAAATAGATCCAGGAGATAATATAAGAATTATTGGACTATCTCAAAGCCATGATCAAAAAAAAAAGAAAGAAAGAAAGAAAAAGCCTGGACAACATCTTTCAAGAAATTATCAAAGAAAACTTCTCTGATATATTAGAACCAGAGGGCAAAATAGAAATTGAAAGAATCCACCAAACACTGCCTGAAGAGATCCCAAAATGAAAACTCTCAAGTTATAATAGTCAAATTCTAGAGCACACAGATAAAGGAGAAAGTATTGTAAACAGCCAAAAAGAAACAATTCAAATATCATGGAGCTGCAATCAGAATTACACAGGATTTGGCAGCTTCCTCATTAAAGAACCAGAGTTCTTGGAATATGATATACAGGAAGGCAAAGGAGTTAGGATTACAACCAAGAATCACCTACCATCAGCAAAACTGAAAATAATCTTTCAGAGAAAACAATGGATATTTAATGAAATAAAAGACCAGAATTGAATAAAACATTTGACCTCCAAATACAAGATTCAAGGGAAACATAAAAAGGTAAAGAAAGAAGCAAGAAAGAGAAAACATAAGAAATTCAATAAGGTTAAGCTGTTTGTATTTCTATGTGGCAAGATAATATTTGTAATTCTTAACAACTTTATTACTATAAGAGTAATTTGAAGGAGTATATGTAGACAGAGGATGTAGATATAAGGTGACTTTGATGGGATGATACCCAAAAAAACAAAATAAAGGGGTGAGAAAATTGCACTGGAAGAAGAAGGAGTGGGGAGATTGAATGGGGTAAATTATCTCACATAAAAGAAGCATGAAAGATCTGTTATAATGGAGGGTAATATGAGGGTGGTGGTAGGCAAAGCTTAAACTTTACTCTCATCAAAATTGGCTCAAAGAGGGATAAAATACACACTCCGTTGGCTAAAGAAATCTATCTTACCCTATAAAGAAACAAAAAGGGACTGGGATAATAGAAGGGGGAGGGTGGGACTGATAAAAGGAAGGGCATATTGGGGAAGACAGTGATCAGAAGTAAAATACTTCTGAGGAGGAAAGAGTGGGGTGTTAGGGAAGGGGATAAACAAGGGAAGAATAGCAAGGAGGGAAATACACAGTTATCCTAACTATAAATGTGAATGGGATAAACTCATTCATAAAATAGAAGTGGACAGCAGAATGGATTAAAAACCATAATCGTACAATATTTTGTTTACAAGAAACACATTTGAAGCAGAGAGATGCACACAGGGTAAAGCTAAGGAGCTGGAGTAAAATCTATTATGCTTCAGCTGAAGCAAAGAAAGCAGGGGTAGCAATAATGATCTCAAACAAAGCAAAAGCAAAAATAGATCTAATTTAAAAAGATGAAAAAGGAAACTATATCTTACTGAAAGGTACCACAGACAATGAAATCACATCAATATGCACCAAATGATATGGCATCTAAATTTTTGAAGAAGTTGAATGACTTACAAGAGGAAATAGATAATAAAACTGTACTAGTGGGGGACCTCAACTTTCCCACCTAAGAACTAGATAAATCTAACCAAAAAATAAACAAGAAAGAAGTTAAGGAGATGAATAAAATTCTAGAAAAGTTAGATATGATAGATTACTGGAGAAAACTGAATGGGAATAGAAAGGAATATACCTTTTTCTTAGCAGTATATGGAACCTACACAAAAATAACCATGTGTTAGGACATAAAAACCTCACAACCAAATGCAAAAAGCAGAAATAGTAAATGCATCCTTTTCCAATCAAAGCACAATAAAAATTACATTCAATAATGGACAATGGAAAGAGAGATTAAAAATTAACTGGAAATTGATCTTACCCTAAAAAACAAATCTTACCCTTAAAAACCAAAACGTATACAAACAATTGATAATTTTATTGAAGAAAATAAGAACAATGAGACAACACACCAAAATTTATGGGATTCAGCCAAAGTGGTGCTTAAGGGAAAATTTATATCTCTAATTGCTTACATCAATAAAATAGAAAATTGGGCATGCAACTAAAAAAGTAGAAAAAGAACAAATTAAAAACAATTAAATGCCAAATTGGAAATCCTGAAAATCAAAGGAGAGATTAATAAAATTGAAAGTAAGAAAATCATTTAACTAATAAATAAAACGAGAAGCTGGTTTTATGAAAAAACCAATAACATAGATAAACTATTGGTTAATTTGATTTAAAAAAGGAAAGATGAAAACCAAATTACTACTATCAAAAATGAAAGGAGTGAATTCACCACCAATGAAAAGGAAATTAAGCCAATTGTTAGGAGCTATTTTACCCAATTATATGCCAATAAATTTGACGATCTAAATTAAATTCAGGAACATCTACAAAAATTTTAATTACCCAGATTAACAGAAGAAATAAAATACTTAACCCAACCATAGAAAAAAGAAATTGAACAAGCCATCAATGAACTTCCTAAGAAAAAAATCCCCAGGACCACATGGATTCACAAGTGAATTCTACCAAACATTTAAAGAACAATTAATCCCAATACTATATAAACTATTTGGGAAAATAGGCAAAGAAGGAGTCCTACTGAATTTCTTTTACAACAAAATATGGTGCTGATAGCCAAACCAAGAAGAGCAAAAACAGAGAAGGAAACTAAAGACCAATTTCCCTAATGAATATTGATGCAAAAGTTTTAAAGAAAATACTAGCAAAGAGATTACAGCAACACATCACAAGGATCATACACTATGACCAGGTGGGATTTATATCAGGAATGCAGGGCTGGTTCAATATCGGGAAAGCTCTCAGCATAATTCACCATATCAGTAACAAAACCAACAGAAATCATAGGATTATCTCAATAGATGCAGAAAAAGCCTTTACCAAAATACAGCACCCATTTGTATTAAAAAACCCTAGGGAGTAGAGGAATAAATGGAGATTACCTTTAAGTGATAAGTAATGTTTATCTAAAATCATCAGCAAGCATTATCTGTAATGGGCATAAGCTAGAAGCCATCCCAGTACAATCAGAGGTGAAGCAAGGATGCCCATTATCACTTCTATTATTTAATACCGTACTAGAAATGTTAGCTATTAGCAACAAAAGAAAAAGGAATTAAAGGAATTAGAATAGGCAATGAGGAAACAAAACTATCACTCTTTGCAGATTATATGATGTCAGACTTAGAAAATCCTAGAGAACTAACTAAAAAACTACTTGAAATAATTAACATTAGGAGGATAGAAAATAAACCCACATAAACCATCAGCATTTCTATTACCAAAAAAGTCCAGCGGCAAGAGATAAAAAGAGAAATTCCATTTAAAAGAATTACAGACAATACAAAATACTTGACCTTCTACCTGCCAAGACAAAACCAGGAACTGTATGAACATAACTATAAAACACTTTTCATACAAATAAAGTCAGATCTAAACAATTGGAAAAATATTAATTGCTCAGGGGTACACCAAGCCAATATGATAAAAATGACAATTCTGCCTAAATTAATCTATTTATTTAGTGCCATACCAAACTATCAAAATTATTTTATAGAGCTAGAAAAAAAACAACAAATTTCACCAAGAAGAACAAAAACTCAAGGATATCAAGGGAATCAAAAAAAAAAATGTGAAAGAAGGTGGTCTATTCATATCAGATTTCAAACTGTGTTATAAAGTGGTAATTATCCAAAACAATCTGATACTGGCTAAGAAACAGAGTGGAAAATCAATGGAATACATTAGATACAAATTATAATATAGCAAATGACCAAAGTAATCTCTGTTATGATAAACCCAAAGATCTAAACTTCTGGAACAAAAACTCATTATTTGCCAAAAACTGCTGGAAAAACAGGAAAACAGTACAGCAGAACCTAGGTATAGACTAACACCTCATACCATAAGCTAAGATAAGGTCAAAATGGGTACATGATTTACACATAAAGGGTGATACCATAAGCAAATTAAGAGAGCATGAAATAGTTTATGTCAGATTTATGGATAAGGGGAGAATTTAGGACAAAGAAGATATAGAGAGCATTACAAAATGTAAAATAGTATCACTTTGATTATATAAAATTAAAAGCTTTTTGCACAAACAAAACGAATGCAACCAAAATTGTAAGCAAAGCAGAAAACTGGAGGAAAACATTTTGCAATATGTATATCTGATAAAGGCATCATTTCTCAAATATATGGAGAACTGAGTCAAATTTATAAAAATACAAGTCATTCCCCAATTGATAAATGGGCAAATGATATAAACAGACAGTTTTAAGATAAAGAAATCAAAGCTATCTATAGTCATATAAAAAAATGCTCTAAATAATGATCAGATAAATACAAATTAAAACAACTATGAAGGGGGCAGCTAGGGGGCGCGGTGAGTAGGGCACCAGCCCTGGAGTCAGGAGGACCTGAGCTTAAATCCAGCCTCAGCCACTTGGCACACTTACTAGCTGTGTGACCTTGGGCAAGTCACTTAACCCCAATTGCCTTGCCTTCCCCCCTCCAAAAAAAATAAAATAACTATGAAGTAGCGCCTCACACCTATCAAAGTCGCTAATATGACAAAAAAGGAAAATATTGGATGTTGAAGATGCTGTGGGAAAATTGCGACACTAGTGCACTGTTGGTGGAGTTCTAAAGTGATCCACCTATTCTGGAGAGTTCATTTGGAACTATGCCCAAAAGGCTACAAAACTGTGCATACCCTTTGATCCTGTAATACCACCGCTAGGTCTCCAAAGACATACCCAAAGAAGGGGAAAGGACCTATTTGCACAAAAAATATTTATAGCAGCTCTTTTTTGTGGTGGCTAAAAATGGGAAATCAAAGGGACGCCCATTAATTGGGGAATGGCTAAACAAACTGCGGCATATAAATGTAATGAAATATTATCATGCTAAAAGAAATGACAAACAAGAAAACCTGGAAAGACTTAAATGAACTGATGCATAGTGAAGTGAACAGAAACAGGAGAACACTGCACAGAGTAACAGCAATATTGTTTGATGAACAACTGCAAATGATTTAGCTATTCTCAGAAATACAATGATCCAACACAATCCCAAAGGACTAATGATGGAGCATATTATCTGCTTGCACAAAAAGAACTAATATTGGTTGAATACAGACTGAAGCATGCTATTTTTCACTTTCATTTTTTATAATCTTATTTGAATCTTCTTTTACAAAATGATTAATATGGAAATGTTTTACATAATTGCACATGCACAACCTATATCTGATTACTTATCACCTCAGGGAGGGGAGAAGGGGTAGAGTCTGAAGTTTTGTGAGAAAAGATGGATATTTTTCCCCTTACCATAATAAAGGGCACGAGAAAAATATATATATTAGGGAAAACATTGGAAAAATGCTATGATGGTTTTGCAAATTAAATATGGCAGGACTGGTTAAAATGAAGCTTTAAAAAATAGTTTTAACTGTATAATTGAAAAAGGTATATGGTAAGAGTGATAACCCATGTACCCCATTGGTGTCCTCACAATGTCAAGAGAACTTGAGGAAGACCCCTAGTAAAATGGGTAAACTCTCTGCAGGAGTATATTTATGGGATGACATGGACAAGATTTCCCTCAGGATAAGCAGGAATGGATGGATTGCAATCTGTATCCTTGGAAAGAATACCCATCAATGAAATTGCAGAACCATTACAGTACTGTAGTATGTATTTGTTTATGTATCTATGCACATAAAGTAGATATACGCACACACATATATGTACAAATACAAAAAAAAAATTCCAACCATGAAAAGTTGGGTATATAAATCTCACCAACAATAAATATTCTGAGAGTTCTGATATATGGTTTGCTAATTTTCCAGAAATTAAACCATAATACTAAATACTAAAACAAAATACATAATACTAAAATAAAACACATAACATTAAAACTTAAACCCTTTCTGATACATTTGTTCAGAGCATTATTTATTAATTCCTTTTCAGCATACAGTAATTGGCTAGAAGCAAGAGTCTTTCTCCAAAAATGAGCATTAATTTGATGAAAAAAAACAATTTCTATCAAACATGCTTAGTGATTTTGCTCTTTCAAATTTGTGCATCTCTATTTTACATTTTATCCTTTTTATATTCTTCACTCCTTCCTTTAAGATAAGGCAAAATAAGCTGCATTTAAAAAAAAAAAATACAAATCATTTTTCAGTATTTGTAAGCCAGCCTCCTCTAGTGGTCAAAATATATAAGCATCTGTGAAACTACCAAAAAAAAAAAAAGCACAATTCTTTGTTTTCCAAAGTGCTGCTAGTCACCCATTTTAAGCAGGAAATAAACTGTGATGGGTTTTTCATCAAGTATGGGTTGGCACTAAGCCATCTATTTTTCTCTTGCCTGTTTTCCCTTGTAACCAGTGGTATGACCCTGGTCTGAATTTTTCCACAACCCTGGCTAGTATAAAACCTGAACGCGACTCATCGTTGTAATGTACAGTATCAAAGATGACCAATTGTGAGAAGATCAGACGAAAGAGAATGACAGCTAAAGTGAGAAGATACACAGCAAACAGCAAAGAAATCCATTTATCTAAATCATGGCAAAATAGAGGAGAGTGATCCTAGCTGGCAGGATATGTCACACACCACTTGATCATGAGATCAAAGATTCTAGAGTTAGAGGGACCTCAAAGGTCACCTTCTCCAACCCCCTCATTGTACTTTAAAAATTATTATGAACTTGACAAGTACAAAAAACTTGAACATTTCCACGTACACGGAAGAGCCCCAAAAGAGGATTGTATATGAAACCACGACTCTCTGTTACTTCCAATCACCTCACTTTATAGCCAAGATCCAGAAAAGTTAATAATTTCTCCAAAGTCACACAGATCACAAGTAGGAGCTCTCTCAGCTTTAAATGCTTTTGCTGTTTTGACTACTCCCTCTCCATGACTTGGACCTTTATTGCCAGCTTCCGGAGCAGTCTCACAATACACAGGCTTTGTAAGGGTGGTTAGACCTAATCCCCTGTCTAAAGGATCCCTGGGGCAGTGATTACTAGTACACTATCTACAGATGCCCACAGTTACACAGCTAGCAAATGTCTGAGGCCAGATTTTAATTAAGGTCTTCCTGACTTCAGGCCCAATACTCTATCCACTGAAAGAGAATTCTCCTCAGTCAGAACCAGGTGGGCAGCTTGGCAGATGCTAATGGAAGTAAAGTTCTCCAGACTGAAGCCAATATACCTCAAAAGGGATTGTAATACTTCATCTAAGGAAGATAAGGGTAATAAATTTTGTAGTGTCACCACAATTCCCTCCAAACATTCCCACTCCTAGAAAGGAGACAGAATCTAGATTCTATCGGTTCTTATTCCTATCCAAATTTAATCCAAAATGAGTGAGACAAACTCTTACCCGTTTGTCTGCTATGGCCCCAGGTAAGAATGTTATTGATACAGTGAAAATGTGGAATGGATTTCTTCGCTGTTTGCTATGTATCTTCTCGCTTTAGCTGTCATTCTCTTTCGTCTGATCTTCTCACAATTGGTCATCTCTGATACTGTACATTACAACGATGAGTCACATTCAGGTTTTATACTAGCCAATGTTGTGGAAAAATTCAGACCCAGGTCATACCACTGGTTACAAGAGAAAACAGGCAAGAGAAAAGTAGATGGCTTAGTGCCAACCTGTCCTAAAACAGCATTTTAAAATCATATTGTGGGCCTGAAGTAGATATGACCAAGCAAATAGTTCATTTTTTATGTGAAAATGCCTGTTGATTGATCTTATCCTATGCCTCAGGTATCAAAAGGATACTGATACTCCAAGAGCTATCAGCAACTGCAGGGCCAATCCAATTAACCCATCAGCATTTGAGGTATGTCTAGCACAATGCCAGCACATGGTGGATGGTTAATAAAATACTTATTGATTGATCAACTGGTAATTCAAGCTATATGGACTCATTCACCATCCTTCATTCCTTGGAAAGAAACCCCAATCCATAATATAGTTAGTCAAGTCCTGGACAGAGTATCTCAAAACTAGTGCCTCGATTAAGTTGTTATGATGCTGAATTGCCCACAGGCCCATTGTCATTGTGTGGCAGTAACATTAGAAAGGCAGCACGGTATAGCGGATGGAGTACTAAACTTGACATCAGGAAGACCTTGGTTTGAATTACACCTCTAACACATTAGCCCTGTGACCTAAGCAAATCATTTAATTGCTCTGAGACTCGAGTTACTCATCTGTAAAAATGGAGAGGATACCTGTAGTATCTATCTCATTGGGTTGTCGTAAGGCTCAAGTGAGGCAATATATGCAGAACACTTTGCCATCTTTAAAGTCCTTACTATTGTTAGTGGTTATTAGTCAGTCTCTCATTATTTAAATAGCTTATGGCTCTGTTGGATGACTTATGTGTAGCTTCCTATGACCCTACTATTATCTGAGCACGTGGATTGATGAGTCAGTATCAGTACCAATCAAAATGAATTAGAGTCATCAGACTCTTTTTTACTCTTTCCAAGATTCACAGATAATCAGAGAAGCCTCAGGGGATAGACTGGGTCTTCCTCTGACCAGTAAGTTGGGGTGAGGAAGACTGTCTTCTCTTCAAACTGCCAGTGCACCCAATTTTCAGCCAGTCATTCAACAAGCATTTATTAAACATCTGGTTATGTTCTAGACATCATCCTAAGTGCAGTATTGCAATGTCATACTTAAATATTTAATATATTGTGATACCTTAGCAAAATTGCTAGTGACACACTGCCCCATGGGACACAATACCTAATCAAGAGATCATGGGACCTTTCCCCAGGAATTTTGCTTGAAGGTTGTCAATCTCTTCTGGCTAATCTCAGAAAACATCACTGGATGTACCCCCATTGCCTGCATAGCAAACTTCTCATTATATACCACTCCCTACTAGAACAGGACAAACACTCCCTTCTAGAAAGACAATAGTAACCCATGCCCAACCCTGGCCAAATAATAAATTGTCCAGAGGCCAACTTCTTAGGTTTCCATTTCCATGCATTCGACTCCTCTGCCAAGTCAAAAACTGCACATAAGAGGTCAATTGCATCTTCAGGGTTCTCTCCCTTAATGAGATTAATCTGGGACTAGCTCCATAATAGTCAATCAGTCAACAAGCATTAAGTGCCTACTATGTGCTAGGCATTATGCTAAGTGGTAGCAATTTCTAAAAAAAAAAAATTCCCAGATGATAAGGGAACAGGAATGGAAATGTGGGAATCTGTTCTAAATTCAAACTGCCCATATCATTTTCACATCTGATAAGTCTTAGTGAGGATAAGCTTTTTTTTTTGATGGGTAAGTCTCATCTCTCATCCCTTAGGTTATTCCCCTTCATACATGCTCTGGCCCAGTCAGTCTGGTCTTCTGTTTTTCATATATGGATGGTATTCCATTTCCTGCCTCCACATCTTTGCACTAGACAATCCTCATACATGGAGCACCTTCCCTCCCTCATCTTGGGCTCTTAGAATCCCTAGCTTTGTTTTAGACTCTGCTCAAGTGACACATTCTAGATTAAGCCTTTTTTGATCTCTCTCCTCCAAATCACCTTGTATACTCCCCCTCAAGGAAGAAGACCATCTCATGTTTGCCTTCGGATCTCAAGTGCCTAGCACAGTGCACACAGTGAACCTTTAATAAATAAATGCTTGCTGATTGATTAGTTCACCTAGCCTTTCAGCTGAGCAACCTCATGGGACTGATGAGCCCAAGCCTGGTTTTAATCCTCCATATCCCTTATGGAAGTGTTCTCCTAGATAGCATATAGCCCAGTCCATAGGCCTTCTGTGTTTCCTTCCCAAGGTCAGAGGATCACCCCTTTCCTTTTCAGCTGCTCTTGGGATCAGAAATGTCCTCCATGCACCTCTAGTTCCTCCTAATCTATTCCAACCCCCACCTCAAGTAAACTTGAAAGCACTTCTCAATAAAGGAGCTCAGATACTTTCCAACACTCACCAAATATATCGCCACACTAGTGAGCAATCTATGAAGCTAGCAGGGGTTATCCTAGACATAGCATTCCATGAACACACATATTGCCCAGATATCCTGCCAACTGTACCAGGATATTGATCTTAGACTATCCCTTAAATCATGGTCACTGGAATTATGGAGTAACATATGAATATCTGTAATTACCTGAGTGTAGTCTTCCTCCTACCTTTGGAGAATGCTCATCTGGTATTCCAGACAAACTCATGTAAACTTGGGCTGGGTCTGTTTCTGGGCATGTGTGATGGAAACTCCCTCCTCTCCCCCACCCTTCCCATCCCCCCACTTATGAGCAGGCACAGATATCCTCCCATTGCTTCCTGGTGTCCATGAATTCGCAAAGATTCATACTGTGTGATGACAAAAAAAAAAATTCTTTTCATTGCTTGCTAATCCAAACCTCTGTAGTAATATAGTAAAGGAGTTGTCCCTGACCACTGGATTTCTGGGAGAAAAGAATGTACACACACTTTTAAGTTTAGTAGGCATTATTAACATTTTCTCCATCACTTTCTGGTCTAGAGAGCCAACAAAACAATAAATCAAACCCTGATTGTAGCTGTTTGCCCATTTCCAAGGTGCAAATGCTCACACTGAAAATTTAACAATTGGCTCTCTTGAGCTAGCTCAAGGTGGCTCCACTACACCCCTGTACCTTCACCCTAGATCTCATCTTCCTTCTAGCCTTTAAGTTAAGGATGACTCTCTGAGCTCTCAGAGAAAACTGTGGGAGATGTACTTCCCCTAGAGGCAACAGAGCACTGGGCCTGGAATCGAAAAGCTGTGAATTCAAAACCAGCTCTGTGTTTGCAATCAAAATGGGCTCTCAGCACTTATACAACCAAGTGCCCTTGAAGAGTCTGGCCTTTATTTCCTTGATTAAATTAGGAGTCCTTGACAACCTCCTTGCCTCGAGGAAAAGCCTAGTTTACATGGGTTTGAGTGACATGTTTGGGACATCAGAGGCTTTAGACCATGTGGGTTTAAGTTGCAACTTTGTGACGATTTTAGGACCCTGAAAAGATATAAAACCAGGGGTTGACTTTCTCTTTTCTGGAGCTCTGACCCACAGCCGTGGTGGCAGGCATGACTCTGGGCCAGACCTTGTTACGAGTTCCCAGGCTGAACTTACACGTTGGTAACTATGAATTGTATTTGGCCTATCTGTAGATGTTTGTCATTTGTTTGTATTTGCTCTGAAGTTCAGGGTGCTGGCTTTTTCCCCTGAACTAAGTGAATGGTATTTGCATGCCGGATTAAAGTAAGCTTGTTAACCCCTTAAGTTGCTTTCCTTAGTAAAGCAGATGAAAAGAACCTGGGCTTTTGCAGCGTTCTGTGAGCTAGTTGTTGTTGATTTTATACCCCCCACAGCAGCTGCTAGCTGGATTGTTGAAACAAGCTCCAACCTAGCTATGTGACCCTAGTCTCTCAACTGCTGCCTGCCTCAATTTCATCCACTGTAACAGGATGATAAAACCAGCACCTACCTCATAGGGTTTGTAGTTAGGATCAAAGTACATAATATTTGCAAAGCCTTTAGCACACAGTAGGGGCTTAACAAATGATTATTCCTTTCCTCCTCTCCACTCACATGCAAATCATAGTGAGTTAATGGCTTTCTGGATAAGCCTACCTCCAATAGGGCACCCCCCACCCCAGTCTTTTTTCCTGTGGTACTAGGCCACAGGTGGAGTTCTCCACCCAGTACTAGGCCTTTCGAGATCTCAAAGGGTAGCTAGCATCTTCCCACCCTGAGCAGCTGGGTAATAGCCACTGGAGTGGCAGTGGTAACAAGTGGGTGAGAGAGACCAGCTGAAAGGCCAAGAGCTGCCCACACAGAGAAAGAAGCCATCAGAAAGACTCTGCTTGACTCTATCCAGTGGAGGTAAGATGTAAAATGGGTAATTAGTATCCTTTCCAAAGAAACTATTTGCAAATGCTCCAACAAGGCCTGAATATTAACCTCTCAACTGAGATGACTGTACTAATAATGATGAGTTACCGGATTCTGCTCTCACCATTTTATAATACTTTATGGCTTAGTATTCCATTTTCTTCATAGAAATAAAATTACCTATTCCAGACCTGATTCATATTTATACTGAGGGTCTTTTTACTTTCCCCACTTTCTGGGGAGAACTCTTAGACTAGAACCAAAAACAGAATTATTGAGTGGAAATACAAGGAAAAGTGGAATTGAAGCCCCAGCAAAGCATAGCTCTCCTGTTGAGACAGGCAACCCCAGAACAATGAACCCAGGGCAAACAGAAAAAGTAGGGTAAAGGATAGGGATAGTCACAGATTGTTAGCTCCTGTGGCCTCAGCACAAAGTCGCCTAGAGCGTCCCTGCACTAGATAAACATTAAGCATGCACAGCACTGTATTAAAGCCATGGGGAGTAAATCTGTACATACACAACTTGCGTCTAGCTTCTTACGTGGTATAGGCCCACTAGTGTACCTTCTATTCAATAAGCCACATTCCCCCAGCCTCCCACTCCCCTAATCATATATAAATGTGTATGTATATGTTTCTCCTCCCTTCTTCTTTAAATGTCTTTGGACAGTCCCAGATATTTTGCATCTGTTGTTAATTGCAATTTGTGGGCTTGAACATGTTAGTCCAAGGTGATGGTGTTGGGGACTGGAGGGAGAGGGTACAGTGTGGAGAGAATGGTTCTGTTGTTTAGGTAACAGTTCTAACATGCTTATAAATCAGTGATTCAGTTCATTCTGCCCACTGAACTAAGATGTTGTTCCCCTGAAGCTTGAGAAATCATCTCTTTTGCTGTGGCCAAGAGGGTTTCAGAAAAACAAAGAAGTTTAAACTTACAAATATATAAACACCAATATTGAGCTTGCATAGATCTGGCAAAGAACTATAGGGAATGCTTGCTGCATTATGTAGCCCAAATGTTGCTTTTCTTCTGGTCAAAAGACATTATATTCACGAGGTCATATACTTCCTGATCTAGGTGGTATTTCTCCTCAATCCCTTATCAAATGTCACTCAATAATCAGCTGAAAGTATCATGCCTTTGTTGTTTACTCTCATTATGATATCATTAGCACGAATTAGCACAGTCCTTGTTTAGTATAGCCTTTAACAATCAGGGTCCATTTTTCAAAACTCTCTTTTTTCCATGGTCTATTGCCACTTCTCTTTATTCAGTCAGAAACTATCCTGTAACCTTGATATAACATGCAAGCAATATTATGTCATTTTTTCCTATTATGAAAGAAAACACTGACCAAAAAAAATCCCCCTCCAAAATAAAGTGAAAAATAGTCTGCTTAGATCTGCTTTCAGACTCCATCCATCGATTCTTTCTCTGGAGGTGGATAGCATCATGAGTACTTCAGAATTGTCCTGGATCATTGTATTGCTGAGAAAAACTCATTCACAGGTGATCATCATTTAATATTGCTGTTACTGTGTACAATTTTCTTCTAGTCCTGCTCACTTCACTTTGCATGAGTTCATGTAAGTCTTTACAGCTTTTTCTGAAATCATCCTGCTTGTTTTTTCTTATAGCACAATAGTATTCCATTACTATCATATATTTTAACTTGTTTAGCCATCCCCCAGTTCAAGGGCATCCCTCAGTTTCCAATTCTTTGCCACCACAAAAAGAGCTGCTCTAAATATTTTTGTAGATATAGGATCTTTTCCTTTTTCTTTGATCTCTTTGGGATACAGACCTAGCAGTGGTATTACTGGATTCAAAGGATATGCAGTTTTATAGCCCATTGAGCATAGTTCCAAATTGCTCCACAGAATGGTTAGATTAGGTCACAATTCCACCAACAATGCATTAGTTTTCCCAGATCCCCTGAGGTGGTACCTCAGAGTTGTTTTAATTTGCATTTTTCTAGTCATTAGTGATTTAGAGACTTTTTCATATGACTAGAGATAGCTTTAATTTCTTCTTTTGAAAACTGCCTGTTAAAATCCTTTGACCATTTATCAATTGGGGAATGTGTTATATTCTTACAAATTTGACTCAGTTTCTATATATTTGAGAAATGAAGACTTTATTAGAGATATTTGCTATAAACGTTTCCTCCAATTTTCTACTTTCCTTCTAATCTTGGCTGCAATGGTTTTGTTTGTGCAAACTCTTTTTAATTTAATCAAAATTATTCATTATACATTTTATGACGCTCTCTTTCTCTCTCTCATTTGGTCAAAAATTCTTTCCTTATCCATAGATCTGACAGGTAAACTATTTCATGCTCCCCTAATTTGCTTATGGTATCACCCTTTATGTCTAAATAACGTACCCATTTTGACCTTATCTTGGTATCTGGTGTGATATGCTGTTCTATATCTAGTTTCTACCAAATTCTTTCCCAGTTTTCATGGCGGTTTTTGTCAAATAGCAAGATTTTGTCCCAAAGGCTTGGATCTTTGGGTTTATCAAATACTAGATTACAATGGTCATTTACTATTGCATTATGTACCTAATCCATTCCACTAATCCATCGCTCTATTTCTTAGCCAATACCAGATTGTTTTGATGATTATTGCTATACTACAGTTTGAGAGTGGATACTTTTTTTTATTAATCCCATTAATATTCTTGACCTTTTTGCCCTTCCAGATGAATTCTGTCATTTTTTTTCAGCTCTATTAAATACTTTTTTGGTAGTTTGATTTATATGACCCTGAATAAGCAAATTAATTTAGACAGAATTGTCCTTTTTATTATAGTGGCTCAGCCTACCCAAGAACAATTTATATTTTTTCATTTGTTTAGATCTGACTTTGTGTGAAAAGCGTTTTGTAAATTGTTCATATAGTTCCCAGGCTTGTCTTGGCAGACGCAATGATATATTCTTAAGACAAAGCTAACAAGGTTAATGCAAATACTATTAAGGGCCTTTTACTTCATAGCCCCAGTTCTTAGACAATTTAATACATCTGGTTATACCATATTAATCCCTACCTCCTGTCAAGTCCCTATGACAATATGCTTAAGACTTTGTCTTATCTTTCCTTATTTGGTCTAAATGGAAAAAAAAAGGAAAGAGAATAGAAAAGACTTAAGGAGTTTTTTTTTACTTCTCAGATTTCCCCTTTTAGTGTTGGCAGTTACAGTCGGGCAAAGGAATAGGAGTTATGACTTCTTCATTGTACACATGACAAACTTTGGCCCAGGAAAGCAAGATGATTTGTCCAAGGTCAAACAGTTAGTTTAGTGGTACAGTGCAAACACATATTTCCATGAAAGAGTTCAGGGGTTTTGGAGACTGAAAAACTTCATTTAAAGTCAAACATAAAAATCAAGTTAAGAAAACAAACCACCAAAAAGGGGATAGCCTATGTAAGGAGGTGCTGTTTCTATAAGCAGCATTACAGTTCAGTTGGTAAATGTATTGATCACAGGCCTTTGGGAAAATGCTGGGAATCAAATTATAATGCAGTCTATTAGCTAGTTTAGGGTAAACTCCTAGTGAGGAAGAAATTATTTTGGAATGTGTCAGCTTCTTATCCCTACAAAGATGATGTTATGCTGGAAGACTGTTACATGATCATACTATTCCAAGAGGAATTCAATTAATGTGGAAGAAATTAAATAGCTAATAGCTATGGGATAAATAGAAACCTAATGAAGCTCAAGCCACTCCTTGAAAAGCCTCAGTTAGAAAAATTCTTCTAATGGCAACTAACCACAAAGTGCTTTCCCTTCCTTGATTACAAAGCAACTATTATATAAAATCAATTAGAAAACAAATTTGTTTATACATTGCTTTTGTTTTCTCTCAAGAAAAGTAGCTGCAGCAACAACACAGCTAGCAGTTGATGTTTGGAGATGATCAAGACTAAAAGAACAACTCTGTGACCTGTGATCCAGCAACTCTTAGCACTTGGGTACATAGGATCTAACTTGAGCTGGAAGGGACCTCAGAGGCCCTGCCCAACCCCCTCATTGCACAGGTGAGAAAAATGAGGCCTAAGGAGGTGAAGACTTACCTATGATGACACAGGTAGTAATTACCAGTGGCTATAGTTAAGCCCAAGTACTCTAACTGTAGGATTAGTGTTTTTTTCCACTGTATTAGATTACTTCAATATTCATAATTGTTTTCATGCTTTTCTTTCCTTCTCAAAGCTGGGCGAAATATATGTATAACAAAATGTTCAAAAGCATCACTTTAGTGGAAGTAAAAACTAGAAATAAAGTGGGTGCCTATTTTTTGAGTAATGTTTAAACAAATTTCGGTACCTGAACACAATGGCATATTCACTATACATTGCACTACAGTATGTCCCTAAAATCTGGACACATAGGCAAAACTGCATATTTTGAAATATCTGGAATATTAACAGATCTTAGCCCCCTTGACTTCTTTTTCTGGGGTATGCTAAAGAATAAGGTGTACTCAATGAAAATCACAGATGCAACACACTTGATTGAACGCATAAAGAGTGAATGTGCTAAAATTCATAGCAATGTGGAGTTACTACATTGAGTTCATGTGAATCTTGCAAAACGCATCAACCTTTGCATCACAAACGATGGAATCATATTGAAGATGTTATTTGTTAATATTACAATTAAATAAAGTGTTGTTGAAAATTTCATTCATTTCTTGAAAATATATATTTTTGCCTATGTGTCCAAGACTTTAGGAACACCCTGTAGAAGCAAAGATAAAGATGAAGAATTCAGAGAAACCTGGGAAAACTTATATGAACTAATAGCAAAGTAGAAAGAAGTATTTGTTTTGCTGCTGCACCCTATGCACCCTAGGACCTTTCCATGTGACTTGCCCTGGAAAACTTCCACATTTGTTTCCTCCCTCCTTCACCCCACCCCCTCCCCCAGTACAATGTGAGCTCCTGGAGAGCAGGGACTGTCTTATTTGCAACCCTAGCTTTCACTACAGTGCTTTGCATACAGTAGGTGCTTAATAAATGCTTTATTCAATAAAGTAAATAAAAACATGAAAAATATTAAAACTCTGGCTAATTTTAATGACCAACCTCAGCCTCAGAAGACATGTACTTTCTTTCAATTGAAAGGTGAGGGACTATGGATGTGGAAAGACTATCAGACATGGTTTTTGTGTCTGGTTTTGCTTACATGTTTTCTTTAGTTTTAAGGAAGGATTCAACGGAAGGGGATGCAGTTCAGAGGAAATGACTTTGGTATAAAAATAAAAAGCAACAATTGATATTTAAAAATCTTTTTTTTAAAGTCTGGATGAGTAAGCTCAATAGTTGATATCGGATAAAGGAAATAAAAGTTATGGGGTCAAACCCCTGAAACAGCGTCAGACAAGAAAAACCATGTTTTATAGCCGTACACTATATCTTCTGCTCCATAATACATAATGTATATATCACTTTACGTGGTACTTCCCCATGGTATTTCCCCAACAACCCTATGAGGTAGGTACTACGTTATTATTCTAATTTGACAAATGATGAAACTGCAGCTCTGAGAGGCTGAATGACCTACCCATAGCTAAAAAGAGTCTTAAGAGAAGATTTTAAAAATATGCTATCAGACAAATCCAAGTTTAACATTCTGCTCATTACCCCACTGTACTTCCCCATTCCATATGTGTGTACCACATAAGGGGAAAAAGGTGAAAGTATTACTAATCCAAGAAACCCATCACCTGTACTAGGAAAGCAACTCAGTGCCTAACATATAATTACAGTTATCAAATTAAGAAAACCAGAAATTAGGACCTATGGTCTGACAAAGAATTTTTTCCTTTTGCATAGTCTAATGAAAAGTATACTTTCTTTTCTTGAAATCAAGAATGTCCTAGAAAACACTGTATTGTATGATTACCATAAGTATTGTACAATAAGCCATAGTATTAATCCCTAAGAATCATAAGTAGTATCTATAATGGCATGACTGTGTGACCGTGGGTGAATCATTTAACAAGTGTTTGCCTCAGTTTCCTCATCAGTAAAATGGGGATAATAAGGGTATGTACCTTGCATGGCTCTTGTGAGGATCCAATGAGATAACTGTAAAGCACTTTGCACAGTGCCTGGTGCATAGTAAGCACTATGTAAAATGTTAGCTATTATTATTATTGGAAGGAAGAAAGACCTAGGTTTAAATACTTCTCGAGACACTAGCTGTTGTGACCCTGAGCAAATCATTTAACTTCACTGTATCTCAGTTTACCCAACTGTAAAATGAAGATCTGATGGCTTCTAAAGTCCTTTCTAGCTCTAAATTTATGATCCTATGAACTGTATGAATAACAGGACCTTTCTTTTTATGGCATATTTCCTGTATTCCAACAGGTAGGATTTCACAAATTGCAGCATACAACAAACATGTTTACAGTTACAAAAGTACCTAATAAATGTTTTTATTCATTCAAAGTGAAGAAAAATATGAATAGACAGTATAACTGTAGTTAATTTTAATGACTAACCTCAGCCCCAGAAGACTGATAATGAAACATACCTCCCTTCTTTCAGTAGACAGGTGGGAGGCTGAATGACGATTGTGATATATGCTATCAGATGTTTTTCTGTCTGTTGGTTTTCCTTAAATGCTTTCTTTAGTAGCCAGGAAGGGTTCAATGAGGGTGCTACGGTTAGGGGAAATTAACTTTGGTATAAACATAAAAAACAACTAATATTGCTTTTTAAATGAGTCTGAGGTGAGAAACCTCAGAACCTGGTGGGCATATTATTTGTTGACTGTATAAAAATTAAATTTATTCTTAAAGTTTTCATCTGACAAGGTCAAAATCATAAAAAAAAAGTACCTTGAGACTTCAGTGGAGTAATAGAGATAACTTCATCCATTCTCTCATTATCGATTTCAAGCAAGGCAGGAAGCAAGATAAATTATGTTTTTAAAAGGATGTCGGGGAGCACATTCAGCCTAGAGTCCAAATAGAGGAGAGGTTCTTATCTCTAAATAAATGTTCTTGTTTGTGCTAATGTAACTAAACTGGAAAAACCAAGTAAATTAAGACTAGTTTTCAGACTATGTAGTTAACCACAGAGCTGGTTCCTCTGTGCTGTGTTTGTGTGTATGAGTCTGTATGTGTGTGAGAGCCTTGGACACCAGATGAACAACAAACTAGCTCAGAAATGCGTAGGAAGAGAAGAAAGAAGGCTGTGTGACATTTGGGAAAATGAACTGTGCTGTAAATGATTCCCGAGCTACTCCTTGAAACAAAAACTCATTTTCTGAACACCAATAATCTTCCTCCTACATCACTAGAAGTCATAGTCTCAGCAAAATCAGACGGTGAGTTACCCCAACGGCAGTCAAGTGACACATGGATGGTGAAAACAAGCTATAACCTATCACCTCAGGTGACTTAAAGACAAGAAACATCTTGAAAACATCTATGCCTGGAAAGGTCAGGAGCCGATGTAACAAAAACCAGGAAGGAGAGATGGACAGAATTTGGGGGGGGGGTTCTCCCTGGGGA
>CM053622.1:578495535-578511272 GCA_028646595.1 Phalanger gymnotis
CCCCATGCTGACATCCTGTCCCCCCCCATCCCCCTCCAGCTTCATTCCCCTTCTAACGTTGGGAGAGACTGAGGCAGCCTTCTTCCTTTCCCCCCGCCCCGCCGTGTCCCCCTGATCTCCTTCCCTCCCCACCACACATCGCCCCCAGTCTTCTCCGCCCCCTTCTGCCTCTCCTCTCCCTGCTCCAGTAGACCTGAGCTAGACCTCCCCAGGCTCCTGCAGCCCTTTGGCCTCGTCCTAGAAGAGCTCAGGGACGGTCCCTCAGGGACGGCTTTCTAAAACGGCGCCTTGCCAAGGAAGAAGCCGGGGAAGCGGGGGTGAGAGTGAGTGTTGGTGTTGTGGGGCATTCTCCACCTCCGTCTCTCTCCTCTCCTCTTCCTTCATCCTCCCAGCTGCAGGGTCAGAGGAAATGTCATTTCCCAGCCAAACCCCCGTGGTAGTAGTGTACACTGCAGATCCCAATCCGGCAGCTGGTGGTAGTTATCGGGAAAGAGCTTTCCACCACCAAGAATTTAAAAATGCTGTAAAAACTACACGCTTAATTTCGGAGGTTTCGGATGGATGCAGGATTGTGTTCGTAATTAGTTAGGGAAGGTCAGGAAGAAAGCTGTGTCATTGGTAAACAACAAAGAGAAACCACCTGATGATCTTAGTTACCGTTGTCAGTTTGGGAAGGCCAAAACTTTTGAGCAGTATAATGTGAAAGTGTTACTCATGTAGAATGATGATTGTAAGGTAAGGTTAAAAAAAAATCCTTTCTACTTTTTTAACATTGTATGGATCTTCAGGAATTTTTTTCCTTTTTTTTTTAAACCTCTCAGCAGTTTGTCACAGCTGTAAATGTGGCTTAACTAATTTTTTAAATTATGCCTGCGGATTGCATTTCTCTGGGTGGTTTTGCTCCACATTCTCACATTTTATTGCGGTTATCCAGGTTTTCAGTGTGCCTAACGCTAATATCTGTTTTTTTAAGATTTGAATTATGTGGATCAGAACAGAATATGTGTCTACTGTTAGACCAAGATTTATTAGTTATTTTTGTTTAATAGCATTGCATTTCCCCATTTCTCTTTTGGACAGTATACTACAGCACGAAAATTATGTTTATAGCAGTGAAGCTTATGGTGGGAACATATGAAAAACATTATATTAAAGTCCTATTTTCCTGGGGAGATGAAGTTTTCCATTTTTTTAAAAAAATTATTTTAGTTCTAAAACTCTGGCAAATGGAAGATCATTTTAACTAATCTTGAATCATTTTAATTGTCCTTCCATACCGTCTATTTGAAAGTTATATAGCGCCTACTATTCTGGGTATACATAAAATAACTTGTAAAAATGTGTCAGAAAAGGGGAAGTCATAAGGCATATAATTAATTTCACTGAAATGATACTTCACACTCTTATAGCACTTTAAAGATTTCAAAGCATTTTCCGCATACATTAATTTGATCTTTACAGTAACCTATTGTAAGTAGGCAAGGCAGGTGTTACTAATCCCTGCTTTATGGATGAGCAAACTGAGTCAGAGGTTAAGTAATAAGCATATAGTAAGTAAGTGGTAGAACTGGAACTTTAACACCTGGTCTTCTGACTCCTTAGTACAATGTCAGTTTGATCGTATAGTTAAAGATTTAAATGGCTCTAATGATATAAAATCCAATAATCTTTTGTTTGACATTTTACAAATAAAATTACTTTGGGTATTAAACTTCTCAGCTTTGGTCTTAACCTAGAAATTAAGTTTTTATAGCAGTTTTGCAAAATGTGCTCTTTTATTCCTTAAGAGCATGACAGTTTTGTGGAACAAATATAGACTCCTCAAATAGTCACTGAAATTCACAAAAATTAAGAAATTCAGCATTCTGGAGTGTTAGGGTACTCATTGTGTGTTCACAACAAGCAAACAGATACCTTTTACAAGAAAATGCCCTCAGAGGTAATGTTAGATTTAAAATGATGTATTACAGGTTAGGTTAGATTTAATTACATAAATACTTAGGAATCCAGTCAAATATTAATGAGATGTATTTATAATAGGACAAAACATTAAGTCTTTTGCTTTGGAGTTTTCTGTATACTGCATTCCTTTTTAAATTAACTTGATACTGATAAACACATTGCATTCATTTAGCATTATAATAATGACTGTTTTGTTGGAAGGTTTGTACATAGATTATTGGCAATCTGACAGAGTGCCTATCTAATGACCTGTTTCAAAAAACTATTGGCCTTCCTACAATTACAGCAAATTAGACCTTTGCCTAGTCTGGGATTTTCAAAGTAGGATTTATAACTCTTCTGCAAATATGTAGACAATGGAAGTAGGAAGCTATGCCAGCAGCCCTCTTGGAACTATATCTGTGACTTTGAAAATTCTAGTTAGGGTTCAGAGCTTACCTGGATTTTGGTCCATGATAGCAATATACATATTGCAATGGGAACAGTACTCAGGCCATTGGAAAACTGGAGAGACATTTCTACAGCCTGAAGGAATCTTGGTCTTAGAGGTAGTTTCTGATTCATGTAACCTTCTATAAAGATTTTATAGGCAATTCATGCTTTTGACAAATTTTCACATATGGTAAGTTGAAGAAATCAGAGAATTGTTATTGTTACGAGACTAAGAGACTACTACTACTCCTCAAAAAAACTGTTAGAGACTTCCAGGGTATTTTAGATACAGCAAAAAGAATATGTGAAACTGCAAACGAGCTTTTTATTTTATACTTAGGAAAATGATTAAGTCCAGTGGAAATGGCCTAGGAAGACTCTGGAGTCATTATGTCTGCTCTGCTGTTTACTAGCATAGTGATTTTAGGTAAATCATTCTTATCTGTGAAAGGAGAAGAAACCACACTTAACACTTTTCTGCCTTGTTGAGATTTTGAGTGAACAAATGCACAATTTTGTTGAAGATTGTTGAGCTCCATTGAAGAAAGGTGTTATACAAATTCAACATATTGAAATGTTCTTGGAAGCATGTAATATACAGTGCCTGTGAACGTTTTGTTCCTGTCTTTTCCTTTATATTTGGGCATTTGTTTCAGGAAAAGAACCCTATACTCAAAAATATCAGCACATCAGTTTTAAAATACTCTTCAGATATATATATTTTTTTCCCTTAATATTTTATGAAGATTTCAGTTTTCAAATTTGTCATGAAGAGGTAGTCATGGCAATTAAATTTTTAAGGAAATGTCCTTTTTTCCCAATCCTTATCCCCAGAAAAAAAAAATTCACATGAATAGATTAGAATTTGGGACTAGTAGATCTTTAGGATCTAAGAATTTTTTAAATGCTTTACAGGTGATGATGAACAGTCTACACAGATGGCTGAAAGTTGGGAGGATGAAAAGGTTACAGAAGCTTCTTCAGACAGTTTCGTGGCAATTAAAATTGATACCAAAAGGTTTGCTCACATCCTATTACTTTTTTTCATTTTCAGCTTTTCTAGTCATAGTTATTGCAGGCTCTGATTCTGCTTTGTCATAGTATACTTTGGACTATAAGAATGTGGATTTGGCAGATATTAGAATGCTCTAACAGGCTAGGAAATTATGTCCAGTTAGTTTTTCTAGATTCATCGGTACATTTATTTAACTGAAACTGTTTAAAGTTTTAATGGTCTGCCAAAGAGTAAAACTGATTTATCCAGTATTCCAACCAATAGCTTGCATTAAGTGCTTTTATATATTTATAGTACAGTGATAATTGATCTTCATAATAAAAACTCAAAGCCTCTGTAAGGTTCTAAAGTGTCTTCCAAATCATAAAAGAAAGATTAAGTTATGTGCTGTGTGCATCGATGCCTCAATTAAGAAATACTCTGAGAACAAAAATGTTTTGACAGAGTTGTTGGTGAAAGTTTTCAGTTGTGCCAGCGCTAGATCTGGGGCAGTCGTAATAGAGAAGTGGACTTAGGTGCAGGCTTCCTCAGTTAGGCCAAGGCCCAACTAAGAGTAGGGACCATAGGTATTTTCAGGGCTCGCAGAACTCAGCCATCTATTTGTGAGTATGGAAGTTACCATCTGCCCTATAGGCATATTCACTTTCTGTGGATATGTGTGGAGAGACCCTCTTGAAAAGATGTTCCCTAGTTCTTGAGGAACAACCTGCTTTGACTGGAGGAGGAAAGGAGTGTTCTAATGGAGATTTGTTGGCAAGGTGATCTCCGGCCTAGAACACATCCATGTGCTTGCTGTATTATTTCTGCCGCAGGTTATGAAGGTAATACAGTATATTTACTGCAACAAAATGTATCTACTAATCCCACATCCTCTTTGTTAATAGAAATGTTTTGCATAATAAGCATGCTTGCTCATGTTGTAACTCTTTAAAAATGGGTCATTTATATATGTACATGGGACATATAATAGCCTTTTAACTAGATACTCCATTCCTTGACTTTATTGGTTAATATATTTTACTCCATAGAAAATTTAATGATTAATTATTTCTTAAAATTTTGCAGCTTTTCAGTGGCATCCAATAGTATATTGTATTTAAGTGTCGAAGTAAAGTTAGGAAAGAAGATTATCATATAGGATACTTGAAATTTTAATTAGATAACCAGCTTCAAGATATCTGGGTCCCTTAGATCTGTTTCTAAGCTAAAACTCAGTTTAGTCTCATCCTTTTGAAATCTTTCTAGTTATTTTTGATAGCTTAATTTTAGAGACTGACATTAATAATGTCACAGGATTTAGAGATGGTCAGGACCACAGAGACTGTCTAGTCTAACTACCTCATTTTATAGGTCAGGAAACTTGAGCCATCAAGAAGTTAGGTGATTTGTCAGATCACATAGATAGTAAATAATAGAACCAAGATATGAACCCAGATTTTCTGATTCTAAATCCACTGCTCTGTCCCTTAAACCATATGACTTCTCCTGCCCATGATGATTTTGAGGCATTGATTCTAATGCTGTCTGGAAATGGAAATTGGGCTGTTGTGCAAACCTAGTTATTATTGAGATTGAGAAAAATTGTACCTTGGAAAGAAATTAGTGCTCCAGGTAACTTTCCATTTCCTCTTAATAATTCCTTATATTTAACACTAAAAACTGACTCCATTGATATTCACAGCCTCTGTAAGATTGACTGGTAGGAGTGTAAAATGTTAAAATGTTAGGTTATTTTCTGCTTCCCAAATAAAAAACTGGAAATTAAAGTGATGTCAAATGGCAGTACTTGTGAGACCTATCAAATAAAAGCTTCAAAAATGAAACAAACTATATAGTTCTTTGAAAAGAATTAATTTGTTTTTTGAAGTCGTCACCTTAATCAGGCAAAACCTGTTGCTTTGAGGAGAGGTATATGTTTGATGCGATTCAGCACTCTCATGTACCAGACCAGTTGGTGGTCTGTGATTGTATTCATCTAAAAAGAATACTGTAAGTCACTCCTAAATTAAATGTAGTAAGATTGGTGTTTTTTTCTTTTAGTTGATTATGTCTTGGAGAAATAGATGTAGTTAGAATAATTCACAAACTCTCAATCTGGAAGGGACTTTAGAAAGTATCTAGTCCACCTTCTTTGTGTTGCAGATAGGAAATAGTGGCCTAGAAGTTCAATTTTTGCTTAAAGGCACATAGGTCATAAGTATAGCTACGCTTCAACCCAAGTCTTCTGATTCAAACCCAGTGTTTTTTCCATTAATAAGTCATCATTAAAAAAAAAAACCTAGTACTTGGAAAACATTTGTTAACAATCTATTGACTGTATATTTGGTTTTGTTTTACAGTGAAGCATGTCTACAATTCTCACAAATCTGTATCCTTTGAATTGAGAAAAATAAAGTTGTATAAGAAGAATAACTTTAATGAGTTGAATAGTTCATAAATTTTTTTTTAAATCACATACTTTTTTTTCTTTTAAGGAATCACCTATTTTTATTTATGGTGATATACCTAATATTTAAGATAATAACAGTGTAGCATGTGAAATCATGAAAGTTATAGTGCCAGTTTCATTGAGTGACATTCTCTGGGTGTCAGGAAAGCCAAGCAAGGGTAACTGGTTGTAGTTTTTAGCAGATGCTTCCAAGATGGATATACAGGGAAGAGAATGAAGGGATAAGTTGTCAAGAGAAGAAAAGCAGTACACTTGACCTGTTTACTCAAAGATGTGGCTCATTAAATCACACATCTTTAGATAGAAGATTATGGTTTGATTTAACTTTCTTGGATGCTTTATAAAATCATAGATTAGTTAGCTAGCCCCACCCCATTATGTTTATAGCTGAAGAGACTGAGTGATTTGCCCAAGGTCACACTAGTGTAGTAGTAAGTGGCAGTTAAAATGGAGCTGCCCTGATCTTTTTTGGTATGCTATCAATGTTTTATAAACATAAACGATTGTTTCACACCATGAATTTGTTAGCCTTTATTTTATGGCACAGATCCTGTAGTATGTGTCCCATCCAGCTTCTTTATAGGAGACAGTGGAATTCCCTTGGAAGTAATAGCAGGAAGCATTACAGCAGAGGAGCTTGTTAACAGAATTCGCAAAGTCAGACAGGTAAGAGGAAGCAGAATTGTACTTTAAATAAAAATAAAGAAAATGCTATGGCAGGGCTCTTTTTTACTCAGTACAGAAATGCTTTTGAAGCCCCGTACCGTATTCAGGGCTGGCCAGTTACATTGAACCTTTAAGATAGGTAACCTGAAAGCAACAATAAGCCTTATTTTATTTTTGCAAGCTGTTCATGTGAAGCAAACTTTAAAAATACTGATGCCTGTGTGCAGCAGAAGTGGGGCTGTTGTGTCATCCCATTCTCCATTTTTGCCCCTGCTTCTCCTTTCCCCGTGGTTCCAGTGCTGCGTGCTCTATGTTTTTACTTCCTTCCTGTGAAAAGTCATCTTTGTTCTTTACTGCTTTCTGTTAGAATGAAGAGAAACTGTCTGAGCAAGTGAATGCTATATTTTATACCCTTGTTTTCTTTGATTTTAAGATTGATTTATATGAAACCCAATGTTGTATTTAGAGGGTCTTCTTTTTATGCTGCAGAAAACAGAGCAAAATTATCTGATACAGTTATGGCATAATTTATAATTAGAGATTATAGATTTGTTTGTTTAAACTAGTTTAAATGTGTTGTAGGAGGTCTTGACACATGTCTTTATTGTACATAATAAAAATCATCTGGACTCACATTTCAAGCTTATCTATTAATACAGGCTTATAGCATTATGTGTTGATTAAATTCTCATTTGTTTTTCCCCAGATGCACACACTAAAAAGTGAAGCATCCGTTGGAGTTGGGAGCCAGTCAGCTAATCTAGTTTCTAACCCTTGTTCTTCTTTTGAACATAACAACACTTCAGAAAATTCTCAAGTCAGAAATGTAGAGCTTTGTGAAACACCATCCACATCTCCTGATACACAATCAAGCATTTCTATAGGTAATTTTAATATTACTACTGTTGGACGTGCCCATCCAGTTCAGGTAATAATACTGTATAACGAGTAATGTCTTTAAAAAACAGTTCTACCATTATTACCTAAATAACTGAAGATAGCTAGGATAAGAAGTCTTAATCCAGATAGTCAAAATTCACTCACTTGAAAATTGTGTTATACCATATTTCAGAAAATTTCATCACTACTTTTTTATTTTTTAAGTTTCCTTAAGTTTCCTCAGCTATGTGAACTGTGAAATGGCTGATCATATGGGAGATAAGAGGTACAAGTTCAAAAGCAATATCAAAAGGTATAAAGGGAAGTTAGTACATTTTAAAATTCTTGGTGGTTCTGAATAGAGGCAATTATGCTTTCATCTCTGAATATATTTTTTAAAAAGTAGCATAGTGGAACATACCTTTTGTATTAAAAGGGCATGTATATGACTAAGTTTAGAAGTTAGAGTTACGGAGTGTAATAGTAAGAAGTGACCATTGTCATTTAGTCCTTCTTAATCCCTTCTCCAACATAGCTGATTGTTGTCTATCATTGCCTGAACATTTCTAGTGATAGGGTGAGTGATAGCATGACTGCTTGGTGAGACAGTTTGTTCCTCATTGCTGAATATATCTTCTCCTTCAGGGAGGGAACCCCAGCCCTCCCCAGCATTAGTTAGGCTTTGTATATCTTCTGTTTCACCCCTCCTCCTACTACCCCTATCCCACTCCCACCCCCACCATTAGACTGTAAGGTCCTTAGTGGAGTATGTTTTTTTTTATCTTCATCAGTGTTTAACTCCTTGTATAGAGTATGTTATTATTATATTTATATTTGTTTAATTGATTTGGATAGTTTTAATTAGAAAATTCTTCTTAAGTTGAAATTTGCTTCCTTTTAATATCTTGCTTTCTCCCAGGATAAGATAGAACCCAAGTTCATTAATAACGCCCTAGGTCCAAGACTCTACCCTTTCTGTTAAAAAAGAATTTTATTGGTGCTTTTTGTTTTTTTTCACCTACATTTCCTATATTCATCCATCACTATATATCCTTCCCCACCCCCAAAGAGCCATTCTCCTAAAACAAAAAGATGAGGGAAAAAACAAGTTTAGTAAAGCCAACCAGCACATCAAGTCAAATATGACGTTATGTGTAGTGTTCTATACTTACGGCTTTCACTTCTGCAAAGAAGGGAAGACAGTGCGTTTTCATAACTCTTCTTTGGGTCCAAGCTTGATCATTATAATTTCACATTTCGTTTTGATTTTTTTGTTCCTCTTTCCATTTACATTGTTGTAGGCATTAGGTAGATTATTTTACTGGTTCTGCTTACATCACAGTTCACACTCTTCCCAGTTTTCTCTGTAGTCATTGTAGTCATTGTTTGTTGTGATGCAGTGATATTCCATTATATTCATGTACCATAATTCGTTTGGCCATTCCCCAGCTGACAGTATACTTTACACCATAGCCTGAAAGAATCTTCCCTTTTTTGGATGCCATGTCACACTGCTACCTTATTAAGCTCCCTGTCCATTGAAACCCCCAGATCTTTTGTAGACAAGCTACAATCTAGCCATGCCACCCTTGTCTTTTACTTGTGAAGTTGATTTTTTTTCTGTCGTCGAACATGTTAACTATTCCTTCCAGCTTTTCGTCATACAAATTTTACAAGTGTACTACTTATGCCTTTATGCAATTCATTGCTAAAAATGCAAGGCAGAATCTAGCACAGATCCCTGGAGCATATTCAACTGGAGATCTCTTTCCAAGCTGACACGGAACTGTTAATGACTACTCTTTGGGTCTAATAATTCAGCCGTGTCAGAATCTACCTAACTATCCTGTCATCTGGCTCACATCTTTCTGTCCATAAGTAGCTATGATATGAAAACAAAAGGTATTGATTAACCTTGCTATAGGCAATTTTAATATTGCTACTGTTGGGGCATATGCCCTTCTAGTTCAGATAATAATACTATATAATGAGTAATGTCTTTTAAAAAAAAACAGTTCTACCATAATTACCTAAATGGCTAAAGATAGCCAGGACTAACCTTGTTTATATTTTTGACAGCATTACTAGACTGGATGAGACATTTGCCCTTTAATTCTATGGCTCTTTTCCATAATCTTTGGAATGTCAGTAATAATATCTTAACAATCATATTTACCAATTTTTTCTAGACCCTGAGATGTTTGTCTTCTGGACTTGGTAACTTGAACTCACTAAGGACAGCTAGATGGTCTCTTACTATCTCCCTACTCATAAGCTTGGTTTTCAACTCTCCTTTACCCTTTTTTTTTTTTTTTTTTTTTTTTTTTTTTTTTTTTTGTTCTTTTTTTCCCCACCTGAAAACCATTTTCTTTAATAAGGAAAAAGACAACATAAGAGTTAAATGGTTCTTCCTTCTCTCTATGGTTGGTTATCGTCCCTAGCACCAGCCTCGTGCCTTCTTTGAGTTTTCGCTCTTTACCAGTGTACATCTTAAAAATGCTTTTCTTTTCATTAGCTTAGGGCTTCTTATATTACTCTCTTTTTTGTCCTGAAATTATTCTTAAAGAACCATGCCATATTTTTTATATTCATATTCTCTTACTTGCCTTGTTTCTGTCTTTTTAAGATAGAAGTTGATGATCATTGAGTTTCCTGTGCAATCGTATTGATCTCTTTAAGCAGCTCTTTTTTCTCACTGTAGTTGCTTCAGCTTCATTTTTCAGAGCTTCTCTTTCTTCCTGGGCTGACTTCCCTATGTGAATTTTACTCTGTGGAATACTACCTATACTTTGTCCAGTGCTTTAGAAGTTTGTTCTCCAAAAATCAAGGGTTAACGTCAGAATATGTCTAGCTTTCATCTTCTCTGTCACAAAATGTAAGATGGAGTGGTCATTTCTCTCTAAGGTGCCCATCATTTCTGCTTCAGCAACAAAGTCTCATAGCATTTCCTCTCATTGGATCCTCAACCTACTGAAAGAACAAATTATCATTAAGGCAAGCCAAAAACTGTTTAGTTGCTCTGCTTTTGGTAGACGGAAATCTCTAGAAAATATCTGGATGATCAATATTTCCTGTCATTACTGTATCATACCTCTGTGAGAAGTTTGTGATGTTTCCCAATTCTCTTCATTTGTTTTCTTGTTCTATCTAGGTGGTCTGTAGCATATTCTTTTTTTTTTTTTGAGGCAGTTGGGGTTAAGTGACTTGCCCAAGGTCACATAGCTAGGAAGTGTCAAGTGTCTGGGGTCAGATTTGAACTCAGGTCTTCCTGACTTCAGGACCAGTGCTCTATCCACTGCTGCCCCTCTGCAGTGTATTCTGATGAAACTATTATGTCTAGTTCTGCCTCCATTGATCTTTATCATGCTTACTCCCTCTGGTTCTCAAATTTGTCAAACATGAATATATCTTAATACATAGGCCCATTAGGCTGCTTCTCCTCCCCTGCCCCCTGCCCTTCTTTACCTATCCTGTTTCTTTTGAACAAAATATTTCTTGTCAGCGCTATAGTTTATAATGAGTCCCAAGTCTTAGTGAAATATCTGAAATTGAATTTGCCCCCTCAGATTAGAACCTTTTTTTCATCTTGCTTAGTAACTATACTTTGTTCATTTGTATATAGACATCTGAAGCTATAGTTTTCATTACTGATGTCTTTCCTGGAATTTATTTCTTACAAGTTTGGAGCATCCATATTCCATTTTTTCTTCCTGTTATGCTTTGTATACCGCATCTGGTCACTATAAATAGGCAGTTTTCTGAATTCCCCATCATTTTGAGTTTAACAGTCTTTTGTTTAACAGTCTCTTGTAAGTTGTAAATAAATACATGTTTACCAGCCTTTCTTGGATGTACTCCATTCCAAATACCATCATTCCTATATTTAAAGCTGTAGTCTAGAAATTCAAGTCTTAATTTCAAACCACATCTTCTTAACCAGCTGTGCACCTCCCAAATCTAACTTTTTCTTCTGAAATAGTTGCATCGGATCAGCTATAGCAATGAAAATACCACTTACGCCAAAGTTCTTCAGTTTTTTGCCTAACACTTTAAAATCCTTAAAAATGTGTTCAGATTTCTTGAAAAATAATCATTTATACCCACATGAATCACCAGAAGTATGAATGAATGAATGAGTGAAAAAGCATTTATTAAGCATTTACTATGTACCAGGCACTATGCTAAGTGCAGGAGACACAAATACAAAAAGACAATTCCCCACTTCAAGGGCATATGACAGTGTGGCATAGGTCAGTGGCTGGGTGGGATATGAAAGTGAAGCATGGTCTAGGGTTCAGAAGCAATTGGATATAATGGGCTAGGTAGGCTTGCATACACTCTCTCACTAATCATGATGGCATGGTCTCAGGTGGGAGTTCTAAAGATGAGTGGAGTAGATTCCCCAAGGACTGGAGGAGTTCATTTTGCTAAGTCTTGAAAGGGTCTCTGTCATAGCCTAGGTACATGCTCAGGGAAGACAGCAGACCTTTGTTGTTTTATTGTCAAGTTGCCTCAACACCCCTCTAAATTGAGACTGCAGCCACTACAGCTTAGCTCCTCCTGGGATGTTTACTCACCTCACCTGACAGCACCTTGTATTCTCATTCAACATTTATTGAATACCTCAGATGTTTTTTGGGGGGAAGGGCTGAGTATACAAAGCCAAAAACCAGAAATAGTGGTTACCTTTAAGGAGCTTACATTCCACACTGAAATACAACATGTGAATGGATATATTAGTTAGACGATAATTGAGAAGGCAGAAAGCACTAACAACTAGAAAAATCGAGAAAGGCTTCCTATAAGAGTTAACACCTTACCTGAGTTTTTAAGGAAGTTAATAATTATCAGACATGTGAAGAATATATACACTTTCAGACTTGTGGGATCCTGCAAAGGACTGGAAACAGGTAAAATGCTGAGTTTGGAGAGAAGCAAATAGGACAGTTTGGATAGAATGAATAAAGGAGAGTAATGTGAATTAGTCTGGAAAGATCGGTTGTCATCAGTTTGTGGGGGCTTGAGTGCCATGATAAGAAATTTGTAGTCATCGGATCCCCTGAAGATTTTTGAGCAGAAAAGTGATATGCATAGATTGATGTTTTAAGATTATTGTTGTGGAAGCTTTGTAGGTGATTGATTGGAGAAAGGAACAATGAGACCAACTAATAAGAGTTTATTGTGGTATTTCAGTCAGGCAATGACATGGGCCTAATCTAGGGTGACAGCCCTAGGAATGGAGAGAAGGGAACAGAGACGTGTCTCATCTATTGCTGAGCTCCACGTGACTACCTTCCATTTCTTTCCTGTCATGTTATTTCATATTTTTTCCCTCTTTTTACAGTGATACTTTTATGTCCCTTTTTATGGGGGGGGGGGCATAATGGAGGAGGAGACTTCATTCTCTCAGAGCTAGACAATAAAAAGCATTTTTTTCTTCTTGGAGGGAGAGTAGCCTTCACTCTGATCGTAGATTAAACTATGTGGCTGTGGCAGAGAGGCAAACATTGAGCACTTTATGGAAGTCTCTGTAAATTCTTGCTCTTTTTTTTTTTCTGGAAGCAAGATCATCAGACCTTTGTTATTTTACTACTAGCTCTTTTCAGCAATTGCTGTGGTACATGTCTGTGTGGGTCTTCTACTCTGGAATCGTTCGCCTTCTTCACCTCAGTATTTTCTCACTTTGTTAGAATTTTTTCTTTCTCTTCTCCCCCCTTCCCAAGTGAAGTAATTTCCTTCTGCTTAATCTAGTCTCTCTCAAGTTCTCAAGAATATACACTCATTTATGACCCTCAAAATTCACAAATTGTCCACATCTCCTTCATAAAATTATTTCCCCTCCACCTGGTCTCCCCCTTGGTTTGGCAGTGCAGTATGCATTTGAAAAATTTTCTGAGTTAGGTCAACATTGATGAATGTTCTTTGATTATAGGGCATAGTCTCACAGATTCTTAAGAGTTGGAGAAGACTAGCATGAATACCAAAAACATGAATTCCCTAAGCAACAGATTTTGGTCAAGTCATTTTCAACATCTGTGAGCTTCACTTTTTTTCTTGAAAAGAGGGAGTTGGTTTCTTCTACTTTGAATTTTATGAAGCTTTAACTCTCAACAAGTGTTTGTCCAGCCTCTTGAACATTTTCACTAATTCTTTCATTCCTAAGAATTGACCTGTGGCAGGTAGATGGCATAGTGAATAGAGCACCCACCCTTTGGGCATAGTTACAAATTGTTCTCCACAATGACTGGATCAGTTCACGACTCCACCAACAGGTTTAGTAGTCCAATTTTCCCACAACTTCATTTTCCTGTTTTGTTATGTTACTCAATCCGATAACTGTGATATGGTACTTCAAAGTTGTTTTGATTTTCATTTCTCTAATAAATAGTGATTTAGGGCATTTTTTTCATGTGGCTATAGATAGCTTTAATTTCTTCATTTGAAAACTGTTCATATCCTCTGACCATTTATGAATTGGGGAATGAGTTGTATTCTTAAAAATTTGACTCAGTTCTCTATATATTTTAGAAATGAGGCCTTTATCAGAGACACTGGTTGTGAAAATTGTTTCCCAGCTTTCTGCTTTCCTTCTAATCTTGGTTTCATTGACTTTGTTCATGAAAAAATTTTTCAACTTAATGTAATCGAACATTATGAAATTATCTCTTGTTTAGTCATACATTCTTCCCATTTTCCATAAATCTGACAGATAAAGTATTCCTTGCTCTCCTAGTTTTCTTACAGTTTCAGCCTTTATATCTAAATTGTGTACCCATTTTGACTTTATCTTGCTGTACAGTGTAATATGTTGGTCTGTGCCCAGTTTCTGCCATACTGTTTTCCAGGTTTCCCAGCAGTTTTTGTTAAATAGTGAGTTTTTACCCCAGAAGCTGGAGTCGTTAGGTTTACCAGCCGGTAGATTACTATAGTCATTGACCGATATGTCTTATGGACCTAACCTATTCCACTGATCCACCTTCATTTCTTTTTTTTTTAAGTTATTTCTTTTTTTTCTGTTATTTAATATTTTTAGTTTTTAGCATTGATTTTCGCAACTTTGAATTACAAATTTTCTCCCCATTTCTACCCTCCCCCCCACTCCAAGATGGCGTATATTCTGATTGCTCCGTTCTCAATCAGCCTTCCCTTATGTCACCCCACTCTACCCCATCTCCTTTTCCCTTACTTTCTTGTAGGGCAAGATAGATTTCTATGCCCCATTGCCTGTATATCTTATTTCCTAGTTGCATGCAAAAAAATTTTTTTTGAACATCTGCTTTTAAAACTTTGAGTTCCAAATTCTGTCTCTTCTTCACTCTCCACCCACCATCCCTAAGAAGGCAAGCAGTTCAACATAGGCCACATGTGTATCATTATGTAAAACCCTTCCACGATATTCATGTTGTGAAAGACTAACTATATTATGCTCCTTTCTATCCCCCTTTATTCAGTTTTCTCCCTTGACCCTGTTCCTTTTTCAAAGTGTTTGCTTTTGATTACCTCCTCTCCCATCTACCCTCCCTTCTATTGTCCCCCCTTTTTTATGTCTTTCCTCCTTTCCTGTGAGGTAAGATATCCATTTGAGTGTGTATGTTATTCCCCCCTCAGGTCAAATCCAGTGAGAGCAAGATTCACTCATTCTCCCTCACCTGCCTTCTCTTCCCTTCCTACAGAACTGCTTTTTCTTGCCACTTTTATGTGAGATAATTTACCTCATTCTATCTCTCCCTTTCTCCTTCTCTCAATATATTCCTCTCTCATCTCTTAATTTGATTTTATGTTTTTAGATATCATCCCTTCATATTCAACTCACCTTGTGCCCTCTCTCTCTCTCTCTATATATATATATTCCCTTCAGCTACCCTAATACTGAGGTCTCATGAATTATGTACATCATTTTTCCACATAGGAATATAAACAAAACAGTTCAACTTTAGTAAGTCCCTTATGATTTCTCTTTCTTGTTTACCTTTTCATGCTTCTCTTGATTCTTGTGTTCGAAAATCAGATTTTCTATTCAGCTCTGGTCCTTCTCACTGAGTAAGCTTGAAAGTCTTCTATTTTGTTGAAAATCCATATTTTACCTTGGAGCATGACACTCAGTTTTGCTGGGTAGGTGATTCTTGGTTTTAATCCTAGCTCCATTGACCTCCAGAATATCGTATTCCAAGCCCTTTGATCCCTTAATGTAGAAGCTGCTAGATCCTGTGTTATCCTGATTGTGTTTCCACAGTACTCAAATTGTTTCTTTCTGGCTGTTTGCAGTATTTTCTCCTTGATCTGGGAGGTCTGGAATTTGGCAACAATATTTAGGAATTTTCTTTTTGGGAACTT
>CM053622.1:578511772-578545209 GCA_028646595.1 Phalanger gymnotis
CTTTGCTACTACTACTGTGAATATTTTGATGTCTGTGAGTCTTTAGTGTATTTACTAGAAGTGAGAGCTCTCCAAAGATTATGGATATTTTAGCCATATTTCTTATCATAATCATGAAGCCTTGTTGACTAATTGTGATGGCAAGCAGGGTGGGACTTTTTGCCTTTGTTTTTTCTTTAGGAGTGCTTCTCAGCACTAAGGCAGTGTCAAGTACCTTTGATGAGTCTTGCCTTTCAAATGTGATGACAAACAAAGTAAACTTTTTGTTGTTTTTGTTTGGAGTGCTTCTCAGCTCTAAGGCAATCACTGCCTTTGATAAGTCTTGCCTTTTAATCAGTAGTCTTTGATTGAATCAAGAATCTTTGATGACCTGCTTAAGAAACAAGAAAGCTCCAGGCCCCACACCCCTTTTGCTAAGTAGGTGCTAAGCCCCAGGGACCTGAGAAGTGTATATGTGCTCTGAGGTTGGTGTTTTGTTTTGAGAGTTTTACTCATTGGAAGAGTGGTCTTGTGGTTTGGCCAGACGAGATTCTGCTTTAAGATCCCTCCCCCCACTTTGAAAACCCAGATGTTGGTGCTTCTCTCTCTAGTAACTATGTACTGTGATTTAGTCAGACAGATAGAAGCCTGTCTGTTGGTTTCTGTTATTCTCTCTGCCCATGATACCTATTTGTAATTTCTGTTTGTATTTTCTCTGAAAGTTCAGGGTGCTGACTTTTTCCCCTGAAGTAAGTGAATGATATATGTATGTTTAATTAAAGTAAGATTGTGAACCCCTTAAAGTTGCTTTCCTTAGAAAAGCAGATTAAAGAACCTGTACTAGCAGCCCTCCTGTGTGCTGGTGTTATTGGCCTTACACACCCACAGTAGCTGCAAGTAATATTGTTACACCAATTTTACCTCTGTCTGGTTATACCAGGCATTAAAAAACAAAAAACAAAAACAAACAAAAAAAACCCACTACGTACAGTTGTAGTTGTTTGGACATATATTTCCATGTTTCTTCTACCTATATTTTCACCTTAATTTTTCTACTCTTCAGGATTGTAAACAAACACCAGATGCACAGGAATTGCTATTAATTGTGTAACTATGTACAGAGCCTGGTATTCTGCATACCATGATTGTGCTCCGCTCAGCAAATGTTGTTTCTTGAGTAATATGGCTTACTTTTCAGACAAATGTCCAACCAAGCCTTTTTTTTTTCAATTACATATTTTCCATATTCTGTTACTATAATAGTGTTTATTAAGTGGACATAGGGAGAATTTCCATCATGCTCTTCAGATGTAATTATTCTCAGTTGAAGTCCAGTTAACAGCAGTAGTCAGGAATACTTTTAATTGTAACTTTTTTTGTGCCATATAGAGCTTAGAAAAGCCCTGGGAGAGAGCTCATCACAAAAAAAAAAAAGTCTCAACTCCATTTCTCAGTATTCTACAACCAAAAGAAATAAAGAACTATTTATTTAAGTGGGGTTATAAAGCAGAGAAGGCTTATTAGAGCACCTAAAAAGAGGGACTTCTTAAACTTTTAATAAAGGTTGGTCCCTGATCCTGAATCAGAATCTTAATATTAACCTCAATGTTCTGTTATAGGTAAAATTAGAAAGATTATTCAATTTTAATCCCTTTAATTTGAAATCTCAAGTTTTCATCATTATACTTTTTGGTTTGAAAATACCTTTATCAAATTCTTTTCCAAAAGTTTGTTTGCAGATTGGTTATTTGGAATTTGATGGGTTTTTTTGTTTTTGTTTTTATTTCCCACGGAAAATCTTATAAACAGTACTTAGTTTCTGAGGCCTGCCTGAAAAATGTATAGAATGTATAGAACAAATAAGGTCTGCTTTGGGATGTTGGAACATACCTGCTGCTGTCCCTTTTTTGCTGTATCCTTGGAAGTGAAATTGTTAACTATTCATCTGCTGAAGAATAGACTTTTTCCCTAGCTTCAAGCTACTAGTGATGGATGTTGTAGTGGGGCAGGAGATCCAGCATAGTTGCATAGTTCGTTTTTAACAGTAGGGACTTCAGAATTTCAGGTTGGGAAACAAGACTGATAGCTTTTTCACAAAAATATGGTCTAGAGTAGTGAGAAATGGGGACTGAATCCTATTATTATTATTATTATTATCATTATAATTCCTAAGGAAATGTTTCCATTCTAGGTTGGATGGGTGCCAACTTCTGTTGAAAACTGAAAAAGTTCCTCTTTTTAGGCACTCTGAGCTCTCTTTACTTTATAATCCCATATAATAAAAACAAATACACCTTAGGACAGCTTATTACTTTTGATTGTAGAATGCTAAGAAATGAAGTTGAGACTCCTTTTTTTGATTCTTATCTTTTATTTCATAGATCTTAGGGTACTGATCAATCTGCTTCCCCTTCTGATGCCACCATCTGTTGCTTCTAACCAGGGTTTCGACATTGGTATGCTGTGTTAAATAATAGAGTGTCTTGTTTTCTCTGCTTCTGTGTTGTCCCTAAAAAAAATACGCTGTCTTCCCTTCTTTGCAGGGCTTTTTACTGTTAATAACCGTGGAGAGATGTATGGGAGAAAAAGGTCTCTCCTTCCCTTCCCCACCCCTCAAAAAAAAATGCCAGTTGAAGGCTTGTTTCTAATCTTTAGATACTCTAAGGATTCAAGTAAAATGCTACCAGGATCAGAGTCTGTAGCTGGAAGAAGAGAAAAGACCTTGTCAAAGCTTTGGGCAGAAAAAGAAAGTTCTTTTGGCCACTAAATAGCCTGGTTAACCTAGGTGTCTCTTCAAATATAAGAAAATGATTTAACTCAGGGACTATCTGTGTGTGCTTTAGAAGTGTCAGACAGAAATATAGTTAAGAGAATGTTAGGACAGGGTGGGTCTATAATTGTTGAAATTCCTTCCTTAAATTAAAAAAAAAATTCCTGGATATTTTGAGAAGAGGGTGTGCTGAGGTTTAGGGGCATATGATGTTAAAGCTATGAGGAGAGTTCAAAGGTATGTGGGTTGAGTTTGTATGTGAGAGAATAGATTATTCCCTAAAATTATATTCAAACTCCTTATAATTCAATAAATTTTTGATCTGAGAGGGATTTTTTCTTTGTCAGAGTAGCCTTTGACTAATATAAGGCAGATGATCATTTAACATCTTCTAAGATCTTTAAGTTTTTGCTGAAATTCATTTAATCAGATTAAAATCTTCCACTAAAGTAGTCAAGTTTTTTTCTCTATTCTTAATGTGTGTGAGTTGTGGAAATGGCTGCTAGTCTTCACATATTTAAACAAATAAGAAAACCCCATCATAATTCAGGAAAAAACAATCCCACACATGTACAGTTAGTAGAATTCCTAGAAACCTGTCTTGGAACTTAATACTCACCCCCCTTTTTGAGTGCTTCCCAAAGTGGTCTTTGTTGACCAATAGTTTTCCAGAGGTTTTAACTAAAAAGATGTATATACCTTATAAATGAATAGGGGCTAAAATAACTCCCTAGAATACAAGTGTTTTGTTTTGCTAGCAATTAATGTCCTTATTGTATAGCTTTGATGTCAAGTTTAAAAAAATTAGCGTTAAGTTTTGAGTTACACATTCCCTCCCTACTGCTTGAGAAGGCAAGAACTTTGATAGATATTCTACATGTAAAATCATGCAAAACATATTTCCATATTTGCCATGTTGGAAAAGAGAGCATGGACCAAAAAAAAACAGCCAGAAAAATAAAATAAAAATAATTATTCTTCAATCCGCATTCAGATTCCATCAGTTCTTTCTTTGGAAGTGTATATAGCATTTTTCATTATAAGGCCTTCAGAATTGTCTTGGATCATTTCATTGCCGAGAATAGCTAAGTCATTCACAAGTTGTATAGTATTGCTATTACTGTGTACTTTTGGCTCTACTTAGTTCACTTTGTATCAATTCATATAGGTCTCTCAGGTTTTTCTGAAACCATCCCACTCACTATTTCTTATATTTATGTGTGTGTGTGTGTGTATTTCTTATAATACAATAGTATTAATTAACAATCGTATATCACAATTTCTTCAGCTATTCCCCAATTGATGGGCATCCCCTCAATTTCCATTTCTTTGCCATCACTACAAGAGTTGCTATCAATATATTTATACGTATAGTCCTTTTCCTTTTTTTTTTAATCTCTTTTAGGATACAGACCTAATAATGGTATTTGCTTGGTGAAAAGGTATACAGTTTTATAGCCATTTGGGCACAGCTCCAAATTGCTCTCCACATTGGTTGGATCAGTTCACAATTCCACAGAGTGCATTAGTGTCACAATTTTTCTACATATCCTTCAACATTTGTCTTTTTCCTTTTCTATCATGTTAACCAATCTGATAGGTGTGAGGTGGTACCTCAGAGTTGTTGTAATTTTGAATTTCTCTAATAGTGATTTAGAGAATTTTTTCATCATAACTATAGATAGCGTTGATGATTTCTTCTGAAAACTGCCTCTTCATATCCTTTGACCATTTATCAATTGGGGAATGACTCGTATTCTTATAAATTTGACTCAGTTCTCTATACATTTGAGAAGTGAGGCTTTTATTAGAGATATTTGCTATAAATAGTTTTTTTCCCCGACTTTCTGCTTTTTCTTCTAATCTTGGCTGCATTGATTTTGTTTGTGCAAAACCTTTTTAATGTAATCAAAATTATCCATTTTATATCTTGCATTGCTCTCTATCTCTTGTTTGGTCATAAGTTCTTCCTTCCTCCATAGATCTGACTGGTAAACTATTCCATGGTCCCCTAGTTTGCTTATGATATAATCCTTTATTTCTAAATTGATGTGCCCATTTTGACTTTATATTGGTATCTGGAGTGAGGTGTTGGTCTGTACCTAGTTTCTGCCTAACAGTTTTCCCAGCCGTTTTTATCAAGTAATGAAATCTTGTCCCAAAAGTTTGGATCTTTGTGTTTATAAAATACTATATTACTATGGTCATTTACTACTGTATATTGTGTACCTAATCTTTTCCATTGATACCACCACTCTATTTCTTAGCCAGTACCAGAGTGTTTTGAGGATTACTGCTTTGTAATACAGTTTGAGGTGGGGTACTTTTATCTACCTTCCTTCATATTTTTTTTTCTTTTATTTCCTTGATATTCTTGACCTTTTGTTCTTCCAGATGAATTTTGTTATTATTTTTTCTAGCTCTATAAAATGACTTTTTGGTGGTATGATCAGGCGTTGAATAAGTAAATTAATTTGGGTAAAATTGTCTTTTTTAATATACTTGCTTGAGCTACCTTGAGCAATTAATATTTCTCCAGTTGTTCAGGTCTAACTTTATTTGTGTGAAGAGTGTTTTTAATTGTTTTCATATAACTGCATGGAACTCCTGGGTTTTTCTTGGCAGGTAAACTCCCAGGTATGTTATATTTTCTGCAGTTATTTTCCTGATGGGTTTTATTGGTAACATGTAGAAATGTTGATGATTTATGTGGGTTTATTTTATATCCTATAACTTGCTTAGTTGTGCTTTTAATAGGTATTCTTGGGGAGCTATAGACTATTGTTACTGTGTAAATGTACTACATACACACACACACACACAAGCATATATAATTATTTATTTGAAAATATCATTATATTAAAATTTCAGAATAATCATTTACTTGGTTTGTTATTTAATGGAAAGTGGAAATAAGCAAGAGATGTTGAAATTACAGTTGAAGACATGAATAATGGATTGAGTCACAGCATTCTTTGGAGGCCAAACATAAAAGTTGTTGCCATGGCTACTGGGGTTATTCTTTTATGAACTAAGAGGGGCTTCTATTTATCTACTTTTTGTCTTTTTCTTAACTGAATTAAATTCTTGTAAGTTTATCATACTGTGACTCAGTTAACCTGCTTTTCTTAAATGTAGACTAACAAAAAAACTTGAGGAAAGACGAGAAGAGAAAAGGAAAGAGGAAGAACAGGTAAAGCGTTCATGGATTGATGGCTATCTGATTTTTATAGCTCATTTGTTATGCTTTTCTTTAAGAGGTATACTTTTATGAATTCTGTTTAATTTGTGATTAAACCCAGAATAAATTGCTGATATAGTTTCTTGGACTAGACGATTTCTCAGATACTTACCTTCAAATTCTAAATCTCATGTTTTACAGCAGATCTTCATTTTTTTTTTGTTATTTGGAAAATTATTATGCATAAGTTAGAGTAGATTCTTGTGGCTTTTCCCTTTGCTTCCAAAATTAAATCATGCTTTCGCACTGAGAATAAAAAGGGTCAGAGAAGATTTACAGCTAAAAGTGGGTAGTGTGTGGCAGCACACATCATCCCACTTCCTTTTTTTTTTTTTTGGAGCTGCATATGCTGTCACTTTTATCTGTCTCCTGTTACTGCATGTCTACAGAACTGTACCATTTTGTTTTTGGAGCTAAATTATTCCATTAGCTACCATGTTTAACAAGGTGATAGTATAACGGTAGAAGGAACCTTAGATTGAAAGTAAAAAATCCTAGGTTCTCCTCTGGACTCTGTCACCAACCAGCTTTTTGCCCTTAGGAAACTCATTTAACCTCACTGTGGCTTACCCCACCTGTATATTGTGGATAAAATCCTTTTCTGGCTCCTTTACAGAGTTTTTGTGATTAGCAAAGTTTACAAACTACAAATATAATGTGCTGGTATTATTTCTTTATCCATCAGAAAAATCACACTTTTAAGGCCCAATTATGAGCAAGTTCTCTGTTATCCCTTTACACCTTCCTACCATCCCTCACCCCGATTGATTGTTAGTCTAGAAACTGAAGACCAATAAGCAGGCATGCTATCAAATAACATTGTCCACATCATAATCACAGTCCAGCTATTGACAAAAATTTGTAAATAATTGGCATTTGAATAGAAATCACTACAAATAAAATGAATAGGATATAGAAATAATACTCTATTTACAATCCATATGTAACCTACAATTTGTGAGAGACTTTTAAAATTTTATTTTTGACTTCTATAGTTTATTTTCTCTTCAATCTAGAAAGAGATTAAGAAGGAAATCGATAGAAGGAAAATCGGTAAGGAAATGTTGGACTATAAAAGAAAACAGGAAGAAGAATTGACAAAAAGAATGTTAGAGGAGAGGAACAGGGAGAAAGCAGAAGATAAAGCAGCTAGGGAGAGGATAAAGCAGCAGATTGCTCTGGTGAGTTTTATTATTTTAAAGAAATGGTTGTGTATAGATCTATTAACCTCCTGGTAGACTGCAGAAATGGAGACAGTATGGGATAGTGGAAAGAGCACCATACCTGGAGTTAGAAGAGACCTGAATTAGAATGCCCTCATTGACACTTAGTGAATGTGTGGCCCTGAGAAAGCTATTTAACCTCTCTGAGTCTCATTTTCTTTATCTGTAAAATGGGGATAATAAACTACCAATTTCTTCATCCTTCTCAACTTTCGTGCCTCAGTTGACACTCTTAATCACCCTGTCCTGTGTATTCTCTCTTCTCTGGGTTTTGGTGACCCTGCTTTCTCTTGGTTCTCCTGCCTGTCTGATTGTCCCCTTTTGGTCTTTGCTGGATCATCATCATCATCATCTACAACATGCCTCCAGGGCTCCATCCTGGCATTTCTTCTCTTCACTCAGGATGACTTCATCTGCTCACATGGGGTTTAAGAATCTCTACTGATGATACTTATTTTATTTATAAGTAAAATTTACATTGACAACGCTAGTCAGTCCTGCATTACTCACTAACTCAATGGACATTTTGAACTGAATGTCTCATAATGCCTCAAACTCAACATGTTTAAAATTGAATTCATTAGTTTTTCTTTCCAAATCCACTTCTGAACTACACTATTTCTGTCCAGGGTATCACTAACTTTCTACTCACCAAGGTTTACAGTGTTGATAGTCTTCTCTAGGCTGTACTCGTCTCGTCTGTCTTCTCTAGGCTGTACTCGTCTCGTCTGTCTACTTGTTTGATAGATCCTGCCATCTCTAACTTCACAAATTTTTTTGCATTACTCATTTTCCTGAAGTACAAATCTGACTTTGCTACTCCTTTACTCAGCAAACTCCAGTAGGCTCCCTGTTAACTCTAGGATCAAATAAAAATTCCACTGCTTCACATATGAAATGTTTCACAATCTGGTACCAAGCTAACTTTCTAACCTCATTTCACATTAATTACCTCCACACATTTGCAGTCTAGCCACACTGACCTTCTTGCTAATTCTTCATATATGGCATGCCATCCTCATACCTATGTGCCTTTGCATATGAACTGCCTCCTGACTTCTGTCTCTTAAATTATCTAGATTCCTTCAGGGCTTAGCTAAAGTACCACTACCTTTATGTGGCCTTTCCTGACCTCTCTCTAGCTGGTAGTTAGTCTTCTCCTCCCCAAATCAGCTTGTATTAATTTCTATATGTTTACATAATTCATGTTGTCTCCTTGGCTAGTTAAACTTCTGGAAAGCAGATAACATTTTCACTTTAGTCTTTGTGTATCTTAAGCACCTAGCATGGTGACTTGCAGATAATTGCCCTTAACAAAATGCTTACTGATTGATGGATTTTTTTATCTCACATCATGATTGTCAGAGGAAATGCTTTATAAACCTTAAAGTACTACATAAACATGAGTTATTTTGCTTATAAGAGCTTTGATTCACTACAAGGTAAGGCAGAAGAGTACATATAAAGTAGCTAAACATTTTGAAATAGATTTATGTATCATCAGGTTCTTTTGTTAGAAATTTCAGTTGGCAGGGACTTCAGATGTTATCTTGTTTAGCTTGTACTTTGCCTTCTTAATGTTTTACAAATATTTGGAAAAACAGCTTTTCAAGATACTCTAGAATCAAGCTAAACGCATTGGTCCCATAACATTCTCTTGAAACCACAAGGATTCTTTGTGGGGAAAAAATATCTAGTCAGATAATACCAGTCTGGGACAGCTTTGAAATAATTTCGAGCAGAATTGAATAGAAAACTTATTGTAAGTGCCAAAACTACCTTGGGCTTATTTTAAAAATACTTTCTAATTCCTTTACAGTTGGTATGTAGGGAAAATTTTAAAGGCTTAACTCCAAAATGAGTAAGTTTCAAGTCAATATGTTAGACGTGAAAGAGCTTTGTTCTGTGCATATATGTTGCTTCTGTCTTCAAACTTATGATTGTGAATGCGACTATCTGGCTGGCCATGAATTTTAACTGGTGTTTGGTCTTTTAAAGGATCGAGCAGAAAGAGCAGCACGTTTTGCAAAGACAAAGGAAGAAGTGGAAGCTGCCAAAGCTGCTGCTTTATTGGCCAAACAGGCTGAAATGGAAGCTAAGAAAGAGTCTTCTTCTCGAGAAAGAAGGTACTTTATTACGTACTCAAAAACATGTAAAGGGGGTTGAGGAAAGGAACAGATGTGGGCTACTTTTAGCTTTGATGTGGCTGGTTTCAGCTCTGGTGGCACAGCGTTCTGGCCATTACTATTTGGCCAACACTGTGTTCCAGATATGACATATTGTGATTTGGCAAATGGCAGTGATATTTGTCACTGGGTAGTGCCCTTTGCAAGTGTTGAACAAATTCCTTCCTGGAAAGGACCTTAAAAATTTGAGTAACATGTAGTACTATTGTTGTCCCTAATTAACTCTGAGCAAAATTGCATGAGAATAAGTAATTAGAGCTCTATGTTGAGTTCTTGGTATATTTTTCATAGTGCTATTGCAAGAATTCAGTTCCGCCTTCCAGATGGATCTTCCTTTACGAATCAGTTTCCTTCTGATGCTCCTCTAGAAGAAGCAAGACAATTTGCTGCACAGGTAAGTTGGTGTCTGAGTTACTAAAGAACAGAAACTATAGGTTTTTATTAAAAAAAGAAAAATCCCAAGCTTGGAAAATATGAGTAACACAGGAAGTTCCACCAGAGGGCAGTGCAAAAGATCCTGATGATGGGTATGGTTGTGGTTGAGCACATGCTTCTGAGAAGAGCTATGTAATTGTATCTAGAGCCTTTTTCTGGTTCTGGATGTGCCATTTGGTTGAAAAAGACAGAAAAATGTTACTAGCATTCAGCTTTTTTCCTATATGTAATGAAGGTGTTTCTTCCTACCTGTTAATACAAACAACTTATGGAGTGACAAAGTGGTTTCCCAAGAGGATGTTCTCATGTGGCTAGTTTCCAAGTGAAACTGGACTGCTAAGCATCCCCAAGAGCCTTACCACTTCCCTGTGGTGAGCTGAGCTGCTGCTCTCTTCACTTAGTGGGTTGTTTTGAGATTGCAGTGGGGGCTGGTCACATTTTCTCATCTAGCATCAGCTTCAAATTAGTTTATCTTTATTTTATCTCCTTTCTTCTAGAAATACACACATTGGTGGTCTTTCTCAGGATCTTATTTTTAGAAAGCTGTTGTAGCACCGAACAGGATATAAAATAAAAACTCAGTCCTTAGATTAAAATAAACAGAGTTTTTCTAGCTGACCTCTTAGCATTTAGATTACTACCTCATTGATGGATTCAGAGCGTTCACGTATTCATAGTCGTAAAATGTGAGAATCTAGGCTTTTTTAAAAAGGTTCTTCCTATTTGTAAGACTCAAGAAGTAGAGATATGTGATGCCATAAGAGGTCAGGTAGTCTTTATTTTCTGGATACTTTTTAACAAAGAGTAGAAATCTAGAATGATTTAAATATACTTTGCTCATGATTATGAAGGTGATGATTGATTTTGATAATCTTATGATTCTAGAGGAGCTATTGGAACTTAAAAGATGTTAAATCTCTTAATTCTAAGACAGGTATATATAAATTTGAAGACAATGACTGTGTCTTGTGCTAAAACACTTTAATTTTTTTGTTTAGAATTTAATGAACACCAAAATGAGCTCTTCTCTATACAAAGCAGAATGTAAAAACCAGTTTGTGTATGAAAATGTGATTGCATATGAAAATGTGAATCTGTCTTCTATTCAGATAGCTTTTTTTAAAAGTATATAATAAATTCAACACGTTTATTTCAAATCTGTCCCACTTGTTTGAACTTCTATTCTCTTCCTTGCATTTTAAAAAAAGTTTCCCAAAGTACTGCTTTTTTTCTTTTTTTTGCTAATTCTACTCTCTACATCTCCCCAACATTAAAAGAAAAAGAAAAGAAAATTTACAACAAATTAGTTAAGCAAAACAAATACACACCTTGGCCGTATCCAAAAATGTATGTGTTTTTCTGTACTTTGAGTCTGTTGCCTCTCTGTTAGGAAGTGAGTGATATGCTTTGTCCCTCTAGTCCTCCGAAGTTGTAGTTAGTCATTGCTCTGAATCATAATAATTAAGTCTTTCAAAGTTGTCTTTCTTTACAGTGTTCTTGTTATTGTGTAAATTGTTTTCTCAATTCTGTTCACATTATGCTGCATAATATCTTCTCAAATTTCTCTGAAACTGCCTTTTATATCTTTTCTTACAGCACAATAGTATTCCAGTGAGTTAAAATACTCGGTATGCATGGCCACTTCCAGACTCTGTAACCATCACTCAGTATCCTTTCCTCCTTTGAGATTTATTCAATTCATATTTATCACCCTATCAAGAATCTGATAACTATCATCTACTAACTTCCAGGTTATCTCCTTTCTTCCTCAGTTAGTTTATCACCTTGTTCAGTCTTTCTCTTTACCTCAAAACTTGCCCTTATACTAGAGAACTTCCAACATACATATTGATATTTCTTTGAATACCTTAATTTCCCAGTTCCTCTGTTTACTCATTTCCCAGGATGTTCCATTCCACCTTAGCTGCACACAGAGATGGTCATAGCCTTGATTTGCCATGAACTTTGAAATTTTATCTGATCTTAATCTAAGCATACTTTCCTTCTGCCATGTAACTACTAATCCAGTTCTTTGTCCTCACCCTGATCTCTAATCCCTTTACCCCAAAGTTCTTTCCTAGGTCATTATCCCTCTATGGAATACATGCTCTTCTTTTACCATTTCAACCCCTTGGCGAACTGGTTAAGTCTGTACACTGCCATTTATACCCAAGTCCCTTGCTCCTTTATCCTGTTGTCATTTGTGTCTTGCAAAGCTCCAATCATGGATTACTCCCACTTATCTGCTGCCTTTGCTTTGCTTATATTCACATGCTGCTGTAATGAGCTGTAGAAAGTAAGGAAACTGTGCTGACTAGTTCTACTACAAATTGATGTTACATAAGCTTAACTAAGCCTTTACAGCAAGGCAGTCTTTTTATACCTCACTATCCCATAGTTCACGATCCCATTTACCACAGTGGCTGTGCCATGCTTTTTCTTCCCTCCTCAAGTCTCCTGTTGGCATCCCTTTCTCCACTCTCCTAGTTAAGAACCTTAGCTCATATTTAACTGAAAAATTGAGACCATTCACCCTTTTATTTCAACTCACTACATTCAGTTGTCCTTCTCTACTATGTCTTTTGCCTCTGGCTCACATGAAGAGGTAGAACCTCTTGCCAAGGGAAACCCCTCTACATACACGTCCTTAATCCCATTCTGTCCTGACTTCAACAGATTTTGCCCTCTCTTCATCCCTCTGACTCTCTGACTAATCATTAGTCTCTCTCTGTTGGCTGCTTCCCTGCTATTTATAAATGTGCTCATGTCTCCCCCATATTAAAAAAAAAACCTCACTTTAGCCTGTTATCCCTGCTAGCTATCATCATATATCTCTCCACCCTTTTGTGACTAAACTCCTTTAAAAAGTTGTCTATAGTTAGTGGCTCCACTTCCTTTCCTCTCATTCTTCCAAAAACCTTCTGTGATCTGGTTTCTAATCTCATCATTCAACTGAAACTACTCTCCCCAGAGTTCCCTCTTAATTGTTAAATCTAATGGTCTTTTCTCAGTCTTCATCCGTTTTGACCTCTCTGCAGCCTTTGACACTATTGATTACCTTATCTCCTGGATATTCTCTTTTCTCTGGATTTTTGTAACACATTTTTCTTCTTGTCCTGCTTGTCTGACTACTTTTCTATCTCCTTGTTTGGGTCTTCTCCTAGATCATACCCACCAACTGTAGGTGTCTATCAGAGTGTCTTTGGCCCTTCTCTCTATATATACTGTCTTATTTGGTGATCTCATCAGCTCCTGTGAATTCAATTAACATCTCTATGCACATGACTCTTAGATCAATTTATCCAGCCTTACTCTCTCTTCTGATCTCCAGTCTCATGTCACTAACTATCCCTTAGATATCTTAAACTCAACATGTCTAGAAAAAAAACACTCATTATCTTTTTTTTCAAACCTTCTATTCTGAATTTCCCTTTCACTGTTGATGGCACCACCATCCTTCCCGGAATCCAAGCTCGAAACCTAGATATCATCCTTGACTCTTCACTTGAATTTCATGTTCAGTTTGTTGTCAAGTTGTGTCATTTCTGCCTTCCTGATATCACTTGTATGTACCACCTTCTCTTCATTCACATAGCCACCATCTTGGTGCAGGATCTCATCATCTCGTTATCTCAAGTCTCCCACTCCAGTCCATCTTAAGCTTCCTGAAGCACAGATCTGACCATGTTACCCTTTACTACATAAACTCCAGTGGATCTCTGTTGCCTCCAGAATCAAAGATAAAATCCCCTGGTTGATTTTTAAATCCCTTCACAATCTGGTCTTTATTATCTTTTTGTTCTTCACACTTGACTCTCCCTCTTAAGATCCAACAACATTGGCCGCCTTGCCAATAAGATACTCTATGCCTGGAATGCCCTCTCTCTTCACTTGTACCTCCTAGCTTTTCTGGCTTCCTTCAAGACTTAGCTCAAATCTCACCTGTATGGAATCTCCACCCCCACATTCCTCACAGCCCCTACTATTAGTGCCTTCCTTCTAAGACTTTCTCATTTACATCATATTTATCTTGTATATGTACATAATTGTTTACAAGTTGTCTCATTCTAATGTGATTTCTTTATGAGCAGGGACCATGTTTTTCTATTTAAGAGGTTATTTGCATTTGCATAGACAATTATTTTGTTTTGGTTAATTTTAAAAGAAGAACTGAACTGGGCAAATAGTAATTTTGCATATACCTAAAGTAAATTTTATACCATATAACATACATTTCTGAATGCTTTTATGTTATAGATGGTTGGTAATACTTACAGCAATTTTTCTCTGGCCACCATGTTTCCAAGGAGAGAATTTACCAAAGAAGATTACAGAAAGAAGTTATTGGAACTCGAGCTTGCACCAAGTGCTTCAGTGGTGCTGTTACCAGTATGTGTACATCTGTTTGTCTAATCTATCTACCTTTACTGTTTTACTCTTCTTTATCTAGAAACTGTGTTTTGGCTATATATTGTTGGTGGGTTAGTCCACTGTCATCTGTCTCTGGTAATATAGAGGTAAAGCAAATAATTAAATTCCTAATGATTGGAAATTTCAGATTTCACCCAGAACTCAAGAAATATGTTTTAGCTATAAGAATAGAAACAGATACTTGAAAATCAGGGAAAAAAAATTCATCTTTCAAGGAAATAAAAACAAAAGAAGCTAGAGGCATTACATTCCCATAAGACATTAGTCCTCAACTACTCAAGTTCTGTAAAGCTCCTTACAGGGAACTTTTGGGAAGGCTCAAAAAAGACGAGGCTACTTTCTGGGCCATATGTTCATGAGCAAAAGCCTTGTTGGTCAGCAGCTCAGTTTGCCTTACATCAAATGCCGGTGGAAATTGATGTGTGACTCGGATCAGGTACTGGATCTGTGGTGCTTGAAAGAAAGCTGAAGGACCTCTCAGGTAAAGCTTTGCTGCTTCCTGCACCAAGGGGTGCTCTTAAGTACTCTAGACTTCTTCTTTTCAAGCTATTTACATAGTAAAACTTGAATGCATGTGAGAGGGAACAAAAAATGCACTTCTGTGGTTTGGGGTAAGATGGCGTTGGAAATTTAACTACCATGGAATTTCTGGTCACCTTTGTGACATCTAGTACTTGGGTTTTTTTAAGTCCTAGATTGGCACATAATTTTCTGCCACTACAGCTTTTGATCAGAACAGCTTACAAGAGGCAAAACAGAAATGACCGGAGGTCAGTTAGTACAGCAGAGAAGCAGATGGCAAAATGTCTAAATAGTAATATCTAGCTTTCATAGGGCTTGCATGACTCCAAAATTATCTACTGGATTCTAGGCCATTACCAGTCATCTAGACTTTTGTCTTGCCACTAGACTTAGATAACTGTGGAAGAGAGAGTGAGGCTGATGACTTTGCAAAACTGCTTTACTTCAGTTCATGAGAAAGTCAAAACATTACCTATGATATCCTTGGTCCTCTACGAAAATGAAGGATAAACAACGGTGCTTTATGGTTTGCAAAGTGCTTTACGTATGCCTATCTCATTTTATCCTTCCAACAGCGCTTTGAAGTGTAGGCACCTATCATACCAGTGAAACTGAAGGTAAAAGGTTAAATGACTTGCCCAAGGTCACATAGCTAGTAAGTGTTTGAGAGAAGATTTAAATTTGATTTTTCCTGACTCCAAGTCCAACACCTAGATGTCCCACCTAGATGCCTAGTTGATTCTTTAAGTCTTGTATAATGAGGTTTTATGATCAGACATTTGAAATCTATCTAATTTTGGTGAGGACTCCTTATAAATCATTACATTTGTTTTGTATCACAAAATTTATTTGGTTTTCTTAAACACTCCATGAAGTCTTGCCTTTCTCATTTGTAAGAGGTACATTCTCATTTTTATGCATTTTTGTTATTGTCTGCCAGCCTTTAGAATGCAAGATCCACTATTGCCTACCTATTTAGAGCGGGAAAAAGACCATTTTTGTGTCTTTATGGTAAACTGGAGAGGCAGTGTGGTATGCCAGGTAGTCTTTATTAAGTATTGACTAGCTGCCAGGCATGGTACTGAGCACTAAGGATACAAAGAAAGGCAGGAACATGTTCCCTGAACTCAGGGTGCTAACAGTCTAACATAGTGAAGAAAAACAAACTGGCTCTGGGGAGTTTGGAAGGCTTGGATTCCAAATTCTGCCTCCAGCATAGTAGCTGTGGGTCCCTGGATGAAGCACTTCACCTCTTGGGGTCCTCAGCAACTCTGTAAAACTATAAATTACAGAGAAGGTGCCAGCCTGCTGTGGTAGAGGGAATTTCACCCATACCAGTGAAATCTCAAATATAACTTCTTTCCCTGTGGTAAACCAGAAAGATTTTATGTACGTGGAAGTCTTTTCCTCACAAGGGTCATCTATTATTTCAGATGTAATTTTGTTTATAATTCTCTGTGACATACTTAAAGTGCTATACTTAACCATTTTTTTTCTTAATTTTCAGGCAGGAAGACCAGCAACGTCTGTAGTACAGTCATCAAGTGGAGAACTGTGGAAGTTTTTGGGAACAGTACTTTACCCATTCTTTGCTATATGGAGATTGATTAGTAACTTCTTATTTACCAGTCCTCCTCCTCCTCAGACTTCAGTAAGATCAACACCTTTGGAGCACACAAACCCCACAGCATCTAGCAGCTCAGAAAACAGGTATTTAATTTTTCTTCATTTGCATTGATACTTGGGGAAATTACAACATTAGAAATGCTGTACTTTATAGGAAAGCATCAATATGGCTGTGAGTTCTTTCTTCCATCATTTTGTATTTCTGCTTCTGTGAAGAAAAAGCAAACATTTTATTTTAACTTTTGCTGCCTTTTCTTAATATGTGTGTATACACACACACACACACACACACTCACTCACTCACTCACACTCTCTTCCCCTCTCTCCCCCCCTCTCTCCCTCCCTCTCTCCCTCCCTCCCTCTCTCTCTCTGGTGTATTTGTCTTTATAGTAGCCATTTTAGCCCGCCCTCCCTCCAGATTGAACTTTCCATTGTGGAGGGCACTACCATCTTTTCTCAGCCAAATTCAAAACATTGTAGTAATGCTTACCTCCTTGCTGAAACCCTACATTATCAGACACCTGCTAAGTCTTGTTGCTTCTCCTTCAACATTGTCTCTTGGATCTGCCCCCTATCCTCCACTCACATGCCTATTACCCTAGTCAAGGCCCTTGTGACAGCTTGTCTGAACTATTGCAATAGCCTCCTCATCAGTCTCCCTGTCTCAGGTGTGTCTCTTTTTGCACTGCATCCTCCACACAGCTGCCAAGGTCAAAGGTCAAGTCACTTGCTGGTATTCCTAAAGCACATGTCTGGCCGTGTCACTGCCCCTGTTAAGCAAGCTTCAGTGGCCTTTTGTTCACTTTACAAACTCAAGTTCCTTCACATGCTAACTGCAGCCTACCTTTCCAGGCTTATTATTCTTCCCTCATACACTCTTAGGCCCTGCTAACCTGGCTGATTTGCTGTGGATTTCTTTTGTCTTCATGTCTTTGCATGGGTGATCCCCATGAAGCGACCTTCAAAGTTCACTTTCATGAGTATGCTTTGTATAGATGGCCTTTTCCAATCCCTCCTCATCCTCCCTAAGTCAGCCTGTGTTCACTTTGCATATCTTTTGTATGTACTTATTATGTATACATGTTAATTCCTCCCAATAGGATGGAAGTCCTTTGAGGACAAGGCTTTTGTTCTTTTTTGTCTTTGTGAGTTAGTAGGTACTCAGTGAATGTTCATTGATTGATTGTGAATAATTAAGCAAAAATATCCAATCCATTGATCCCATTTATTATAGTAAACAGTGTGTGCAATATTCTTTCCTAGTAGTGTCTTACCCCTCTGCTGGGAGGAAGGGAGGCTGTCTCATTTCTTCTCTAGCACCTTCGTTGGTTTTTCATTATCTCCATAAGTTTATCTTGCTTGTAGTGAGCTTTTCATTTATACGGTTGTGGTCATGGTGTATAGCTATTTACACTATGTTTTGTGTAAATCTTCCCCTTTTCTCTGAATTCCTCATCTTCATCATTTTATACCATGATGCTATTCTATTACATTTCTTTATTATGGTCTTCTCCTCAGTTGATGTGTACTCACCTTGTTTTCAGTTTTTGCCCATGGAATATGGACAGGTACAGTAGCTTTTTTGCATGATTTCACATTGAAATCCAGAACAGATGAACTCAGTACTTTATCCGATCAGCATCATTTTCATTCCATAGCCTTTCCAGAATTGATGATCCCTGACTTTTGTTATCTTTTCCAGTTTGTAGGATGTGGAGCAAAATTTAGAGTTGTTTGGCTTTTTCTTACATTTGCTTTTTATTTTAACACCACAGTCATTTCCCTCTGTCCCAAAACCACTTGGAACCTTCTTTGTAGCAAAAATATTTAAGGAAATCCAGCCCACACAGCCCCCACATCTGAGAGCTTATACTGCATTCCACAACAGTAGTCCCTCACCTGTCTGGGCTGTCACTTCTTCATACTGAGGGAGAGCTGTGTGTGTTTCATTATCAGTTTGCCAGGGCCAAGATTACTCATTACGCTTTTCAGAATTTGCTTTTTAGTTTCGTTATTACTTAACATTGTGGTAGTCATTATTCTCTTGGATCTGCTTTCTTCATTCTGTATCTCTTGATTGAACTCTTCTTATTTTTCTCTGAGTTTTTGTCCTGACGACATCCTTTCTAAGAAAGTGTTAAATCTGTTCTGTGTGAAATATGTTCACTCTTTCATTGATTCTCATCAACTCTATGCACATTCTTTGCCCTATGACTATAAAAAACTCACGATTTCTCTAGAAACTCTTTTCTGTACATGGGACATGCCAGATTATAATGCTTTACTCTTTTAGTTTTTGAAATTTATCTTCACCTTTCCTGTCAGTGCAACAGGGTATTTGCTAAGCATTGGCCAAGTTGTGTCCTTAGGTATACAATAGTAGAATGTTAGTGTAGGAAGAGGGACTTTAAAGGTTTTCTAGACTAATCTTACTTGAACCCAATTGCTTATTTCTATATCTAATTGACTGTCTCTGTGTTCCTGAAGACTTTGGTTTAGTCATATCAGTGCTCATTCCCTGACTATCTAAGATTCCTCAGGAATTTTGTGAAACATAGGGAGTAGTTAAAATGACAGAGTAAACTACAGTGACAATTTGAGCTTTTGCCTCAGAAGTCAGTTTAAAAAGAATGTAATTTTAAAAGAGGCCAAATTTTCCTCATAATGATCAACACCTCTAAAAAATTCAAAGCTAGGCAGTGTGGATGCTAATTACAGGGACTGTGTCCTATTGATCTATATCAAGCAACCTCTTTTTAGACGTTAAGACTGAAACCTAAATGCTGACCTATAATGGAAGATTCTGTTGTTGGTTGTCATTGTTGTCTAATTGAAATGCTTTTTAGTTTTTGTATTCTTACTCAAATAGTAGTTCTTATAAATAGCATCTACCTTTTTGTTCTTTTTGGAATAACAGGGAAGGAGTCAGGAAAAGAGTGCTAGAAAAACGTGGAGAAGACTTCAAAAAAGAAGGAAAGATATATAGATTGAGGACTCAAGATGATGGTGAAGATGAAAACAACACTTGGAATGGAAATTCTACCCAACAAATGTAGTTTGACAAGTCACACATGGGCAATAATCATTGTTTGTCTTATGATTTAATTCAACTAAAACTCTACTGGACAAGTGGGGCTGCTGTATGTTTTACTGACAGGTCTCTATAATGTCTCTCTTTATTCTTGCTCAGAGGGTATGGGTTCAAGTTGCCTAACTCAGAAAAGTCAAGAGATAGTATAGCTGACAATTAAGATTTTGCATATGGTAATCAACAGCTAGCTCAAAAAATCAAAAGGATTCATAAAACCGCCATCAGCTTTCAAATTCAGTATTTCATACATTCACAAGCCCAACTATGCTGAGAAGGTGGCACTTTATAGATAGTTTGCTCCCAGAATCTTGGGGCCCATACAACTGGTAAGCCACAGAATAATTTGACTTTGTGTCAGAAGTATTCTATTCTAGTTAGCCAATCAGATGATAATTTATGTTTAACTTTTCTCTGTCGCTCTGCAACTGCAAGCCAAACCTTGTAGTTTTTAATCTGTTATTCAAATGCTAAATAAAAATCTTTTCCAAAAAAAAAATTGATTGCTAGTATTTCTGTATAAAAATTTTTAGTCATCAGGGCTTTTGTGTTTACGTGGCCTCCTTGTCTCTTATCTACCAGTCTCAGTAAAGTGATAAACTTCTTTTCCTTAATCATCTCCAGATGAAGAGATTCATCAATGGCCGTGGATAACGGCTCTTTGTTACAAATCCCTTTGCCTGCCATTTGTTACAGACCTTTTAGTTCTGTAGCACATACACAACTGTTTTTTTTTATTAGCAGTTTCTTTTAAGTTATTCCTTTTAGCTTTTTATAACTCATTTTAAAAATTACTTTGGTAGAATAAATATGGTCCATGGAGTAATAACTGGGCCCAAATACCCTGTGAACCTTATAGCTGGATAAGGAGAGGTGGCAGCGTTTAGAGAATTGTCTGGCTTGGGTGGGGAACCTGTTGCCTCCAGAACACATGTAGCGTGCTATGTCCTTGGGTGTGGCCTTTTGACTGAGTCCAAGTTTTATAGAACAAATCCTTGTATTAAGGGGATTTGAGAACCTAAGGAAACTTGAGAACCTAGAGGGCCACATGTGGCCTCAAGGCTGCAGGTTCCCCACTCCTAGACTAGCTCCATACATTACACAGTTTGTTTTTTCTTTTTTCCATACATTATACAATTTGTTTTTTTTTCTTTTTCTAGGTTAAATTATATTTTTGTCGCTTATCTATCACTTTAAATTACTGAGACACCTTATCTGTCTTTAACCTTAGAAAACACTACTCTCTTGGAACTACTTTTTTTGATAAATGAAGAGGGAATTTTCTTGTGCTTCCTACTAAATAAATTAGTTGTCACAGAATGCATCATTCCTTTCCTTTACTAGAATAAGGAAATGGTTTCCATTGTAACAGATATCTGGGAAAGTTGAGCATGTGGAAATATCTACAATTGCAATTGAGTAATTAATTAAATTTCCCTTTAGAGAAGTTGAGTTCCTGCTTTAGACTTGAAAGGGCTCCCAGTAGCTCAAACCAACATGCATAGATCTTCTAAATGTGTCCTTTAGTCAACATTTAGCAAGCAGATACCACTAACTTACACAAAATAATATGGAAGATAGGGTCAGTTATATGCTTGTGTGTGTTAATTAGCTGAGACAAACAATACCTTTGACTTCTGAGGCCCTTTGAGCTCTGAATCTGTGATCCTAATGTTTATAGCAGTTATGGCCATGATTTCATGTAATTTATTTCCTTGGTTTCTAGCCAAATATAAGGAGTGAACTAATTTAGAAAAATTATTGAATATCTTGTCTTTCCTTGGATATTGATGAAATTCTTTACACTGGGTGGTCAATCTCTTGATGCTCCTATTTTCTACTTAATTGTGCATGGTCAGTCAGTGAACTCTTGGCCAAATCTCTTGGCAGAGAGCTTCATCCATTAAACTTGGCAGCTACCATATGTAAAAGGAAGATTGTTTCATTTGTTATAACATCAGTAACCAACACTTTAAATTCTTTTTGATGCAAAAGGAATATACATTAAAAAGTTAACATTGCAAATTCAAATAATCTTGCCTTTAGGAATCATTCCAAGTTTCTGAATGCATTTCAGCAACCTTAATTGTAGAGGCTATGTTGACATAGTAAGTATAGGTCCTGTATCAGAGTTAGGAAGCCCTAGGTTTAAAATCTTACTACTGATGTGTTTGTGATCCTGTGGAAGTAATGTGACTCAGTACTTCTTCCCTCCCTCCACCCCTGGCAAAAAAAAACACCCCAAAAACTCAAAATTAAGTTACAAAACAACTTTGTTGATTTGCATTATGCAAGAAGATTATTCACCAGCAGTTCCTTAGACCTATGAAATTACAAGTCTGTGCATTGCCATCATCCCCACCTAAAAAATTACTGAAGCACTAATGGAGATTCAAAAGCAAGTAGATTTAGTCTGACATTGCAGACAAGCAGTATGGAAAAATGTTAAACTTCCTTGTGATAGTATATGAAGCTTTTTGATGAGGATTAGCTATTAGAGATAATAGAATTCCAATCAGGAATGTTTAAAACATTCAAAAAAGAGAGGTCCTTTGTTCTATCAACCTCCATCTGATGTAAAGGAATACACGTGAAAATAGAGGATGTTTTTACTTTAAATAATTTTCCCTTTGAAAGACAAGTATGTTTCAAAAATAATGTATTGAAACCAAATGGAGATTCATTCAGAAGCCAATTGTTCTGTACAGGCCATCATTCAGTCTGTAGATCTAACAGGCATGGAAAAAAGTTTGGGTAATTGCAAAACACTTAGGAAATCGTCTTTCTAGATCCCAGGGAAGGATCAATTTAAAGTCACTTGTTCTTCCTTGGGTTTCAGACCAAGATAACAGCTGTCTCACTAATATATTCAAGGTGGCGTTGCTAGAGCAGTTTATTTTGCTTTATGTTCACACACTTCTAGTTCTAAGTTTTATTCATGAGTGGGCCAATTATTAGCTTCTGTGACACTAAGGATTGAGCCTCTGCCTACTTTTCCTAACTGGATAGAGCACAGAATTTTGCTAAATGCAGTAAAGAATATCTACTTTCTATATCATATATATTTCTTTGAGTTTCAACAAGTAAGAAAGCCCTTGGCCCAACGACACATCTTAGTTGAATCAGGCATAGGGACCCAAACCTTTGCTGAACCTGTGATTTGTAGATATGTGTAGAAACATTTTTGTTATTTCAAAAAGCAATAGATACAGGCTCCTAGTGGACAAGGCCTGTCTCCTTTTTGTATTTGTGTAAAGTGCATAGCATATAGGTACTCAATATTTGTTGATTAACAAGAAGAACATGATGTCTCATTCATAAGTAATTTTTTTATTTTTTACCAGAAACTAGAGATGGGGAGAATTTTTAAACTGTTTAGGGGGAAAAGACACATTCAGACAACTCCAAAGCTAAATAGAGCAAGCCACTCAGGTTTGTGTTTTATTTGCTCTTTAAGTTTGGTTATGTACAATAGGATTATGGTGGCTTTTGCCCATGTCCACACTATTGAAAATAAAGAGGAGCACCTTTTCTTAGGTGGAGCACAGGCCAAATTGGGAAGATTTTTTTTGTGGCCCTCCTTCCTCCCCTCTCTCCTGCCCCAAACATCTGAAAAAATTGGAAGCCTCTCAAAAGTAACTGGTGAAAAAAGTCTTAGAGTATGACACTCCCATGACTGCATTTTACTGTATTAGATGACTGAACTCTCTTAACAAAAACAAAAATCTCTTAATGGTAGATTATCAAGCAACTGGAGAAAACTAGGGGCAGTATCTCCGACATCCCAGGTAAACTAGCTACTCATAAGCCCACTTTGAGCTTTTATTATGTTCTGTTTTCTCAAACTTGTACAGGCAGTTCAATATAAAAGGGAGGTGAATAAGGCAGTATTATGCGAAGAACTTAGCAGTGCTTTAGCTTCTCCAACTTGTAGAGCATACAGCAAATATTAAAATTTACTCATTTCCTGTTGGCTAGTACTTGTTGGACGTTTTTTAGGTGCCTTGCAATATTTATATAATACCAATGCCAGGCCACAGACACCAATAATCAGGAGAGCGAAGAGTATGTATAAGGCTATTTCTGCATTGGTAGCATCCAGCGTCAGCCCCAAGAACCGAACTCGCTTGTCTGTCACAGATTCAGCGGTGGGAACAACATCTAGGAGAGAAGCACATACAAGATGGTCTATTCTCCAAGTTTCATCTATTCTTATTTCCCAAAATACTTTCAATCTAAAAACTCAGACGTAGAGCCCATAAGTCACAAAAGGTGGCCTTATCTTTACAATGAAAAAGTTTGCTTTTCACTATCAGTAGTAAACCTGCATGTTCCACTTTGCTGAGTTATATTAATTTAAATGCAGGTCAATGAGCCATTAGTATTATTGGAAGTGTATTCTAGGAATCAGTTTGAACAAATACATCAAGGATTATCAGATCAAATGAGATTTTATATATATATATATATATATATGTATATATATATATATATATATAGCACTTGGCAATTTTTTTCAAGTATGAACTATGTTATTACTGACTCTTGAAAGGCAGCGAGGTGGTGTCTAGCATAGTATAAACTGAATAAATAATAATCCCTAGTGACGATGATTTATATTTTAAGCATGTTTTCACATTTGTTATCTGATCATCACAATAACAATGTAGGGAATATAATATTAACAATAGGTAACATATTATGCCAATTTGATTGGTGAGGAAACTGAGGCCCATAAAGGTTGCAACAACCCTAAAATATCTAAAAAGTCAGTGGTATACCAGGACCAGAAGCCTTGTAATATGAATAACAGCTAGCACTTATAGAGCGTTGTAAGGTTTACAAGGCACTTCACATATGTCATTTGGTATTCATGACCCCCCAGTGAGGTAGGTACTATTATTTTCCTCCTTTTACAGATGAAGAAACTGAGAAAGGTTGTGACTTGACCAGGGTCACACAGCTAAGAAGTATTTGAAACAAGGTTGTCTGACTCCAAGTCCAGGGTTCTTTCCTTTAGGCTCCACTGGCTTTCTCTGAGTAACTTCAATTTAGAAAATTCAGAATGCCATTAACGCCATGACACGAATCTCCTGGAACATGTGTCACATTGGGCTTTAGGGATCTAGGGGGAGACAGAGAGAGAGCAGACGTTCCCCTTTCACCCAGCCTCTTCTCTTTTTGGTTTTAGACAGCTCCTCCTGCCGTGTCTCACCTTCTGACTGGAGGCAGGAGTGTGGCCCATTGGCTGGGTCTGGGAAGCCATTGCACCTGACTATAGAGGCATAAAACTTGGCAGATTCCTTGGGGATCCTTGGGATGGAAGGATCAGTGTAGTTTGTGTAATGCACACCAAATCTCTCTGAAAAGCCAGCGGCCCATTCGAAATTGTCCATCAGACTCCAAACAGTATAGCCACGTATATCCACGTTATCCTGGATAGCTGTGCAAACAGAGAATCTCAGGTATGAGGGCTAAGTACAATGTTGTCCTTACTAGCACCTTAATACATCTGTCCTCCTTCCTCCTAACGAAGACTTCATATTCTGGAAATTCTTCCCCAAAATCCTTTCTGTTCTTAATTATCCTCCCATCCCCACCCTATTTTGTTTGTCTTGTGCTCATTTTACAAGCTGGGATTGCAGAACAGGGAGGGAGGCTATCCTGTCCTACCGTGGGAATACAGGATCATAGACAGAGAGCTGGAGGATTCTGCCACTTTGCTATCTAGGACTGACTCAGCCTTCTGCTTTGCTTTGATTAGGCATCTCCTCCTGTCTCTCAGGCAGTGTGTGGTCTCTTACCATCTAATTCTCTTTATATAACAGTCACTACGTACAAATAGGGCATAAATGGAAATTCATTTTGGTGATCATTAAGCAAGAGTTTGATTTGTGTATAAAGATTTTTCTAGGGGTTTTCAACAAGAGGGTCTTGGACGCTTTTTTTTGACAACTCAGTATTGTAAATAAAATTCTCTTGTTCTCAAAGCACAATAGTTTTTGTGAGCAAAGGTTCTAAGACCTTTTTCTCTGCATATTAACTCAGTAGAGCCAAGACCTAAACTCTGCTGAGTCTGGGTATGGCTTTAACTCTAGGCTGTATTGTCAGGACAACTTGTAAGCTGCTCTCTGTTGTCCAAACATAGTTGTCCACGGGAGCTGGTCTTACGAAGCTAAAGGTCTGGAAAGACCTTGACCATTTGCAACCTTTTAGGGTGTGAAATGTAAGAATTATGGGAACAAAACAGAGCACCAAAAAAAGCAAGACATACTGTACATGTTTTGAATTCAACAAATGCTTTTCTGGCCTTTTTCACCCCACTCCAAATGAGCTAATTACTAAAGAGGAGCAAAATCAAACTTTCATGTAACATCACAGTCGTTATTAAGATTGGTAAGAGCACCTAAACATTCTTGTTCCATAGTTGAATAGTAATCATTCTTTTCTTCCTACATTGGAAGGTTCCTTTGAAATGGCCAAATAGCCCTACTAGCTCTAGGTCTGACCTTGGTCTACTGACCCTTGTCCTATTGGCCCAAGGTTAATATTAAGAATAGGATCATTTTTTCTGGAAATAACAGTAAGCGCTCTCAGGAAAGAATAATTTATGGTAGAAACCAAAGTTTCCAGCCATTTTCATGGTTCAAAGGTTAATAACACAAAGAGACACAGCTGAAAGACTGAAGTAACTTACTTCGGGTGACTGGCTCTCGTCCAAGAGGTTTAAACCTAGAGATATAGAACTCAGAGCTAAGAGGGGGCATCTGTCCTAGATGAAATTAGTGATTTACCAGTAAACCACTGTCTTACAAACCTGCCCTAAGTTTTATCTGTGAAGGTCACAAGCTGACATATATATGCTCAAGTACCTTTGAGTACTTCGTTGATGTAAGCCCGGAGGTAATAGATTCTTATGGTGTCATTGAGGTCTGAGGTATCTCTCTCAGAAACCCCATTCTCTGTAATATAAATTGGAGGGTTGTTGTACTCTTCCTTTAACCAGTTCAAGATTCTTCTAAAGCCAAAAGGAGTAATCTTCAACCAGAAAGAGCCAGATCCTGGCCAAGTACGATCTGCTATGGAAGCCACACCCCTTGGGACAAGAATTAGACTTAGTGAGAGACAAAAGCTTAGATCTCATTTTGCACAATCCCCATCCATATCCCCCACCTATCTCCAGACTGTGTGCATTTTTAATATATATTTTTATTTTATTTTTAATTTATGGAATAAAACAAGAATTTTCATAACACAGTATAATAAAAAAAGATGATTGCACATGAAACTGCAAATCTATTACGTACAACTTGCTATTCCTTTTAAATACATAATAAATTTATCACCTAAATTTCTTTTTTTTTCTTCATCCCTCCCCCAAGTTAGAGACGGCTAGCTTTGGATACAAATAGGTGTGTGTGTGTGTGTGTGTGTGTGTGTGTGTGTGTGTGAGAGAGAGAGAGAGAGAGAGAGAGAGAGAGAGAGAAATTATTCTATACACACTTCTCTTTATCAATTCTTTCTCTAGATGCGGATAGCATCTTTCTCCATATGTGTGACTATCCCTCATGCCTGGAATGCTTTCCCTTCTCATCTCTGCCTCCTGGCTTTCTACAGACACAGCTCAGGTCCAATATCCCCCCTCCAGTGCATTCCCCCTGGGACTACATTCCATTTACACTGTACATCTTGTATGTACACAGGTGTTGGCATTTACCACCCCCCCCCATTAGAAGGTGAGCTGTTTGAGGGCAGGAACCATGGTTTTGCCTTTCTTTGTATCCAGCACATAGCACAGTGCCCATCATGGAATGAGCACTTAACATAAACTTATTGACAGTTGATTGACCGTCCATCCCAGCCTTTCACATAAAATGTTCATTGTTTGTCATGGGAAAAGAGTCTGGATTTGTCTAGACATTTGACTGAACTCATAAAGGGTCTAGTAAGCTACCAGTTCTCTTCACTGTCAATCCTGGCTCTGCAATTGGCTAGCTGTGTGACCCTGACTATGTCCCCTGACCTCTGAGTCTCCAGCTGTATAGTGCCCATATATGGCGGCCATTGCCAATCATCTTGACCTTTGTCCTGCCGCTGGGTTTGGATGACTCTGGAGGAGAGCCTAAGGCTGACAACTTTCCAAAGCTCCACCCCACTCATATCCAATCCAGGCAATCCAAGTCAAGGCATCACCTTCCTGATGTCTTTAGTCCTCTTCGAGACCCCAACATCCACTATGTGCCAAGCACTATGCCAAGCATTTTACATTTATTATCTCATTCGATCCTCACAACAATACTGAGAGGGAGGTGCGATTATTATCCCCATTTTACAAATGAGGAAACAGAAGCAAATAGAGGTTAAATGACTTGCCCAGGGTCACATCTCTAGGAAACATCTGAGGCTGGATTTGAATTCAGTTCTTCTGGACCTCAGGCGCAGGGCTCTATCCCCTTCACTACCTACCTGTCCTGATCCAACTCCCTCATTCTATAGATGAGAGATCTGAGTCTCGGTGAGGTTAGGTGCTTTGTCCAAGGTGACATAGGTGTCAAAGAGCAGAGCTGGTGTTTAAAGCTAAGAAGTCCACTTCTCGATTCCATTGTGCTTTGTGTTCAGAGAGGAGAGCAGGCTTACCTGTCTGCATCATAGGCAGAGAGGAAGTTTGGAAAATCCAGGTTATAAGCCAAAACAGTGGTATAATGATTGAAGCCAAAAAAGTCAAATGTGCCATTAATTCTCCTCTTCTCCTCTTCAGTAAATTCTGGGAGTCTAAAGTTAAAGGCAAAGACAGTGAGAAGGGGCCTTCTCAAGGAGCCCATGGACATGTCACATCCCTCTCCTTGACCAGGCCTTCAACGGCCTATGCTCACAGTCTTGCCTTGGGCTTGCCAAATAGAAACAATAGTCCCACAGTAAACAGAAGAGAATGACTCAGGTGGCTAGGTTGGAAAAAAAAAAAAGACTAGGGGTGTGTAATCCTTCCCATCATCACCAAAGCAATGCTCCCTCCAAGGAGATCTCAGGTTAATCTTTTAATCCTCTAATCCCCCCTTCAAAATGTTTGCCCTACAGGTTGCAGTCAAATTAAGAGCACCACCCATTCGAATTCTATACCCTGTAACTGACTGAATTTCAAAAAATCCCGTGTCACAAACATCTGATACACATATTTAGCTCTAAGATCACGTTTATATCTGTTCTAAGTCTCTGGTATCTTTTGTTTTTCTTGCATTTTAGCGTCTATGTATTGAATTCCCTTCTTTTCATCTTTTCATCTTCAATTCATTTCTTTTCATCTAATTCTCATTTTTAGAAGGGAGAATTTAAAAGGAACAGGCTTTTGGAGAACTAGATTTTTTCCATCCACATCCCTGAGGTTTTTCTTTCTTTTTGTTATAGAACACACAGCACTCTGCTTTTAGGTAATGCTCACATATAATTGGCCCTAATTTCTGCATGCTTTTTCATGAGTATCTTTCTGATCACCAGAGTCTGTCTTTTTTAAATTGATTTCACTCATGGAAAAATACTGGGGAGGCAGGTGGGCAGGGGATACCATGCTTTGTTCTGGGACTGCCTTGGCCCTTCTTTTCAGGCCTTTTCTGTGACCTTTAGTTTGATGAATCAAGATGTTGTACTGTAAATGCCCCTGCCTACCCATTCCCACTGTCACAAGGTGAGGGAGAACTCTACCGGCGTTTCTGAAAAGTTTGTAGATGTCTAAAAGTCATGCTCATCAAGGCCCTTTCTGTCTCCAGATCATCTTCCTCTTGCCCATTGCACACACTGCAAACTCTTCCATGTGAATTTCAAGGCCCTCCCAATCGAGCACCTGCTATCTATTCTTCTCCCTAGTACCCAGCATAAGACCTCTCCTTCATTCAGGTGGGTCTCCTCACCCACCCTGGGCAAATTTCTCAATTTGGTAGGTCTCAGTTTCTTTACCTATAAAATAAGGGGTTGGACTACATAATTTTTAATGTCCCTTTCAGTTCTAATACTTTATGCTTGTGATCTCTGAAAATATCCTGCTCACTTCTGCTTCCACGTCTTTGCCCGTTCCTAGAATGGCTGCTCTTCTCCCACATCCCATTCATTCAACAAGTCCCTGCTTCCTCCTAAAACCTGTTCTGACTGCTCCAGGCCCCAATGACCTCTCACTCTCCTGAATAACGGTTGTACTTAGAGGGGATCTAAGAGTTTAACGTGCTAAAGGTGCTTCCTCTTCTATCCCCAACTAAATTAGACTCTAAACTCCCTGAGGGCAGTGGCTGTTTTATAATTCTCTTGGATTCCTCACAGCATCTATCAAATGGTTATGCACAAAGGAGGAGTTCACTCCCGACTAGGGAGTGTTTGATTGATGGAAACTCAATTTCCACCTTGAAAAGCTCAAAAGCAGATGGAGCTATTACAGATGGCTTTGGCCAGGGAGGATTTTCCCAGGAGAGGCAAAGAAAGATGGGCACTTCCTGGTACTGACTTGATCTTGACACTGAAATCTCAAAGACAGAGGGAAGTTCTTGGAGAGGTGAGAAGATTGAAAAATAAAATCGACAAATTTTTATTAGGCAAGGTGCAGTGCCATGAATTATTTTTTTCTTTTAAATTTACATTATTTTCTTCTTTTAAAAACACATTTTATTAATGCCCTTTTGTCTTTATAGCACAATTATTTCCAGGAGAAAAACAAGCCCTCCTTCCCCACTAGGATGAGCTGCCTCTCATAACAAAGAATAACAATTGAGCTGAAACCGCAGATCAAACAGTCCCATCTGACAGCGTCTATAATATTCTGCCTCAGTAGTCTCCAGTCAGTTCTGTCTTAACCCTTTATCGTCATCAGCTCGTGGGCTCAGTTAGTCAGAGACCTGAGGCTAACATTGTCTTCAGTTGAATTCTTCTCCCACCTTACCTTCACCCCCAAGTACCTTCTCTCTGTCTCTTTGCACAGACTATCCCCTGACTCTAGCAGGTTGTCTGGAAAATTAATCTTAAAGCCGACCCACATCCAGATGGTGTCAGATTAAGAGGTGTCCTGTCTATACAGGAAGGAAGGCACTTCATCACACAAATTCACTTATTGAAACTCATCACCTAGAGGGAACAGCCTGAGTCTGGACACTTGTCCTCCTTGAGAGAGAGACAAGTACCCAGAGAGAGTACAGAGTCAGAACTAAGGCTGTGAATGGGATGGATAATTGTTAAGACTTTACAAGGGTATGTCTAATGGAGAGGTTTTGGGATTTGGCCTTGCAATTTTGGAAGGCATGCCCTTCCCCCTCTCTCTCAGATGTTAGAAGATAATGAATTTCCTGTGAGCTATTGGTTCTTTGCCCTAGGAAGGTCTCTCCCTCCCCAGACTTTCAGATGCCACCCAAGCAGTTGAGTTCTGACAGGGAAAAACCTGAATGGACCGGATCAACCTTGGTCCTCTGTGTAGTTTTCGCGCCTAGACTGTAAGCCCACCTCCCAGCCAATGGTGAGAAGGGATAGAGGTGGGTGGGAATCTTTTTCATTAAGAGTATAAATTAGGACAGGTTCCCTTTTACCTTGCCTCCTCCATTATGGAGGTGTGCCCAAATCTTGCAAGGTTTGTGAAATAAATTTACTTTGTTCCTCCTAAGGATGTTTCTCCTATTATTTAAAAATTCTGTCCCATACAGCTGGATGCCTGAGACTTTGTCCCTTACACTTACAGCACATATTCTTTCAACAAGGAAGAAATAAATTGAGCTTGGCACTTAGCAGGAGTAATTAGTGAAAACTGGAAGTTGTCAGCTGGCCTAGCTTCCTCCTCCCACAGTCTACCAGGTAAGGTAAAACCTGGGCCAATTCTGTTCCCTCCCTAAGTTTTGACATCTCCAGCAACACTTCCTATGGTCTTTACTTCCCCACAACAAAGTGTCTGTCCCCAGGTGCCTTTTTCCATAGGGCTGTGTGCCCCGATGCCCAAGGTCTCTCCTTGAAGTCTCTTCTCAACTGAATTTGTCTTCAAAAGTTGATTTGGGGGTGACTTTTATGCTGCTTATCATGAGCATGCTTTGTGGTGCTTTTCCTGGGAGTTAGGATTTCTAGTATGGCTCTAGGTGAGTAACATCCTCTGGGGCAATTGACTATTCTATACTCCACTTAGAAGACACATAATTTCTGTATGATACCTGCCCCTGATAACCACTGGGCCAACTGCAAGTGAAAAGCTCTTACCTGGATTTGTCAAGTCCTTCTGCTGCGCTCCTGTCCGCAACCCGAGTCTTCATGATTTCACTGTAGTCTCCATTCTTGAAAATAGGATGTGCAAACCAGCCTCCCATAAACTAATTAGAGGAGTGAAGGACAAAGCCGAAAATTAAGATGAGATGCTGCCCAGGAGGCACAACCCATCTCCCCACCCTCAAAATCTGGTTCCAAACTGCAATTCCAGGAAGCCTTTGGTGTTGAAAGTCTAGCTCCATCTTTAGAGCGTGGCCTACTTAATGGCTTTGCTGGCTTCTCAGGAAGAAGACAAACCAGTGGTAAATAATTTAGGATCAGACCATTTACAGCTGAAAAGATCCCTTAGAGATCACCTAACTTTAACCCTTTTGTTTTACAGATGAGGAAATTAAAGCTTGAAGTCTTTACTGAGAGCTAATACTTTCTCAGTGTGGAGAAGTGCTAAGCCCTGGCTTTGGGCAGTCAAGTCCAAGGGCAGAGTCTACCACCAAATCTCTGTGCACCCCTCCCCATTTGGCCTTCCACACTTCGCTAGAGATATAAGTGGCTCTTTTGGTGTCTGTTTCTGATTGACTCAGAAGAAAGGGTATACACACACACACACACACACACACACACACACACACATAAATACATACTCTTGAGAGAGGAAGCTTTAGAGAGAAGATCTGGAAAAGACTTAGAAAAGGAGGCTGAGGGACATGACCAAAATAGTGGGATCTGGGGGAACCCCAAAAGTAGGGGAAGAGAGACCACTGTCCTGTCCTCCTGATTCTGCAATGGGGATGAGTATTCCTCTTGTCCCGCAGCCCCCATTAGAGGCTACAGCAGAAATCTTAGAGACCAAAACAGTCGATCCTTTATAGGCCAACCCCAAGGGACTGTCCATCTTCATCTAGCTTCTACTCATTTAGCTCAGACTGAAAAGGGCTAAATTGGTCAGGGGAGGTTTTGTTTTTGTTTTCTCAATTCATTGAGTTTTCTAGGAAACTTTCCTAGTCACCTGGGTAAATAAGGCTGCACATAAGATAAGAGGCAGAGAATAAGAACACACTTCTCCTTTGTTTCAAACTGACAGAAAATCAAGACCACAAAAACTTAAGGCCTCAAACCCAAGGAATGAGTATTATATTGTGTCTAACACAACATCGTGGCACCTACTGGCCAAGTATGACACTGTAGCCCAACTCTGTTAAACATGATAAAACATTTGGATTAGAGGGTCTCAGGAGCTAAGAATCAGAACTCCAAGTATAAGAGTCAGAGTTCTCTCAAGGAGAAAATTACTATATTCTGTTTATAGTGGCAGGAAATTTTGGCATCAGCAAAGTTTTGCAAAAGCATTCCCAAGAGGGGCAGCTAGGTGGCGCAGTGAGTAGAGCACCGGCCCTGGAGTCAGGAGGACCTGAGTTCAATTCCAGCCTCAGGCACTTGACACACTTACTAGTGACCTTGGGCAAGTCACTTAACCCCAATTGCTCTACCTTCCCCCCTGCAAAAAAAAAAAAAGTATTTCCAAGATTACAAACAGAGTATGCCATGCTGTGTTGTTAAGCAAAATAGTCTCCTTAGCATGGCTTTTGTTTCTTTTGAGTGGAAGTACTTTCAGCTGTTAAGTGCTAAGCCCCAGGCCCAGGGCCCTGTCAGGTGTGAAACCCGTGTGGGTGTAGATTAATGACTTAAGAGGGGCCAACTCAGGAATCAATGGTCTCTGGTC
>CM053622.1:578545709-578574028 GCA_028646595.1 Phalanger gymnotis
TAGGGAGGAATAAAATGGGTCCTCCCACCCTGGGACATTTATCTCTTCCTCTGAAGTTCTTCTGCTTCTAAATAGAGATCTTATACCTAGCGATCCCATCCTCATCACCAAATGTGGTAGGAAGGCCGAATTTATAATCTCAAATATAATCATGTATATGTTTGAATGGTTCGAAATCGCAAGGTATGAGAGATTCTCTAAGGAGAAAACAACAAGAAATTTATTTAGGCCCCACCGCAGCAGAACCATGAACCAGCCTTCCCGTTCCGACATCTTGACAAAAAGACTCCAGGCCCAGAAAGCCCACCTCACAAGAGTAACCAGGAGGCCACAGAAAAACAAGATAGTATTTAGCCAAATCATTTTTACTGGCCTCACGTTCCTGCTCGCACTCCTGGGTCTACACATGGATAAGCCTTGCTTCCGCAGCTTCCTACTTCCGCAGCTTCTGGCTTCCGCAGCTTCCGGCTTCTGCAGCAGCAGCTTCCGCTGAAACTGTCTCTTGGCTCACCTTTCCTCGCAGCTGAGCTTCTGGCATTCTCAAGCCCCGCCTCAATGACCAGAGACCATTGATTCCTGAGTTGGCCCCTCTTAAGTCATTAATCTACACCCACACAGGTTTCATACCTGATAGGGCTTTGGGCCTGGGGCTTAGCACTTAACAGCTGAAAGTACTTCCACTCAAAAGAAACAAAAGCCATGCTAAGGAGACTATTTTGCTTAACAACACACATGCGCCTAGCAAAAATCTTGAACCTTCGGAAAGTTTTCAAATCAGTCTATTGGTGATGTTTTCTATGTGACCTTGTCTCCAATTTCATGACAGAAATCAATGGGAAACAGCATTTGCTTTACAACAAATTTAGTGTATACATCCATAACGTAAGGACCACTTGTTTAATAATAACCTTATCTTCTTATAATATTAAGGACAACAACTACAAAAACCCCAAAGAACTTTTCTGTTAATGAATCTCCTATAGCTAGGCCAGGAGTTCATTTCATCAATTAGAAAACCATGACACAGAGGCATCAAGTGACTTGTTCAAGATGACCCAGCTAACAAACAGCAGAGCCATAACTAAGAATTTGGCTGTTCTAATTCACAATTCAGTTATCTCTCTATTAGGTCTTGATAAAGAAAGATTTGAATTTAGGGCTTCCTAACTCCAAGGCCAGTACTCTCTGCGCTATACCATTGATGAAAGAAGGGCTAACAAAAAAGACTTGAGAGGAAGGACAGACAGATAGAGAGAGAATAATATTCACCAAAAAAAAAAAAATCTAAGCAGACCTCAACATATCTCCTAGCAGCGTCCACATCTTCTTGTTTAGAAGGGTTTCTGGGCTCTGCCCAGTCACTGTTGATGGTGATAGAAATTAGCCCCCGTTGTGTGGCTCGGTAGACATCATTATACAGGTGCCAGGCTTCAGCGTGAGCTTTTAGTAAGTTGTGGCCAACAATGTAAGGAGCAGTGCCTGGTCTAATGAAAATGCCTGGAAGACATAAGGCAAAGGAACTGAGGATTCAAAAAGCAGAAAGTACATCTGGACTTCTACCAGCTGTCTGATTTGGTGACAGTTAAAGCCAAACAAAAAAAGTGGTGCCAACCAATTCAAAAAATAGGTAGTACAGGGTGTTCCTATAGTCTGGACACATCGGCAAAAATGCATATTTTCAAGAAATGAAGTGATTGAAATTTTAACAACATTTTGCTTAATTAGAATATTAACAAACAACATCTTCAACTTCAAATAACATATGATTTCATATTCATATTCCAATAGTGAATGTGCTAAAATTGATGGCAATGTGGAATTATTGAGTTATTGCATCAAGTTCACATGAATCTTGCAAAGCACATGGATCTTTGCATCACAAATGAAGGAAATTATATTGAAGATGTTATTTGTTAATATTCAATTTAAATAAAATGTTGAAAATTTCATTCATTTTATTTCTTGAAAATGTGCATTTTTGCCTACGCCTTCAGATGTTAGGAACACCCTGTATTTACCTAGTGTTTTAGAGCAGTTCTTTTAATCTTTAAAACAACCCTCTAAGGTAAGTGCTGTTATTGTCCCCATTTTAAAGATAAGGAAACTGAGACTGAGCAAAGTTATTAAGTGCCTTGCCCAGGATCACACAGTAAGTGTGTGTCAGGATTTGAACTCGGGTCTTACTGACTCTAAGTCCATCACTTTATCCATTTTATCCCTAATGAAAAGACTAATAAAAGGACCATGACAAGGGTGAAGATGACTAAATTCTGGAATGGATAACCCAAGGAGGAAGGAAGTGTCTGTCCTTTACCATATCAGGCAATGCTATTCCTCAATGTGGCCCACCTCTCCTTCCAGTTACCTTTCAGGCCACCAACCTCTCTTGGCTGACGGTTGTACCGGGATTGATCAATGCCTCTTTGGCTGCCAAGGCCTGATCAAACCCACCACCATCTGGCACCAGCTTATCTTTTCCAGCCTTGTCTTCTACTGCTCCCCAGGGAAAGTCTCCACTCTAGGCAGATGACACTTCACTTTTCTCACATACAAACACCACCATCCATCTTGCCATCCACCTGAAACGTAGTTCTCCAAATCCTATTCTCATCCTCAAAGACCCAGCTCAAATGTCCCTTGCCCCACAGAGGTCTCCTTGAACACATCCAGCCCATCCCTCTGTCTTCTTAAGCCACATAGTCATTATTGTCTGTACCACTCGTTGGCATGTATCAGGGACTGCCTTGCACCATCATTTAGATTTTCATGTGTTTATGTCTGATCTCTCCAACCACATCATCCTCAATCCTTCATATCCTCTTAACCACCTGTCCAGGTGCTCTACCTAAAACTGACACTCAGTAGGTACATGTTAATAACCATGACAGTGATAATAACTCACATATAATGCTTGAAGTTTTGCAAAGCACTTTATAAATATTATCTCATTTTTCCCTCAAAACAGCCCTGGGGGATTTGTAACCCTGTAACACCCCATTTTACAGATTATGATACTGAGACAGATAAAGGTTAAATGATTTTCTCAGGATCACGCAGTCAATGTAAGTGTCTGAGGCTTGATGTGAACTCAGATCTTTCTGACTCCAGATCTAACACTCTAACCACTGTGCCGCCTGCCTGCCCACATGTTGAAGGAATGGATGAATGGTGAACTGGAATGTCAGCCCCCCTAAAATGTACAATGATAGAAATACTTCATTGGCAAATAAAAATTAGTCCCCTTCCCCATAATCACATATGGTGTCTGGGAACACAAATCCATTATCAAAATATTGCTTTAGGTAACACAAAATGAGAGATGAGAAAATTGTCCTCCAGGGAGAGTCACAGGAGAGAAATCTTGATAAATTTCCCTTTCCCACTCTAGGGAGCTGGTTTAGCCTGTGTATAACTCTATGGTGGACATTCCATGGACCACCAGAGCAGCCTCATTGTCATCACCTAAAACTCTTTTAGTATTTATTAGCATATGACCCTGAATGGAGGGCAAAGCAGTGCTCGTCTTCTAAGAGTTTACAATTTAGAATGGACCAAGTAAGACGTGAAAATTTATGAAGGGTTTATATGTCATGGGGTATATTGATTTTTTGCTTTGTTTTTATAATCAACCAACAATTATTTATTAAGCACCTACTATGTGCCAGGTACTGGGGATACAAATACCATGAATTAAACAATCCATACTCACAAGTAACATATTTTTTCATAAAAAGTAAATTTCGTAAAAAATAAAAAGGGAAGGGAAAAGGGAAGGGAAGGGAAGGGAAGGGAAGGGAAGGGAAGGGAAGGGAAGGGAAGGGAAGGGAAGGGAAGGGAAGGGAAGGGACCATTACCTGGAGCAGCTATTCCATAGCCATAGCCCGAATTGGCAATGACATAGGGCTCATTGATAGTGATCCAAAACTTCACCTTTTCTCCCAGCCTGCTGAAGAGCACATCTGCGTACTCCTTAAACCTCTGGACTATTGTATCATTCTCCCAGCCTCCAACATCCTGGAGTGCCTGGGGCAGATCCCAGTGGTAAATAGTCACCTATTAAAAAAAAAGTCACAACAGGAAAATTCCAATAATCTAGAATTCTGCCTCCTTCCAATCTCAGACTTTTCCACAGGGGACTTGAGAAAGCCTTGTCTCATCACATACTCCAGTCTCAAAGTCTTTGTCACTTAATTCAGGAAGAAACTAAATTCATCTTATACTTGTAAGGTGAATAATTCAAAGTGGGTAACTCAAATCAAAACCATTTGCAATGTATTTGTATTTATGCTTGATGTATTTGACATTCTAGGTACTTAAGAACTTGTGTTGGTAAGCAAAATGGGCTCTTAGCACTTAGTTCAAGTGCTTAGCCCTTGAAGAGTTTGGCCTTTGTTTTCTTGGTTAGATTGGGAGTCCTTGGTGCCTCCTTGCCTCAGGGGAGGGTCTAGTTTACACATGAGTTTGAGTGATAGGTTTGGGACATGGGAGGCTCATAGATCACGTGGGTTTAAGTCACCTCTTTGTGATGATTCTAGGTCACGTGAGAAAGATATAAAAGCAGAGGTTGGTTTCTTCTTTTTTGGAGCTCTTACCCACAGCAGTGGTGGTGGGAATGACTTCGGGCCAGCCCTCATTCTGAGCTCCTGGGCTGAACCTAAATATTGATAACTATGAATCTGTATTCAGTCTGTCTGTCAATGTTTGTAATTTGTTTAGGGCTCTCACTAGTGCTGGCGTGCTGATGCGAAGACCCCGGGCAGCTGTAGCTAAGGAGCCCTCCAGCTTGTAAACCCAGATGCTGAGACTTTGTTAAACTCTGGTAACTATGTATTGGGATTTGAATCAGACAAGGTTTGTCTGTCAATGTTTGTACTTTGTTTGTATTTTGTTCTGAAGTTCAGGGTGCTGGTTTTTTCGCCTAAACTAAGTGAATAATATTTGTATGCTGAATTAAAGTAAGCTTGTCAACCCCTTCACATAGCTTTCCTTAGTTAAGCAGATCAAAAGAACCTGTGCTTTTGCAGCGTGCTGGTAGCGTTCTTGCTGTTGGGCTCGTGTTGGTCTTTCGCCCCCACAACAGCTGTTAGCCGGATTGTTGAAACAGAACTTCGAAATAAATAGTAAAGAAACACTTAAAAAAGAAGCTGGGTTGTTCTCTCTCAGATGATATCTATTGGAAACATGTGAAATTGATCTTGGTCTAAAAGGGGAAGAGACATTTTCCCTGTAAACTGTGTGTAATGCCAGGTGACATCATCCAATAACATCTGCAAATGTTTTCTATGTGATTAAGTTTCTTCTCCATAAGGATGATCCCTATGGTGGCCACAAGTCCACAAGTGGCCTTTGGTTCATTCAGTGGCTCCTGGTTCTAACACTAGCACAGGGATGGAGAACTTGCAGCCTTCAGGCCACATGTGGCCCTCTAGGTTCTCAAGTGTAGCCCTTTGACTGAATCCAAACTTCACAGAACAAATGCCCTGAATAAAAAGATTTGTTCTGTAAAACTTGGACTCAGTCAAAAGGCTGTAACCAAGAACCTAGAAGGCCACATGTGGCCTGGAGGCCACAGGTTCCCCACCCCTGATCTAGCACATGCCCTCCATTCCCGTTAGCCAGCATGTTACTACATTCTGACTTATAGTTATTTGTGTACTTGTCTCATAACCTTACTAGACTTACACAGAAAGTTCTGTGGAATTTCTCAACTTCATATCTCCAGAACCCAGCATGGTGCACTGCATATGGCAGAAATTGAATATATGGAGCTGAATTGCATTGAATTCTCTCCTCCAGCCTCTCCCTTGTTCCCTGACACATGCTAGCCATTCCAGTCAAGCCAATATCATTACCATGATCCAATTCCATCTCCAGACTCCAGACATTCTCACGCCCTTACTGTCCCCCATAACTGGAATGATCTCCCCCCTCATCTCTCTCCTTGGTTTTAGTCTTACCTCCTACAAGAAATATTTCTAATAAATCCCCCTTAATATGAGTGCTTTCTTTCTGAGGTCATTTCCAATTTATCCTTTCTATATTGCGTATATACATAGTTGTTTACATGTTGTCTCCCCCCTTTCTTCTAGAAACATTTATTTAAAAAATTTGAGATCCAAGTTCTCTCCTTCCCTTCAGCCCCTCCCTCTCCAAATTATATATCTATCTGTAAATCAAGTGCTCACATCACAGTTAGAGTACATAATTGTGTTTTCCTTTAGCTTATAAAAGGAAAAAAAATAGATTGAGTGATCCAAGCCAAACCTCCCCAAGAGGAAGGTAGGCAGGCTCATTTAGGTTCCTAAGTTAAATACAAATCTCTTATGCTGGTGATCTTATCTCCTCTGTGATATATGTATGAGCCTCTTTAGTGTGTGTGTGTGTGTGTGTGTGCGCGTGTGTGTCTACCTAAGTGTGAATCTAAGGTATAGAATATAATGTGTATATGTATGTATATATATATATATATTACATGTATGTGCTTGCACATATTTATACAGAGAGACACTTGTTGCTTAAACATATGTGCCTTTTGGAAAAATAGATTATTTGGATTATTGCTGTCCCATTTGACTTAATCAGCTTCCTCTTGGCCAAAGACCCTCTTCCTTAATCCTCCTTTTACCTGAGGTATAATATTAGCTGCCAATAGTGCATCAATGAGTCTTTCATAGTAGTTCAGCCCCTTTTCATTGATTTGCCTGATGGTCCCATCAGGGAGAACACGAGTCCAGGAGATGGAGAAGCGATAGTGGGACACACCAAGATTCTGAAGGGCCACCACATCTTCTTGGATTTTGTTATAGCTGTCACAGGCAACGTCCCCGTTGTCGTCATTCTCAATCCTCAGTGGAGTGTGGGAAAATCTGTCCCAGATACTGAGGCCCTTGCCATCAGCTCTCCAGGCACCTTCAATCTCAAAGTGATAAGAGATGGCAAACTTGGTTATTTAAAACAAATGCCTATTCACCTCTAGAGCCCCTAAATCTGAAATCTGGACATAACCGGAAAGAATAATTTCTATCTCCAGAGCTTAGAACACTGCCTGTCACATAGTACCTGCTTAATAAATGCTGGTTGGTGAAGAGGAAGAGAAGGAAGTAGAGTTGGACTTCCTTCTTATACTAGGGCAGAAATTTTCCCAAGATGCCATACGGCCAGGCAGAATTTCCTCAAAAAAGCACCGTGCCATTAAAAAAAAAAATTATCTCTTTTCTCAAGGCTCCTGGGCATATTCCTAATTGCCTTCTCGGATTGTCCAATCTTGTACAAAGAGTATGATTAGTCTAGAGAATCCCAGTTCTTTATGGATTAAGACTTTAACTTAAATTCAACATATCCAGGGCAGGATTATTTCCTGTTGCAAAGCAGGAAGCCAATATAGACTCCACTAGTCTGAAATTCCTTAAAGAGACTCAAGTACATGCAACTAATCACTTTTTATCTTTCTTTTCTTGGAGAGAAGCGTCATCTTGGTTTTGTTTTCAGTGTTTCACAGAAAGTGAACTGGGTATAAAGCTATGAGTCTGTCAGGACAGTTGGAACTCATAGCCTGGTCTACAGGCTGATGTCCTTTGCCATTAGACAACAAGTTCATTAGTATCTCCAGCACCTAGTGCTAGATGCTTGAAAAACGACGGCTGAATTTGAATTTGAGTGCTTTTCCTGAGTGGAAGAGACAGGTCAAGAAACCTAGATCACTGACTTTAAATATTTATAACTTGAGTGATTGTTTATTAAGTGTTTTTATTTTCAATCCACCTGACCTGACTTTCTCCAGAAATTCCAGACCAATATTTGAAAGTCTTCAATAGGGAAGAGATGGTGAACTTCTTCTTCTTGGGCCTGGAGGGCATAGCCAGGACCAAAGGGTAATGGTCCCAAAAAGAGAAATTTAGGCTTGGGGTCAGGAAAAACTTCCTTTAGAGTGGTCCAAAAGTAAAATGAGCTGTCATCGGGCAAGAGATAGGTTTCGTTGGGCCAGGGTTTTTTTTTTTTTTGTTTGTTTGTTTGTTTTTGAAGGTTAAGTGACTTGCCTAAGGTCACACAACTAGTAAGTGTGTCAAGTGTCTGAGGCTGGATTTGAACTCAGGTCCTCCTGACTCCAGGGCCGGTGCTCTACTCATTGCACTACCTCACTGCCCCTGTTGGGTCAGTTTTGGAGAGAATTTATAAATATAGGTTGGATTAGATGGCCTCTGACATCCCTTCCAACTCAGCTGTGACTCTATAACATTTGTCTCAGCTTCAGCTCAGCTCAATCCTTCAGTGGCACCAGATATTTTGCTTAGGCCAAAAACAAAACAAAACAAGCATGACGAACATGAGGCAGACTTCCTTCCCCGCTCCCCACTTACCTGATAGGCAGCTGAGGCTGCACTCCAGATAAAGCCCTCGGGAAACTCTCCATACAGAAACTCATCCTCTTCGGCCAGCGGCATGCCATTATTGCTGATAACCTCTGTGTAGTAGCTGGCTGAAGTTCTCGCAGTCCGGGGTCTGTCGGCGTCATTAAAATCTACCTGGTAGAGTCCAAACTTGACACTGTAGCCATGCAACCATTCAAAATTATCCATCACGGACCAAGCCATGTAGCCTCGGAGGTTGACGTCGTCCACGCTGTAGGCTGATCAGATTTCAAAGGAAGGATATTGAAAGAATAGTTTTATGCTGTGAATTTATGCTGCTGGGTGGTGCAGTGGGGTATTGGGCCTGTAGTCAGGAAGACCTCAGTTCAAATCCAGTCTTAGATGTTTTACTGGCTTTGTGACCCTGAGCAAGTCACTTAATTGTTGTCTGCCTCAGTTTCCTCAACTGTAAAATGGGGATAATACTAGCACTTATCTCCAAGGGTTGACGTGAGAATCAAATGAAATAATATTCAAAATAGCGCCTGGCACATAGTAGGTGTTCAATAAATGTTTCCTTTCTTCCTAGTGCCTTGAAGAGAAGTAAACATTCTACAGGAACTGTAGCATTATAGTAAACACCCATAGTTCACCAAACCCAAGAAGCCAGCTTTGATTAATTGAGCAGATAATGTACCATTTGGGTGGACTAACTTTGTGAGAGGAGAAGGGGCAGGTAGAAGGTCTACAGTACTGTGCATACAGAGCTCAGAATACCCCAGAAACATTGGATTTTAGTTATGAAAATCAAAAATACCAACAAAATTGAGCTTGCGGGTGAGGAGGGAGCTGTTAAGAGAAGGCAAATCATTCTGCCAAACAATCCCAGGCATGTGACCCATGGGACATCTGGCACTTCTATAAGCTATCTGAGAAGCCCACATACCTTTCAAAGCTTCGTTGATGTATGTTTTCAAATAAAATATCCTCGCTGTGTCTTCGGTTTCAGATGTCTCAAGTCCTGCTCCATTTTCAGTGACATAAATGGGAATGTCACCATATTCTTCTTTGATCCAATTCAAGACCCTTCTCATCCCCCAGGCTGCTGCTCTGCTCATCGCAGTGGCAGGCCAAGAACTGTCCTCCTCCTCTGTTGTCTCCTGATCGGTTTCATAAGAAGGAGGGTTGAGTTGGGAGGTTTTGTGTGCCACAATTCTGGAAGAGTAAATGTTGAGACAGAAGACATCTGCTGTGTTTCTAATGTACGCCTTTTCTTCCTCTGTGAAGCTGGGAAGGCGAGAAGCGGCTAGATTTTGTAGCTCACTCCTGTTTCCCACTGTCCACTTCATAGCATCTGGGTAGTCTCCGTTTTTGAAGATGGGGTGGGCAAACCAGCCCAAGTTAAACTGCAGAGCCCTATCAGCTGCCTCAACATCTCTTGCCAAGTCAGGTGACTTGGGTTCCATCCAGTGTGTGTTGAGGCTGAGGGAAATGGCTCCGTTCTGACTCTGCCTATACTTCTCATCATATGTGTGGTAAACTCGGGCATGAGCTTTGATGAGGGTATGGGCTACTGTATAAGGTGTATAGCCAGGATCCTTCACATTTGGGGGAAATACCCCTTCACCATACCCTAACCATGCCAGGTACGCGGGTTCATTAAATGTCATCCAGAATTGGACCCGATCACCAAAAGTACTGAAACAAAAATCTGCATAGCTGTCAAACAGCTCAATCAAGGAAGGGTTTTCCCAACCCCCAATATCCTGCAGGGCTTGGGGCAAATCCCAGTGGTACAATGTCACCATGGGAATGATATTGCTAGCCAGCAGACCATTAATAAGCCGGTTGTAGTAGTCAACTCCAAATGTGTTGACAGAATCAATTGTCCCTGTTGGGAAAATTCGAGACCAGGAAAGAGAGAAGCGGTAGGCCTTGACTCTCAAAGTTCTCAGCATATAAAGATCCTCCTCCAATTTATGGTAACTATCACAAGCCACATCTCCATTGTCATTGTTTGTCACTGCGCTCTCTGGTGTGTGGGTATAGTTATCCCAAATGCTGGGGCCCTTCCCATCTGCATCCCAGCCTCCTTCAATCTGATAGGCAGAAGAGGACACGCCCCATACAAAATCATCTGGGAATGTTCCATGGTAGAAGAGATCTCTTTCAAACTTGGATTGGCTGGAGAATTTTTCCCAAACTACTTTAGCCTTGGAAGGAACCTCTGAGGGTTCTGAAGTAACCGAAATTTTGGAGGGAGGGCTATAAAGAAGTGGCTGAGAACGTCTATCTGTCTGTTTAGTTAGGAAGCCATTCTTTCCAAAAAGGCTGGAGAAGAAATAGGCAGACTTCCTGGGAGTTCTAGGTCTGCTGCCATCTTTGAAATTCACATAGTGGAGCCCAAATCTTCGGTTGTAACCTGACGGGCCTTCAAAGCCATCAATGAGGGAACGCACGATGTAGGACCGAATGTCCACAGAGTCCAATTTGATAGCTAAGAAGAAAAAACAGAATTGATGAACATTAAAATCCTTTCTGTCTTTCTTTTTTGTTGTTTTTTAAAGTTTTCCTTTTCATGTGAAAGATTTAGAAGTGTTCGTACTTCAAAAAAAAAGGTAGTTAACTAATATTTTTGCCACTCCAGACTAAAGAAAGACATATATGTATATATATATATATTTACCTCTTGTACACAATAAACAGCAATAAATTTCAAGTATAAACAATATCTACAGCTTTAGAAAAGCACTCCACTTTCTCTCTTTCCTCTCTGCCCAGACAGCAGCAGCATGGGTAAATGCCATGGTCTTCATACTGCTAGAAAACTCCAAAACCATAGAAGAGACCAAAAGTGGCATGACAAACAATGCAAGAAAGCTCATTTGGAGGAGCATCTCATGCAAAAGGGATTGTCTTGGAAAGAGCTGATGTGGAAGCCAAGCAGCCCAATTCTGCCATTGGGAAGCATGTAGGAATCTAGGGGATTAAGAATGGCAAAAAAATCACCGCCCTTGTTCCCAATGGTGGCTGCTTGAACTTTATTGAGGAGAACGATGAAGTTCTGGTTGCTGGATTTGGTCAAAAAGGTCATGCTGTTGGTGATATTCCTGGAGTCTGATTGAAGGTTGTAGAAGTTGCAAATGTTTCTCTTCTAGCCTTGTGCAAAGGCAAGAAGGAAAGGCCAAGATCGTAACAATTGTATGATGTCTTTGTCGCAGTAAAAAATTTTCATGTGAAAAAGAAAAGCGCTCCACTGGTACATACACAACCCACTGATTTCTATGCTACAAATAAGTCCTTAACATTGTTTTAGCACTTTCCTTATTGACCTCAGGTATCACCAGCACAGAATTATTAAATTTTTTTATGATAAAAGAATAAATAAACCAAACATTCTAGGGGTTATTCTCTCTCATGGAAGAACCAGATGGCTAATTCGTTGGTTTGAGTCACCAAACAGGTATGAATGAAGTATCATTCCAATAGCACCTTAAGATTTAGAACTATTTGTTGTGTTTGGGGGCACATCATCCAACTTGGACTTGTGTTCCAAGCCCTGATTCAATCAGGTCACACTAAGCCAACTATGTAAAGATTAGCCTATTGTTGTGTGACTAAAACTTCATAGAAAGCTTTGGACTTGGAATAAGAAGACCAGGGTTTGATTTCCAATTCTACCATCTTTGAGTTGCATGAGATCAGTTAAGTCACTTAGCCTCTCTGAGGTTTAGTTTTCTCACTTATGAAATGGGTGGGTCGATAAGGAAAGGGGACTTTGGAATCAGAAGGCTTGTATTAAAATCCTACCTCTGACAAGTAGCCTCTGTGTGATCTTAGGTAACACACCTTCCTGGGGCATTGGTTTTCTCATGTGAAAAAACAAGGGGGTTAGATTGGAGACCTCTGACATCTCTTCTTACTCTTAAACCCATCATTTCAAAAGATATAAATCATACAAAATACTTTTGGGTCAGCTAGGTGGTAGAGTGGATAGAGCACTGGGCCTGGAATCGGGAAGACCTGCGTTCTAATCTAGCCTCAGACACTTACGCTGTGCGACTCTGGGCAAGTCATTTAGCCGGGTTAGACTCAGTTCCTCATCAGTGAGATGGAGAAGGAAATGGCCAAACCCACTCCAGTATCTTTGCCAATAAAACCCCAAAGAGAGTGGCAAAAAGTAGGGCGTGACTGAAAACAACTCAATGACAACAAAACTTTGTAAATTTGAAGTGCTACATAAATGTAAACTTTTTTCTTTTAATTTGTGAGAGGCAGCATGGTACAGTAGAAGGAATATGGGACTTGGAGAGATGAGGCTTGGATTTACCTGCCACGTCTCCCACTCACTGGCTACTTACTAATGGGACTGGTCAGAGCAATAACCAGCAATTTTTGCACCTGGGGCCAACAGCACAAAATGTGCCTTCACATCCACCTTTTAAAACAATTGAGGTGATAAGATAGATCTACATATATACATGCATGTATCCATGTATTCATATATGCATGTGTGTATGCATGTACATATATACATATGCAGATGCATAATAAATCATACACTGTCTTTCATTGTTATTTAAGTACCCGAACGTGTGATATAGACAGTAAGTGGAATAGAAATGGGGGCTGGGGGCAGGGGTGGAGGGTTGGGAGGTGTGCGAAAGATGAAAGTAAGTTGGAATGACTGGAAGGGCTTCATTTGAGCATTGGGATTAGGTAGGATTTGGAAAGGAAGAAGGTTAAGGGGAGAGATTCCATGTAGAAGAAACAGCCAGAACCAGGGTGATGGATTGGAGAAGGACAAAAGGACAAACCCTGTCCTTCGAGGCTGCAGAGAGCAGAAGAGACAATGCTGGACTTGGCGTCAAGAGGCCTAAGTTGAAATCCTGGCTCTGATTCTTTAGCTGCTAGAAGCCTCAATTTCCTCATCTGTGAAATGGGGTGGCAATGCTGGCTCTGCCTTCATCCCCGAGTTGTTATAAAGGAAAGTGCTCTGTAAACCTTAAAAAATTAAAGAGATGTGTGAGCCCTCACCTTTGAGCAACTCATTGACATAGAGTTTGAAATAGTCACTTCTTTCAGAGTCATCAAGGTTTCTGCCTTCTTCTATTGGCAGGCCATTGGCAGCCAGGTAGATTGGAACGTTCCCTTTGGTATATTCCAGGGACACAAACTGTAAGAGTCTCCTGAGACCCCATGGCACCACTTGAAGCCAAGGGGACGAGGTCTTGGGCCAGGTGGGGTCCACATGCTGGGAGAAGCCCCGGAGATTGTCATAGTCTGAGACACAAGAGTCATTCTGAGCATCTCTAATCAGGCGAGAGGTATAATGTGACAGGCCGAGAAAGTCAGAGGAGCCTTTCAAGAGAAGCTTCTCTTCTTCGGTAAAGCTGGGCATCTGGGCGACAAAGCTGCCACACTGCCTGTTTTTCCGCTGGATTTGGGCCTTCAGCGTGTCAGGGTAGTCACCGTCCACAAAGAGCGGGTGGGCAAACCAGCCCAGCATCGAGTGCAGGTAGCGCTCGGCAGCCCTCACATCCTCAGCATCCTCTGGAGAATAGGGCTCAGCCCAGTCTGAGTTCAGCACGATCCCCACCTGCCCCTGCTGCTGGCCACGATGGTGGCGATCATAATGATGCCAAGCCTTGGCATGAGCCTTGAGGATGGAGTGAGCCACCTTTGAGAAAGGAGGGAAAGAGAGAGGGAAGGAGAGAGAACAGAATACAGGCTTGAGGGACACTTATTTACTTGGTTCCCCATACCTGTGATCTCACTGGTACAGGGAACTCCAGGGGAGGAAACTTCAATTATACTAGTTCCACAACTTTTGGACTTAGTGGGCTGCCTCAGGGCATTTAGATGGCCAAACGGAGAGAACATTGGGCTTCTGAGTTCAAATCCTAGATTAGCCACTTACAATCTCCTATCTCTACCCATGTTACTTAACCTCTCTGTGCCTCAGTTTCTTTAGCAGCAAAAATTAGGGGGTCGGACTCTATGGTCTCTAAGGTCCCTCTTAGAGGATTGTTTGGGGTGTTTAGGTTGCAGTAGATAGAACACCAGGCATGGAATTAGGTAGATTTGAACTCAGGTCTTCCTGATTCAGTTCTCTGTTACCCCACACTGCATCCTTGAATCTGAAATCTCAGCACCTGAAATCTTATCCTAAGCTGACTGACTCAATTTTTGGTAGACAACACCTCAATTCCTTCAGTTGCCTCTCTCCTCTGATTGGAGGGCTGGTGGGTGGAGCAGTAAACTCCTCCCAAAGCCTTCCTTTATAGAGGGCTCAGAAATTCCAGAACTTTCCAAGTAATTCTCCATTTTCCCTCAGAGGCTCTGCTTGGTTTTGACTCTATAGAACATTATACCCTCCTCCTTCTCCACTCCCCTCAACCTCTATTTGCTCCTCCCTCCATCCCCCATCACGCTTTTCAGCTTCCTTTTGCTTGTTGTCTTCCTCCGTGGAACTATAAGTTCCTTGAGGGCAGGGGCTGGCTTTCTTGTTCTTATTTGTATCCCCAGCACTTAGCACAGTGTCTAGCACATAGTAAGGCCTTAATAAATGGTTATTGAATTGAAAGAGGAAAAGGACACAAGTATACAAAAACACTTACAGCAGCTCTTTTTGTGGTGGGAAAGAATTGGAAACTGAGGGTATACCCATCCCTTGGAGATGGCTGAATAAGTTTCGTTAAGTGATTGTGATGAAATATTATTTTGCCATAAGAAATGATAAAGGGAAGAGGTTCAAAAAACCTGGAAGACTTGTGGAACTGATGCAAAGTGAAGTGAGCAGAACCATAACAATTCATACAATAGCAACAATATTGTATCAACTCTGAAAGCCTTAGGAGCTCTGGACAACATAGGACTAACAACCACAATTCTAAAGGACTCATGATGAAACATGATACCCGCCTCCAGATAGAGAGGTGATAGGGTCAGAGAGCAGATTGAAGCATATTCCTTCCCTCGTTCCTTCCTTCCCTCCCTCCCTCCTTCCTTCCTTCCTTCCCTTCTTCCTTCCTTCCTTCCCTTCTTCCTTCCTTCTTTCCTTTCTTCTTTCTTTCCCTTCTTCCTTCCTTCTTTCCTTCCTTCCTTCCTTCCTTCCTTCCTTCCTTCCTTCCTTCCTTCCTTCCTTCCTTCCTTCCTTCCTTCCTTCCTCCCTCCTTCCCTCCCTCTTCCTGTCTTCCTTTTTCTTTCTTTTGACATGGCTTTTGTGGGAATTTGTTTTGTATGAATATATACATATATGTATATGTGTGTATGTGTGTACACACACATACACATCATACATACACACGCATATGTATATTGGTTTGCTTAGTTCTTTAAAAGACAGAGAGACAAAAGTGCTGGGCTTTGAGTCAAGAAAACTTTGGTTCCATATCTCTTTAAAGTCTCATCTTCCAGTAGGATACAAGCATCTCCAGGACTATACATTTCCCCATTGCATCTTAGTATGGTGCTTAAAAAATCCTTTTTGAACTGTATGTGATTATATTACTACTCCACTTATTTTAAAATTTTGTTTGAGTTACTGTGGAGTTGACTTTTTTGTTGTTGGTTTTTTTTTTAGCTATTTCTCTTTTCTTTGGTATTTCTATTTGTTAATTTTTGAGGGATGTGTGAGAAACCTGACTCCACTAGATTGTCTCACTCTGTGATCTTGCCTGGAAAGCGCTGAATGGAATTTAAATGAAAGCAATGAATAGTAGAAAAAACCTGTAGTGTAGTACTAATAGCTACTCTAGGACATTGCCATGGAAAGAAGATTTTACAGAAAAAAGGACAGCTCTTGTTACAGTGGAGATCATGTTGGTTCTCCAGTTGGAAAATCTGAGTTCAAATCCTACTTCTGGTGCTTACTAACTATGGTTGACCACTTAACCTCCATAAGCCTCAGTTTCTTCATATATAATATAAGGGGGTGGCATTGGAAGGTCTTTGAGATCTCTTCCAGGTATAGACGGAGATGGATGAGGAGGAATATAGGTGGGAGGAATGATCAGTCAGAGACTATATCTGTACTAGCTGAGGGAAAGGGGATTAACTCAACGTCCTTTCCTAATATTCCATTAGACTGTGAACTTCTTGAGGGCAGGGCCTGCATTTCTTGTTCTTATTTGTATGCCCAGCACTCAGCACAGTGTCTAGCCTATAGTAAGGCCTTAGTAAGTGCCTGGTTATTGACAGACTGCTCAGAGCAGTATAAATCATAGAAGGAGAAGTACCTTAAATGAAGCTACTCCTGGGTCAGAGATGCCCGGGGCGTGCTGTCCAGTGCCATATCCTGCGTAGCTTATCACCCAAGGCTCATGAAAGGTCACCCACAGCTTCACCCGGTTCCCAAAGGTGGCAAAGCAAAAAGCAGCATAGTCCACAAAAGCATCCACCATACTTTCATTCTGCCAACCCCCATGATCCTGCAGCGCCTGTGGTAGGTCCCAGTGGAACAAGGTCACCATTGGTTCAATGTGGGAGTGCAGCAAGCTGTCAATCAACTTGTTATAGTAGGCTACACCCCGGGGGTTGAGGCTGCTCTTGTGGCCAGTGGGGAAGATCCTGGACCATGAGATGGAAAACTTGTAGACTTGAGCCTGGAGGCCACGCAGGAGAGAGATATCATACTCCACCTTGTGGTAACTGTCACTGGCCACATCAGGCACCGCTTTATTCTCAGCGTGGCCCTGGTGTCCAAACCTGTCCCAGATACTTTCTCCTTTTCTGTCTTCTGCCCAGGCTCCCTCCACGTTAAAGGCTCCTGTGGCAGCACCCCAGAGAAAACCTCCAGGGAACACATCATTCAGGAACAAGTCTCTCTCTGCCACTGACTGGTTAGCAAACATCTGCCAAACTCTCCAGTAGGCTGAGATAGGTGTCACAGAGAAGGCTGCAGCTGGGCTCCTTTCCTGCTCTTCGCTTTCTCCAGCCAGACTGTCAGATAGGGAACAATACCTGCCGAAGTACAAGTATATTGTTTTGTTTAATTTGTATTGATATGTTTTGTTTTTATACCACTTTCATTTCCAGATATATCCCTCTCCACCCCCGTCCCACTCCTTGAACAATTCCCTGCAACAAAGAATTAAAAAGGGAGAGAAGCAGCAAACCAATCAACACATATACAATACAGTATATGCAATACAATATAATACAATGCCATATAATAAACATTTATTAAGCACCTACTATGTGCCAGGCACTATGCTAAGTACTGGGGATACAAAAAGAGGCAAAAGATAGTCCCTACCCTCAATCTAATGGGGGAGGGCAGACGACAGCATGTAAAAAATATATATGCAATGCGAGCTACTTACAGGGTAAACAGGAATAACTAACAGAGAGAAGGCACTGGAATTAAGAAGTGTTGGGGAAGGCTTCCTGTAGGAGGTGGGATTTTAGTTAGGACTTAAAGGAAGTCAGACAAGTCAGTCACATCTACTATGTCCACGATCTATTCATCTTGAAAGCTATTTTCCTCTACTTTTCCCACCTTTGGCAGCTAAACTCCTTGAGAAGACCTTACTATGGGCCGGACACTGTGCCAAACACTGGAGGTACAAAGATCAACCCCCCTCCACAAAAACAAACAAATAAACAAAAAACACCAAAACTTGTTCCTGCTCTCAAGTTGCTCATGGGCTAGATCTTCATCCAGGTCATTTCCACTAACTGTGGAAGTCTCCCTAGGCTCTGTCCTGGGCCTTCTTCTCTTCTCACTCTATACCACTTCATTTGGTTAACTCATCAACTCCCATGGATTCCATTATCATTTCTAAGCAGATGGTTCTCAGATCTAGTTACCCAGCCCTAACTTCTCTCCTAATTTGCAGTCTCACATCCCCAACTGCTTATCAGCCCTCTCAAACTGAGTAGCTCATAGACGTGCTAAATTTAACAAGTGCAAAACTGAGCTCTTTGTCTTCCTCCTAATTAAACCATTCCCTCTTCCTAATTTCCCTATTTCTGTCAAGGTTACCACTATCTTAGCAGACATCCAGGCTTGCAAGCTAGGTGTCATTCTCAACTCCTCATTCTCTTTCTCACCTCTCATATCCTATCGGTTCTCATGTTCCATAGATTCCATCTTTGTAGCATCTCTTGTATACCACCACCCCACCACCCTCATCTGACACTGCTACCACTGCTGCAGCCCCTCACCAACTCATACCCAAGAGCCTGCTGGGGATGGTCTCCCTGCCTCAGGGTGGGGGTGCTGCTTCAGGTCATCCTCCACTCTTCTGTCAAGATGATCTCAAAATGCAAGTTTAAGCATGTCATCCCTTATACAATAAACTTCAGTGGCTCCCTATCATTTCTAAGATTAAATATAAAAACCTTCATTTAGCCTTTGGAGCCCTTCATAACCTGGCCCCCTCCTACCTTCCCCAGTCTTCTTCCATCTTATTTCCCTCCATGTACTTTGCCATCCAGTGACAGTGCCTCTGTATAAGACACTCCATCTAATGGCTCAGTGCCTGGAACTGTCTCCCTCCTCCTCTCTGCCTCCTGACTTTTCTGGCTTCCTTCAAGTCTCAGCTAAAATCTTGTCTTCTAAAACCTGGAAAGACTTATATGAACTGACGCTGAGTGAAGAGAACAGGACCAGTGTACACAGTGACAGCCACAGTGTGTGGTGACTGATTTTGGTAGACTTGGCCCTTCTCAGCATTGCAAGGACCTAAAACAATTCCAGAGCACTCACGATGGAAAACGCCATCCACGTCCAGAGAAAGAAAGAACTATGGAGTCTGAGTGCAGAGTAAAGCAGACTGTTTTCTTTTTTTGTTTTGTTTTGTTTTTTCTTTCTCGTGGTTCCTCCCATTTGCTCTAACTCTTCGATACAACATGACTCATGTGAAAATATGCTTAATAGGAATGTATATGTAGAGCCTATATCAGATTGCAGGCCATCTTGGGGAAGGAGGGGGAGAAAATTTAAAACTTATGGAAGTGAATGTTGAAAGCTAAAAATAAATAAATTAACTTTTAAAAAAGGAACAAAAGCTTGTCTTTTACAATTCGCCCGTAATCTTAGTACTTTCCCTCTGAAATGATCTTTTGCTCCTTCTTCTATCTTGCTTGTACATAGTTGTTTGCATGTTGGCTCCCTCATTGGACTATGAGCTCACTGAGATCACGGATGCTTTTTTGCCTTTCTTTCTATCTCCCAGGTCTAACCCAATGACTGGCACATAATAGGTGCTTGGTAAACGTTTCTTGACTTGACTATCTGCAGTATCTCTAATCACAGGCCCCACCTTTGTGCTCCTCCAATGTCCCAGGTTGGCTATCAGAACCACAAAACATTCAGCTTATTTTTTTTTTATTGCTGTTCAGAAAGTGACAACATGATAACAGAGAGGCAGCCTGGGAGAGTGGACAGAGTCCTTGCCTTGGAATCAGGAAGATTCAGATTCAAGATCTGCTTCTGACACATATTGGCTGTGTGACTCTGGGTAAGTTATTTCACCTCGCAGTACCCAAGACAACACTCTAATACTCTAAAATTTAGAACTGTTACTGATGAGCACTGGGAGAGAAAGTTTCCTCCCTGGGAGTTCCTTACAACACTCTAGCCAAAAATGAAACAACACGAACACCCAAAGTGTCAGCATAGCATCCAGAATGAGGGAGGGAACTGATTATCCCAGGTCTTCTGTCCTACTCAGATCATATCTGGGGCTGTGTTCTGGGCACCACATTTTAAGAGGGACGTTGTCCTACTAAAGGGTGACTATTTCTTCAGTCAACCTAACAACTTCCCTGTGAGTTTTTTGTTGTTGTCCAGTTGCCTTTCAGTTGTGTCCAATCTTCATGACCCCATGTGCGGTTTTCTTGGCAAAGATATTGGAGTGGTTGGCCATTTACTTCTCCAGCTCATTTTACAGATAAGGAAACTGAGGCAAATAGGGTTAAGTGACTTGCCCAGGGTCACACAGCTAATAAGTGTTTGAAGTCATATTTGAACTTGGGTCCTCCTGATTCCAGGGCCAATGCTCTATCTACTACACCACCTAGCTGCCCCTAAGATATTTTGGGGAGGAGATATGTTAAGTCTATTTTAAAGCCAGAGAAACTGAAACACAAAAGTTAAGTGACTCACTGTGGTCATGCCACAAGCTTGTAGCTGGGCCAGGACTAAAGTCTGGTTCTCCCAATGCATGATTCAGGTCTCTCTCAACAAGCTGCAAATCATATATTTAGATACAGACATTTTGAACGCCCCCATTCTCCACCCCCAGAAGCCAGTTTCTGGCTAATTACTATAAAGAGCAGAACAGCTTGACTTCACTTGACCAACTTGTCAATTCTGCTACCTTTGACTTAGATCAGGGGTTCTTAACCTTTTTAGGCTCAAAGACCCCTTTGGCAGTCTGGTAAAGCTCATGGATAGCTCTTCAAAATGTTTTGCTACCTACATTCATAATGGAAGGAAATGCTGCATTTCATTCAGAAGTTATTGAAAAATTAAGATGTGATGTTTTATCCTATCCAAATTCACAGACACCCTGAAGTCTGCCCAGGGTCCAAGGACCCCAACGTTAAAAATCTCAGGCTAAGAGGAACTTTTCCTTCAATTCCAAAATTTTGTAATCATTTGATTCAGGATGAAGATGTTCCAAGAACTTGGGGGTTTTTAATCTAAAAAAGAGGAGACTTGGAGGTTTTAGGCTGAGGAGGCATGGTTGTTTTCTTCAGATAACTGAAGAAGGGGGAAAGGGGATAAGTATTTATATAATAGCATATGTACCAGGCACTGTGCTAAGCCCTTTTTACAAATAATATCTCATTTGATCCTCATAACAACTCTGCAAGGTAGGTGTTGTTATTATCCCTGTTTTACAATTGTGTAAACTTTGGCAAACAGAGGTTAAGTGATTTGCCAAAGTTAATACAGCTAGCAAGTGTCTGAGGCTGGATTTGAACTCAACTCTTCCTAACTCCTGGCCCAGCTCTATTCACTGCACCCTCAGCTGCCTCAAGGATTATCTTGTAGAAGTAGGACAGGATTTATTTTGTGTAGCTTCAGAAAATAGCCTGAGGACCAATGAGTAGTTTTATAAAAAGTCAACTTTTAGCTCAGCCTAAGGAAGACCTTGGTAATAGTGGAGGCAGTCCAAAAGTGGAAGGAAACACCTCAGGAGGCACCTTCCAGAGGAGGCTGGATGACCACTCATTAGGAATGACAAAGGATTCCTGCATTGTGTAGGAGGTTGGACTAGATGGGGTTTGAGGCCTTTTCCAATTCTAAAATCTTATGATTCTATAATTAGAGTCAATTCTCCATTATCCCTTTGAATGGAGGAGAAGAGAGGAAAGGTTCTGGAAATGCCTAGTAAACAAGAGCTTTGGTTCTGGAGGATAATCAGAGAAATACTCAGCAACACGTGAACAAGTCAGGTTTTCACTCACTGAAGCCTTCTTTCTGTCTCTGTCACTGGCCCTTTGCAGGGTGGTATAGTAGGACACCAGACTTGGATCCTAGGCTCATAGATTTATGGCTGGAAGGGACCTTCAGAGACAACAAGACTCCATCCCCCTCACTTAACAGCTAAGGAAACAGAGCATGGAGAGTTGAAGTGACCTGCTGAAACGGGATGGGTACCCACATATTCCAAACTCCAGGTCTAGCGTGCCATGCTCTAAGGAGTCAGAAGACTAGAGTCTTAGCTCTGCCATGAGTTACTGGGATGTTTTGGAGGTCATTACTCAGAACCTCGATTTTCTTGTCTGTAGAATGGTGGCGATAATATTGATACTGTTTGCCTCCTGGGATTGTTGTGGAAGCATCAGCAGTTTTGGAAAACTATGAATGACTATGATTGACATTAACATATATCACTCCCTGGTGGGAGGCAGAGGTCAGAGATCATCTCTCCAGCAGACAAATCCCTTTATTATGAACTGGTTCTCTGCTTTGGCACCCAGCCCTTCTCTAGAAGTCAAAGCTCAAGTTAGTTCAGAAGTTATCTATGTAGTCTTTGACCTTCCTGAGGGCTCCAGAACCAGATTAAAATGCAATTGGAAAATACGGAACAAAATAAAGGTACACCAGAGCACAGATTAGGTAAATGTGATTTCCAACGTTAATATGGAACCGGATTTAGTGGTCCTCACTCCTTTTTGAGTTTGACACCACGGCATTGTGCAGCTCTCAGGTGTGGAGAATGTGATGTGATAGGGAGAGTGTCCTCATCCAGGATGCTTTATACCAATGAAATCCCTGGTCTGTTCCTTATCCTTCTAATGTTTTTAAAGACAGAGAAATTGAGGCTCAGATAATTACGCTCTTGGAGCAAGTCAGACAGCCTAGGCCTCCTGGTTCAGACTGTCTGTCAGACTGCCATTAGATTGTTTCCAGGGGTGAGAAACCTGCAGCCTTGAGGCTACACATGGCCCTCTAGGTCCTCAAGTACAGCCCTTTAACTGAATCCAAACTTCACAGAACCAATCCTCTTAATACAAGGATTTGTTCTGTAAAACTTGTCAAAGGGCCACACCCAAGGACCTAGAAGGCCACATGTGGCCTTGAGGCCACTGGTTCCCTGCCTCTGGCTTAGACCTAGAGATCTAAACTAAAGCTACTAGCTGATTTCTGGCTAGTTAACATGAATGGCATAGGGCTCAAGTCCCCATGGCCAAAGTAAACTGTTTTTGCCACTTTTGGCCACCTGATTGCCAGAAATTGTAGGATCATGGATTCAGAGATACGAGAGACCAGAGTATCCAACTCCCTAATTTTACAGATGAGGCAACAGAGGCACAGAAAGGTCGTGACTTGCCCAGGACCACACAGCTACTAAATGTCTGAATTCAGGTACTCCTGAGTCCACACCTAGCTGTGAGCCTCATCTAGGAATCTTCTCAGCATGGAGAGGTCCCTAGTCAATACCTAATGGTCTAGAAGAGAAAAGAGATGAGGCAAGGCAGAGAAAGACAGAAGTCATGGGCATTCAGGCTCAAACAGTAGGCTCCAGGTAGCTTGCCAAAAAACCAGCGAGAAAGGGCGATGGAGCCAATGGAAGGAGATCATCGGCCAGCCCGGCTTAGGAGAAGAAAGAGACCCTTCCCTGCATGGTCTTGAGGGGGCATAAGTGGCAGGAGAGGTTTGAATAGAACCAACATTGAGTGTGACCTAGTGGTACAGAACCCATGTGGTTCTATGCAAAGAGGCTTGGGTTAGGAGTGAGATGATCTGGGTTCCAACCCCATATCCCCCATTGACTACTTATCAAACCTTAGCTAAGTCACTTCACTTTTCTTGGTCTCAGTTTCCTTATCTTAAAAAAGAGTTTGGTAATGCTTGGCTCTATCTACCCAAGCAGGCTACTGCATCTATCAAACGAGGTGATGTTTCTGCTTTGTAATTAATGAATTGCAATAACTAGCGTTGATATGACTCTAAGCACTTTACAAATATTATCTATTTCAACCTGACAGTAATCCTGGGAGGTAGTGCTCCATTTTACAGGTAAGGAAACTGAGGCAGAGGATAAGTGATTTGCCCACACAGCTAGTAAATATCGGAGACTGGATTTGAACTCAGGTCTTCCTAACTCCAAGTCTGGTGTTCTAGCCCCCGCACCACCTAGCTGCCTGGAGCTCATAGATTGGACAATAGGTGACTTACCTCCTAGCACAGAGTGAATGTAAAGACTAAATAGTAATTGTTTCTCTTTTGGCCAGGAACCGTGAGGGTCTTTCCCTCCCAGTTTGAAGTTTTTTTCTTTTTTTGAGTTTTGATTAAAGAGGCCATCCCTTGATTAACTTCCTAAAGAGGCCTATTCACTGAATATTACCTGAATATTCACTGAATGTTACCTCACTCTAAGTGAGCACATGAAAAGGCCTTAGCCTAAAAGGGCCAGGCTCTAGCATTGCATCCTGGGCTATCTACGGTCATCCTGTTGAATAGCAGGCCACTGGATCCAGATGGCTCTGGAGGAGAAAGTGAGGCTGGTGACCTTGCACAGCCCTTTCTCACTCAAATCAAGGTCAACTGCAAGTCATGTCATCATCTCCCCGATGTTATGGTCCTCTTCAAGAACGAAGGACAAACATAAGGAGACACCATTTACCAGTCTTATAATAATACCCCCATCTCCAAGTGACATTTCATAAGCCATTGAAAATGCTGTCATGTTGTTTTCTGAATAGCCTTTCCCTCATTTTACAATTGAGGGGAAAAAACTGAGAGACAAAATGAGATTCCACCTCATTTTTGTCTTATTTATCAGAGAGATAAAATTACTTGTCCAAGGTCACACAGTAGTTAGTGGGAGATACACTCCCACACCATGAACATCTGGCCTCAAACAGAAGAAAATTGGTCTTACCTTTTCTCGGCACTGGAAGGACACTGTAGGAATTCGCTGACATCAAACCCAACGGTCAGTACTTGGTCTTTATTTATGGCTGTAAGATAAGAAGTTTGTTCAATCACACATGCACACTGCCCATCAGGATGAGTGTCCATCTGTAGGAGTTTTCTTAGTGCCTAAAAAGAGCTCTATGACATCAACATTCTAAGCCGCGGATTCAATGCCCTTTCAGTACCTACCTCTGGAAATTGTCATTTCCTTCCTAAGGATAGGGACTGAACCTGTGATTTCACTGGCATGGGGACTCCCTACATGGGGAAGGAAGCTTCCTCTGCCATGCAGGTTGGCACCTTCTCTGGAATAGTTCCCCGGAGCCTCTAGGGTCAAACACTCAGAATGTGTTACAGACAGAGGCCTGAACTCAGATCTTCCTACCTTCTAGCTCAGCTCTCACTCTGCTGCCACACACTGCCTCCCACTCCTTCATAGGCTGAGGAATTAATGAGGATGGGGGAAAAATTCTAACATAGATTTTTACTAGGGTGATTTATTTAATTAAAACTCATCTTTGTGATCTAAGTGGAATGTGCCAGCAAATAGTAAGTATCCAGACACGGACCTAATCTCACTTCTTACCTATTTGGCCCTAAAAGGCAAACAGGTGGCAAATCGGATCAGTCCTTTTGCAGATGGGAAAACCAAATCTCACAGAAACTCATTCTGTGTCCAGCACACACTTATTTTCATTTCAATAGTGTCCCACTCTGTGTGACCCCATGTAGGGTTTTCCTGGCAAAGACACTGGAGTGGTTGGCCATTTCCTCCTCCAGCTCATTTTACAGGTGAGGACACTGAGGCAAATAGTGTTAAGTGACTTGCCCATGGTCACACAGCTAGTATCTGATGCCAGATTTGAACTCAGGAAAAGGCTTCTTGACTCCAGGTCTGGCACTCTATCCACTGCACCACCTAGCTGCCCATCCCCCTACTTAGGAGTCCTCTTTTCAGTGAGACATTTAACCACGTTTTTGCTAGGAAGAACAAGGATACACATCTAAGCAATGTGACTCTTCCTTTGAGCGCATGCCTGGTACACACATTTAATAACTGGGCATCTACCTTGGGTGCTCCTCCAATGCTGTTGAACAGACCTGATTCATATTATCCCAATAAGAGTCAGGGAGGTGTAGGGCAAAAAAAGACTAATCTTGGAGTTGGGTGAGCAGAGTACTAGTCCTGGCTCTGATCCTTACTAGCTGAGTGAGCCTTGGTATGCCCCTTAATAGCTCTCTGCCTCAGTTTCCTCATCTGTAATTTGGGTAATGATACCTTTCTACCTATCCCCCAGGGATGTTATAAAGGCTAGCACTTTGTAAACCTTAAGATATTATGTAAAAGTGAGCTATCTGTATCATAGCAACTCTGTGAAGGAGACAGGGTAATTCTTATTCTCACTGGACACATGAGGAAATTCAGACTCAGTGATCTTGCCCAGGGTCCTAGGTCTCCCAGTTCTCAGCCTGTGCACTTTCCCCTGGACCACACAGCTTCTCTAAATATGTGCTACTCCAGCCACCACCCAGAAAATGGCCTCTATCACACCCACACCATCTACACATGAAGTCAGAGGCAGGTGAGCAAGGAAGAAAGGAGCAGAAGTACAATCTGGCACCAAATGGCTAGCAAAGCTGTCATCCTTTTGGCCTTTCAAGTCTGATCCTATTCACCATCTTTCCATATTTGAACCTCAGTGTTTCACACGTCATAGAATTGATAGAAGGAAAGGAGTTTAGAGATGAACAGTCTGTTCGTTAAAGCCAATTTCAGCCTCTCTGGGCATTTCCTACCAACCTTCAATCATGTTAAACAGTTGAGCTGATTTCTCCTTCAGGGAAACACAGTTGTGAAGTTTTAGGCTAAAGATGAAAACTTTCACTTTGGGATCCATGGTCTGCAAAGAAACAAAAACCAGTGAGGAACTGAGGCTGCTCAGTCTAAAGCTTCTGAAAGCAGTAGGCATATTGAGGAGTGTCCAAGAATCAGTTTGGTTTATACTCATTCATTGCTGGTGGAACTGCAAGCTTTGCAAGGGAGAAAGGGGTAAGCCAACTGGCAACAAGCAGTAAAAATTACAGAAATAATCATACCTTAGCTCACTAATTAAATCACTGGTAAGAATGTGCTGACAAGGATGTTTTCAAAAACAAAAAAGAGTTATCTGTTCAAAGATTTCTACTGTAATTTTAAAAACTGAAAGGAATCTAAAATGCACAATAGTAGTGAAGTGTTGTGACACCTTCCTCTGATGTAATAATATAATGCATTAATATTGACAGGCATGAAAAATGGAAAATAATATGGAAAGCCCTTGAAATAATAATGCAAAGCCAAAAAAAATCCCAAATCCCAAAACCAAAGCAGCCAAACAGAGGGCACACTAACAAGGGCCATATCAGAAGAAAAATGAGTACGAATGAATGGACAAAGAATCCCAGTGGAGACTTAGAGGCAGTAAATGTCAAGTTATGACATCTTACGGGTTGAAGTCATTGAATCCTGCCTCAGACATTAATTGTGTGACAACAAATTGCTTAACTTTTCTTTGCCTCAGTTTCTTCATCTGTAAAATGGATTGGTTCTAAGAATAAAATAAAATAATATTTGTAAAGTGCTTTGCAAAGCCTTAAAGTGCTATATAAATGCTAGCTATTAGTAGTATTAGCTATTACTAATTACAACGTAAATTGTTGCTAAGCAATTTTAATTAGTTGGACTGACTCGAGACTGTATTTCTAATAAATGTTTTTTTAAAAAAAAATATCACCTTGGCCTGCCAATTCTGCCTGCTGCGATGGCGGCAGCGCGGCCGGTAGGAGCCTGAGGGCCGTGGTCGCGGGTCATAGGAGGAGAAGGAGCTCCTGTTGGACGCCGATCCTCTAGATCTGAGCTCCCGGAGCCGGCCCCGGCCATGGGGTGCCGCTATAGCAGTGACAAGGAGGACTCGGGCCAGGATCGAGAGGAGCGGAAGCTACTTCTGGACCCCAGCAGTGCCCCAACCAAGACCCTAAATGGAGCAGAACCCAACTACCACAGCCTGCCTGCAGCCCGTACAGATGAGCAGGCCCTGCTGTCTTCTATCCTTGCCAAGACAGCCAGCAACATCATTGATGTATCCGCAGCAGATTCCCAGGGCATGGAGCAGCATGAGTACATGGACCGAGCCAGACAATACAGTACCCGCCTGGCTGTCCTGAGCTCGACTCACTGGAAGAAGCTGCCACCACTTCCATCACTCACCAGCCAGCCCCACCAAGTGCTTGCCAGTGACCCTGTCCTCTTTGCAGATATGCAGCAGGTCTCCCGAACAGCTGCTTATGCCTATAGTGCACTTTCTCAGATCCGAGTCGACGCAAAAGAGGAGTTAGTCGTGCAGTTTGGGGTCCCGTGAGGATAATTTCTGGAGATCTCTCCCTTGTTCCCACCTTCCTTTGTCCTTATTTCTTCCTGCTTGTACAGAAACCTAACTTACTACTAATCACAGACGAGAAACTACCACAGGAATCCAGAGGTGTTTGAGGACCTCATGCTGACACACAATTTAAGTTCCCAATAAGCCTTTGTGCCATGTGGCCCTGGC
>CM053622.1:578574528-578593355 GCA_028646595.1 Phalanger gymnotis
GACAGAAGGGAGGGCTGACTGGGGAACAGGGCAACCAGAATATACGCCATCTTGGAGTGGGGGGGAGGGTAGAAATGGGGAGAAAATTTGTAATTCAAACTCTTGTGAAAATCAATGCTGAAAACTAAATATATTTTAAAAAAAAGATAAGGGCACATGACATTCTTTACATACATAATGTATGAGTCGATGAATGACTTTCTCTATGATTCTCTTCTTATTTATAAGTTCCTCTTCAGAGTCTATTTCCGATTCTATTTCTTTCAAGTACCAATTAACAAGTTCGCTCTTCTTTAGTGCTGACTCATCCTCTTCTGCAATGAGAAATAAATGTTTTAAAGGGTAAAATTATTCTTCTACCAAAATGCAACACCGATTCCTTGGGTTTATGTACACAAAAAGATACACTGTGTAGTTTAGATTATTGCCAACCTGTCAGAAAGCACAGCTGCTATAATAAAGTTTATATTGCTCCAGCAGGAGTCTGGAATGACCTGTCATATTACTTGTATTAGAGAACTTACTTTAGGCTAAAAGGAGAAAAATCTAATAAAACAAGGATTACATTTAATGAGCTGCTTAAAGTTATTAGATTTTAACACACACAAGCTTTACTGTCATGTTCCTACACCCCGCAGTCTGAGGAGTGAGTGCCTAGTAAATTTAGCTGAAGACGTGAGCAGGATGTCAAGGATCAAATGGGCAGGCAGAACCACTCAGAACAAATGTTTAAAAAGAGTCCATTAAAGTACGATTTTAAGAATTGGAGAACCCTTGATCCACAATGACCAAGTACACATTAACTTCAGGCTAGAACTATAACTTCTGGCCAGGCTGAACAAGCGGGCCTCAAGCCACTACTGCACAGATCCAAACATAAAGTATTTTTTAACACGTGCTCAATGAACTCCATGAAGCTTAAGCACCAAGCCCCAGGTAACAACACCTACGTGTCAAAGGGCAATTAAGTAAGTTAGAAAGAATGGTTTTGTGGGTCAATGGGTCTCAGTCTTTTTGATATCAGTCCTCCTTTACACCCTTAAAAATTACGGAAGATCCCAAAGAGCTTCTCTTTATTGGGTTACAACTACTGACCTTTATTACATTAGAAACTAAAACTGATAATTTAAAATATTTATTGATTCACTAAAAATAAACAATCCATTTAAACATGTTTAACTATATTTTCCAAAACAAAAATTTAGTGAGAAGAGTAGCATACATATTTTTGCAAATATAGTTAATGTCTGGCTTATAAGACCGCTGGATTCTCATTATCTGCTTCTGCATTCAATCTTTTGTGACACGTTTTGGCTTAAGTATATGAAGAAAATCTGGCCTCATACAAGTATGTCCTTGGAAAAAGGATTTTAGTAGGCAAATAATATCTTATTATTAAAAATAAGTTTTGATATTGTATACCCTTGGAAAATGCCTCAGGGACCCCTAAAAGTCCATGGACCACTCTTGATAACCAGTTATAGATATGCCTCCTGAAAAAAAGATGAGCCAAATCATTAGTCTTTGAACTCTAGGATAGAATGGGCCACAAACTTTAAACTGATATTTCAGTGAGCTGAGATCACTTGTCTTAAATATCAACTAGCTGCATTCCACAATGGGCAGGAACCACCCACTACATAGTTGGAAATCTGGTATCTTCCTTGACTAGTTGACCTGCCCCCTCACCAGTATCTTTTTCATAATGGAGGTGGAGGGGAAGAAAGACTATCCGGTGGAATTTATTTGGGGAATACAGTCATTGTGACCTGGTGGTTAGATCTAATCTTGGCTCTCATTTCCTGTTTTTAAAACCTCTTCATACCTCAGTTTCCTCATTTGCCAAAGGAGGAGGTGAGTAGCAGAAGCTGATCCTGTCATATGAACAGGAGGCATAAATCATTTTGCAAATGTTATAAAACAAGTTATATTAAGAACTGATGAGCTTCCTTCCTGGGAATTCATTTCCTTCCTAAATGAGAAGGGACAGAGACAGAGCTTGATGCTTGTTCCATTGACAGCTGGTCTGTCCCCTTCCTCGCCTTTCCAATCCTAAGTAGTCAGTAGCTCAGGGTCAGAGTGTCTCATCATCCTCGACCACAAAGCAAATCCTGCGTCGGCAGAGCATGAGCACTTGTGATGCATGCCAGAAACCAGTCTCAAAGGTTATCCCAAGAATCAAAAAACCTCCACTCATTTTTAATGAGTATTTTTTTAAAACCTTAGATCTTGTACCCCAAAGTCCTTCTTAACCTCCTAGAGAAATGAAGAACAAGAAAACATGTCCAGGTACAGTTTAGACTAGATAGTCTCTGGAGCCTCTTACAAATCGAGAAACCATTAAAATTAGCAGTGTGTGTGGGGACTATGACCCAATACTGAATTAAACACTCTGGCGCCCAAATACCTTGAGATGATTAAGATGAGGAATTCGTTTTATTTCTAGCTCAGAATGGCCTTGGGATGGTTCCATCTATTTCCCTAGTCTTAATTTCTTGGCCTATAAAACGTGAATTCTTATACGCTGTATGGAGCAACTGTTAGAAGCAATGATTCCATACGCTTTGAGTTTTAAGTGCTTAGAAAGAAAATAATTGTTTTTTCTTCAGCTCCCAAATGTCATTTTGAAGTCTTTTTAAAAATACCAACTCAGTAACAACAAAACAAAGTTTGCACTTTGACAATGAAGCTGTGAGGATCCTGTCTGAATTATCTTCTCCAGCCCCCTACTGAACAAAGTTTCTTGGGCAAGTTGGTTATTCCCACAAATTCATTCTTTACAAGGGCTGAAGTTTTAAGATGACAGACGAAGTAATCAGAAGCAACTCATTTCAACAGAATTTGTGTAGATGGCTGAATGCATAGGTATTAAGCCTAGATTCTCACCTTCCTCCATCTTCCTAAGGTGTAGCACAAGGAGGTTGGAAACGCGGCAGTATTCTGAGAAGCCGAGCCTCAAGGAAGCTTTGGGAGCCGTGTCCTGGTTCACATCTTCATTGTGGCCATTCATTCCATTGACAGTAACTGGGACGTCAGCATGACCTAATTTAAGAAGTCAAATCTAATAAATATTTTGGTGGTCATACGCAGCTACTCAACTTTCTGAGTTTATTAGTGTGGTGAGAGGATGTTATAAGAAGGACTGAAATTTAAGTTTTAAGTACTGCCAGGAGTGACCCACAAAAACTTTAAAAGTACTAAACATTTCCCCCAAGTTTCATATATTATTAATAGTAACATTAATAGCACATATTTCTATTTAAAGTTTGAGATCTGTAAAGCATTTCCCTAAATAAAAACAAGCCTGTGAATCAGGCAGTACAAATACCCAGTTTCCAGGTGAACATTATCAGCACAAAATTCTGGTACATTATTCCTTCCTTAGCCCAGGTTTCTCTACTTAAATGACCTTTTGCCCAACAAGTTTTTCTTTTTTTGTTTGTCTTTAGATGGGGGGGAAGGCAGGGCACTTGGGATTAAATGACTAGCCCAAGGTCACATGGCTAAAAGTGTGTCAAATGTCTGAGGCCATATTTGAACTCAGGTCCTCCTTACTCTGGGGCTGATGTTCTACTCACGGCTCCACCTAGCAGCCCCACAACAAGTTTTTCTAAAAAACTTGCAGGAATCTTTTATGGTCTCTTAACCCAAATAATCTCAGATGTTCCAAGACTCACCATTGATGCCGTCTGGGTCTTCTTCTACCTCCATTAAGGGCTCCTCCTCTTGATCCAAATTGATATCGGGCGTCTCTACTCTAATGATAGATTTATTCAATAGCCTGAATGCTTCCTTCACGTGTTTAGGTTGTACCTGAAGAGATGGACAGAATAAAGTCGATGCTCGTTTAAGCTGACTTATCAAGCAGAGTCTATCTAAGCATACCAGTTACATTTAACAAGGATTAAATAAATACCTAAGTCCTTCCCTTCCCTGCAATAAGTATATTAAAAAGGAAAAAAAACCCTATACAAATGGAAGGAAGTTCATTTTCTAATCCTCCTCCTCCTGTATCAACTGGTTGATAACAATGACAACATTGGTGATATATGTATGGCACCTGAAAAGTTATAGCATTTTATTTAGATTATCTTGCTCTAAAAATTTAACCAGGCAAATTTTCACGTCATTCTCTTGGAGAGAACAGAATAGCTGTTCTCCACCAATCCTAACTTTAAGGAATTTGGCACTGAGAAACTCTTACTAATTAAAAACTGAGCACCATCCCTTTGCTCTCCTGATACAGTTGAATTTGGTACCATGTTTTCACATGCTGAGGATGGAGTGCAAGGTTGCTAGGATACCAGTGTCCAAAGAGATGAGGATCATGGGAGTAAGCTCAAGTCTGGAACTCATTACCTTGCCTTATGAATAAGCCTTCTTTTTTTCCTCCCTCTGTATTATTTCACTTGGAGATCTCATCAGCTCCCTCAGATTCAATTATTGCCTCTATACTGATGATTCTCAAATCTACTTATCTAGCTCTAACCTCTCTGCTGACCTCCAGTATTTCATCTCCAACGGCTTATTCGATCCCTCAACCTGGATATCCCATAGATATCTTAAATGCAGCATGTGCCAATCCGTATTCATTCCCCCCTTCCCCCACTTCGAGCCCTCTCCCTTGCATTCTTCCTTATTACTGCCAAGGCCGCTACCATCCTCTCAATCTCCTGGGCACTTAACCTAGATGTTAATCTTGTCCCTATTTCTCACCCCCACCTCAGCCACAATCCGATCTGCTGCTAAGATATGTTGACTTATTTTTGCAACATCTCCTATACGAACCTTCTCTCCTCTGACAATGCTGCCACTCTTGTGCAGGACCAGATCGACTCAGAACAGGACTATCATAACAGCCTGCTAGCTGGATTCCCTGCCTCAATTATGTTCCCACTTCAGCTCATGTTCTACTCAAATCGAAATGATCTTTCTAAAAAGATCAGGTCTGACCATGCCACCACCCTCTACACAATAAAGTGCAGTGGTTCCCTATTACCTCCAGGATCAAATATGAAATTCTGCCTCTGGTTTTAAAGCCCTTCATAACCTGCCCCTCTTACAACCTTTTCATCTCCTTATACCTCATGCCGTCCCCTTCCTCCCCGCCTTACGCTGAGATACAGTGACACCAGCCTCTTTGCTGTTCCCCAAATAAGACGCTCTTCACCGGCATTCCCCCAAGGCCTGGAATTCTCGCCCCCTTCACCTCCTTCAAATTCCAACTAAAATCCTTCCTTCTACAGGAAGTCTATCTGATTCCCCCTTAATTCTAGTACCTTCCTCTGCTGATTATCTCTAATTTCTTGTGTAGAGCCTGTTTGTACTGGATTTTGCACACTGTTCTCCCCCTCCCCCATCAGACAGAGCTCCTTTTTGGGGGGTATAAGGTAATATTTTTTTCCTTTTGTTAATTTTAGTTTTCAACATTCACTTCTATAAGTTTTAAATATTCTCTGCCTTCCTCCCCTCCTCCCTCCCCAAGATGGCAGGCAATCTGATATAGGCTCTATATATACATTCTTATTAAATATATTTTCACATTATTCCTGTTGTATAGAAGAATTAGAATGAATGGGAGGTAACACAACAACAAAAAAAACCAGAACAAAACAAAAAAAGAGAACAAACAGTATGCTTTGATCTGCATTCGGACGCCATATTTCTTTCTCTGGATGTGGATGGCATTTTCCATCATTAAAGACAGCTCCTTGATAAGCAGGGACCGTCTGTTCTTGTGTCCCCAGCTCTTGGCAGTGCCTGGCACGCTGCAGGTGCTTAATAAATGTTTACTGACTGACTGGAGTAGTGACTGGACCCATGATTTCACGGGCACAGATAACTCCCGGGTGCGGAAACTCCCACTCAATGCTGGTCAGGACCCTTTTTGCAACTTAGAGAGCACTATAAGCATCATTATATCTTACTTATGACCTGTCCACTTTATCTCCCCCACTACACAGCACTCTGACACAGTTTATCCTCATAAATGCTTGGTAACAAACTCTTTACAGCGGAGCACTAAAGAAATGTAAGGCAGTTAAGAAGTTAGGAAATAGCTGTCACATCAATATTTCTGCTCATATCGGTACTTTCCACACAAAGATAAAGGACCATTATCTTTCTACCAATAAAGCTATCTCTTGTCGTCCTTCCCTCCCTCCCGATCTCCCCCCTCGTCCAGCCTCACCCAAGGACACTGTGTTAAATGGAGACTGACCTCATCGCAGCAGTGCATGCGGGCCATGGCCTCAGAGAGCCGGATCATGCTCTCCAGCTGCCGCACTGTAATCCTCCAGGAAGACTTGGTAACACCAGAGCCATCTCTCTGGCGGAGACGCTTGTACTGCTCCACGATGAAGTCTTCTGACTCTTTAGAAATCTATTCCGAAACATCAATGAGGTTAAAGAAGCACTGTCACTTGTAGAAGCATCTTTGTTCCTGTTTACAGGGAAGACCACGGTCTGACACATGAGAAATGTTTTTTTTAAAAGGATGTCTTAGGAGATCCCACCATCTTGCTCATTTAATAATGTGCCATAAGAAGTCGGAGATGTCACAATCACTTGGCCAATAAACACTTCCATGACAATATTATTGAACTGCTATCTTAAAATTCCTTACAAAGCAACAGTGCCCTAAGAAGGCCTGTGATTTCAAAGTGCTCATTTGAAAATAAAATGTTTCATTGTACACAGTGACAACAACATTATGTGATGACTAACTTTGGTAGATTTAACTACTCAGTCATGCAAGGATCCAAGACAATTCCAAAAGACTTAAGACGGAAAATGCTATCCCACATCCAGAAAAAGAACTACGGAGTCTGAATGCAGAGCGAAGCACGCTATTTGCTCTCTTTTTTTTTGTTTCTTCTTTCTTGGGGTTTCTCTCTTTGATCCTAATTCTTCTTTACAACATGACTAATGTGAAAACGTGTTTAATATAAATGTATATGTAGAGCCTATATCAGATTGCCTGCCGTCTTGGGAAGGGGGAGAAAATTTAGAACTCAATCTCATGGAAGCAAATGTTGAAAACTACAAATAAATTAATTGATAATTAATAAAAAAAGAATATGAAATGTTTTATCAGGTTTAACGTGTACGGGGTGGGTTCACATTTAAGCAAAGGATTGTTTCTACAAGATGACTGACATGCTGAAGCGCTGGTATGGAATATCTTTCATATCTGTATGTCAAAGCTCGTTAAATGCATTAATACTCAAAGAATCCTTGAGAAGTAGTTCATTAACTTGCGTATCTTTGGAAGGATTAAGTGGTAACTGCAAATATAAATGCTAATCATTTTAGAAAACTTTACTTCCTGAATTATACAAAGAAAAAGGATAGAAGGTAGTTAAGATTTATCTCAATTTTTCAGATCAATTACCTCAGCAATGTTCAGTGGGGCGTGTCAAGGTCACAGAGCATACATTCTGAACTTTCTGTGAAAACTTTCACAAATAATATCTGTTTCCATGTAACCCACCTTGGTCTCATTCCGCCTAGGCATTTAACATCAACTCGGATGCCACGGACAATCACACAAGCACGGACAATTAGAATCTAACCTCAAAATAGCAGTAAATTCTCAATTAACCAGAATCTAACTAACAGTGTTATGATTGTTTTGAAGGGGAGGAAGTCCCTCACTTTTAAGAAAAATAGTAAAATGACAACAAAATAAGCTCATTTTCTGAATTTACTAATGAAAAAACCTATCTCTCTCCCCTCCAAAACCCAAACAAACAAACCATATCCTTCCAAGGGCTGCCTTGGGAGCAGTGCAGATTCAGGCCAACATCCCACACCAACTACATGGACAATATACTATAAAAATGTAATTGAAGTTCAGAAAGATGGATTGCACAATCATTGTCATGCATCATAATGATTTAATTATGTTAATTTATATTAATCTAAAGCAAACAGACCAATACATTTTAAAAGAATTTTCAGCAATAAAAGTTAAAAACTAAGAGAGTTTTCTGATTCAAGAAGTTATATTCATGAAAACACTACATTCTGAGGATTTCTGATTACTTCCGGTTTCAAACTCGACTCCCCCACCCCACTTTTTTTTAAAGCCAGAGCCTAGACAACAGCCAAACAGAGACAGAATTTTCTCCCTGACAAATCTGGCTTGTATAAAACCTGAATGTAGCCTATAAACAATGCTGCTTTCTAGTGTACAACTATTTATGATTTTTCCTTCCAAAAAGATTAAGAGTGTGGCCTATATTAGAGGCTTTGCAGTACTAGGGAAAGAACTGTGGGCTAAACTCAGAAAATACGAGTATCAGTCTTGGGTTTACTATTCACCGGCTATGTCAACTCAAGCAAGTCAGAGACTCAGTTTCTACATCTATAGTAAGAGAATAAAATCCACTTCTTACATCATAAGGTTGTTATGAGGTTCAAATGAGATAATATAAAACACTCTGTAAACTCTGTAGTGACATGAATCCAGATCTGTGCCCCCATACCAAATTTTACTGGTATAGGGAACTGCCATTTCAGAGAGTTCGTCTGGGGCACTGAAAAATCAAAACGAATTACCCACGGCAACATATGCAAGTTCAAGAGATGAGACTTAAACTCATGTCTTCCAGATCTAGGTTGGCTTTCTATTTACTACGCTGATGCCTCTCAGCTATTATTATCACTTAGAACAGGGCTGTCCAACCTTAGGATTTTATTGAAACAATAGACAATATATTTTGATTTGCCATTTCAGTGAGAGCTCTGAGGTAGCTCGGTTTCATTTACTAAAGCATTTATGTAAATTTCTATGCTTGTAGGTGGGCCTCATAAGTCGAACTATGGGCTGCATTTTGAACAGCCCTGACTTAGAAGACAGGAATATGAATTAGGTTTAACTTTCTTAATTCCTAAGTAACTTATTCTTATGATGGCAGTGGAAAGTCTAAATGGTACACAGCTGGAGGACCTAGATATAACCCTTTAGTTGGCAAGTGGAGCCTGGACATTTGTACCTATTACTTACGTCTGACCCTGATCTTTTCCTAAATTCAATTATGTCTTCAGATTACAACTGCAAACTTTTACAGCTAGCAGAATTCATCCTTGCGCTGCCATTTTGCGTAATGAGCCTGCCTGAAGCACCCCACTGTGCGTATAATAGGACATTCAAAAAAGGTCAAGTTACCTTGGGCTTAAACTGCCTTGCAAAGAGCAGATACCTTCTAATGTCATCAAGGGAGTAGACTCGATCAATGGATTCCTCTACTCTTGAATGTAGATCTACAATCCTCCTGGCAATGGCATAATCTGTGACCTAAGGCAAACCAAACATGCTTTTTTGATTAGCCACCCGCTGTATGCACATAATTCCCAGCCCAAGCTGCCACAGACAGCAAGAGTGATGAAAGACCTTCACTTGGTTATTCTCTTAAAAAAGAAAAAGCCTCCACCTTTTTTTCAAGGCAATATTTTGTTCGACAACAATAGAACGTGGACTTTCAGAAATAGACTGGATATGGGTAAATGCTGATTCTAAACGCAAGTAAAACGCTTTTAAAACAAAGGGCAGAGACAGAAGAAAAATGTATCCAATTTTTATTAAATTTCTGCCTACACACTTTGGAGGCTCACCCTGCCCTCTCCCAAACCTGGCCCATCAAAGTTAGCAAAAATAAATAAATAAAAGGGTGGGAGGCATCTGAGATGTTTTCCTAGCTTTGGAGAGCAGCTTAGAGAGTCTGGTGTAATCCTCACGCTCCCCCAATTCCACTTCAATAAGGATAAACTCAAGCAATTTTTACTTCAGCCGCCTAACACATTTACCGCCCGCCCCCTGAAATGAAAGGTCACTGCACACACACATGTGCCAGCTGTTCGGCAGTCTTGTTTCACTCGATTGCTCAAATGGAAAAAAAAAAAGGAGGGGGGAGAACAGCAGCTCCCAGTTACCTCATTACACTCATCCACAAGAATGAAGAAGAGATCGAATCGGGACATGATGGGAGCCGAGAGATTTATGTTTTGCTTCAGTGATTTCGACCTGTCATAGCGTCCACTGACCGGGTTTGCTGCAGCCAGAATGGACGTTCTGGCATTCAAAGTAGCCTGGCCAGAAAACAAAGGAAAAAATTAGAACAGAGAAACCCAACTAATTAATCACTTTCCCCTTCTTTGACACAAAAACAGCAACGAAAATGTAACATCCCCTTTTAACCATGTCCGCTGGTGGCCATTTCTAAAACATACACCTGGGATGTGGGTCCAGGCTCAAAGCTAAAAAAAGGAGGATAAAGACATTGAGAATCTGTTTGAAAACACACTTGGAGCAACAGGGAAGGGAGGAAGGAAATGAGAGAGAGAAAGAGAGAGAGAGAGAGAGAGAGAGAGAGAGAGAAAGAAAATGAATTATATACTAGATGAAAAGTCTCTAGTCATTCAAGAACAAAGGTCTCAATGACCCCATCACTGGTGTAATGGAGTGTGCATGCTTTCTTGCAAGACAGAGCACCTTTGCAGGGAGATTATTTTCGATCTACAAATACCCCCAATATCATGTCGACCTTTCATATACTAGTGTCAACACTTAACCTCAATTGCCCTGCCTTCTCCTGTCTAAAAAAACCCCCCAAAAATATCTGTTAGTGTCAAATGCACATGCCTCCATGATGCCTCGAAAACACCTGTAACCTCGAGTGATGAAAGGCTATGTTCTCAATTCTTATGAAAAGTATCATTTTATTTCAGGGGCCCACGATCCCTCTCTCCAGCCCCATTCTAAATGGCGAGGCCAGCTACGACATACCTTAACTCCTGCCTTGGTAATGGAGATTGTCTGTTGTTCCATGGCTTCATGGATGGCAACTTGGTCCCTCATATCCATTTTATCAAACTCATCGATACAACATACGCCCTGAAAGCAAGCGGAGACTCAAAAGCGAGCAGTCTTATGATAAGCTTCAAGGAAACAGGCCCAGCCTACCAAAATCACAAGCTTGTACCAACACCACAAAGTGTTCATTTTGTTAGTCAACAACCATTTATTTTATGTGCCAACTGTGTTTAATCAATGGGTGCTATAAAGCAAAAATTAAATACTCTGCCCTCTAGAAGCATTGCACCTGGAATCAGGAAGATCCGAATTTGAATCTGGCCTCAGACCCAGCTGTGTGATCCTGGGCAAGCCACTTAATGTTTGCCTCAGTTTCCTAGTCTGTAAAATAAGGAAAATAACAGTGCCTATCTCCCAGGGTTATTGTGAGGATCAAATGAGATAAAACCTCAAAGTAATATATAAATGCTAGTTATTATTTATTAAAGGTGGTACTTCAGCTGAGCTAGTTTCCAAATAAGTGGCTAATTTCATATAAATGTGAATGGTACATAAAAGACAGACACACCTAGTCACTTTGTAAAGAGACAGATTTTTTATCTTAAATCTTGAATTTGCTCCCCACATTTGGTTCAGCCCTAAATCATAAATTACTTAATGTATCCTTCTCTACCAGTGACTGAAACACTCTAACACACATCTTAAGAGTGCCACAATGATTTTTTTTTAACTCTCCTTTGCCAAATTCTGGCGCCACTGGAGAGAGAAGTGTAAGTAAGTACGATGGAGAGAGAACAAAGGAGATAGACATACTCTACACCCCTACCTATGTGTGGGCACAATACACTCATCCTTTCCTAACCATTATCCAATTGACAATACCCCTTTGTAAACAAGTTTCCCCCGCTTTTTTGGGCCAGACCTTATGATTTAAGTGTGGGGAAATTCCTACCAATGCAGACTGGCGAACCATCTGTAATTTATAGCCTTAATAGAGTTGTAGGACACTGAGAGATTAAGTAACTTGCTTATGAGCACAGCCCGCCTGTGTCCAAGGCAGAATATGAACTCAATTCAAGTAGACCATTATCTATCACACTATGTGGCCTCTTATAGATTGGTAGTTATTTAAAAACATGACTGAGTTTATGGGAGTGGTTTGAAAGATGCCTGCATGAGGATGCTGTATGCTGACTCACGCAGAGGAGCAACAAATTTAAAATGATGGTAGAAAATAATGGCTTTTTACAAACCTATCAGGATACAACAAGGAGAGCTCAGTAAATGTCCATGGACAGCACTATATAATAATTTTGTCAGACTATTAAATTAAGACAATTTTGGCCGGGGGGAGGGGGGAAGAGGAGAAAATCTGGAACTCGAAATCATGCAGAACTGAGTGTCATAAACCAAAAATAAAAAATCTTAATTAAAAAAAATTGCATAACAGAGAACAGAAGAAAACCTAAAAGGAAGCAAAGGAAAGCTGGGCAGCTTTGAAAACAATGTATAGTATTTATTATATAGGTTTTCTTGAAATGGAATTTTTATATTGAATTCTCTCTTAAAAAAATAAATAAATAAACTAGGGCAATTTAAAAATCATCTTTGTGCCTTTTCTGAGGAAAATATATTTTGTTCATTCCAACTTTCATTCAAACTTAACCTAGCCACAAACCAAAAGCAGGCACTGTCTTCTCTTATTCCTATCATGACAGGTTGATTCTTTAATTTTTAATTTCAAGGATTCAAAACCATTGCTTACATTATCAGCCAACATCAGAGCTCCAGCCTCAATGACAAACTCATGGGATTCTTCATCTCTTACCACTGCTGCAGTTAAGCCAGCAGCACTGGAGGCTTTACCACTGGTGTACACAGCTCGGGGACTGAACTCCTCCACATGCCTATTCAAGGACATCAGACGGAAAGACATCAGATTAGTCTGCAAACCTGATCTATTCTCAGAGTACCTTTTCCAGGAATAAGAGTGGTTAGGAGTTATGATAATTAAGCATTAAATGACATTCTAAAATATCTGACAGCAAGACATTGCATATAGTCTCTTCATAAAAGGATACAGCCCACACACTGGGTGGGGGAAAACTTAGGTCATACATGGTCTGATATAATGCTATGAAAGCTTCGTTTTCCTTGGCCTTTTAAATGGTTTTTAACTTAGTCTGCTCAAATAATGAGCTGAAACTAATGCAAGGACAGTGTAATGATTTAAAGAGTAGGAAAAACAATTCTGAGGACATATCTAATCAAGAGACCAGAATACAACAGTGTTAGCATACGTCAAAGGCAACATAGGTCTTAGAAAACATTAAAAGAAATTCCATTTAGTTTAGAGCCTCTATTTTCACATCTAAAAATCAATCCAGATGAGAGGTACTATGGTACAATTGAAAGAGTACTGGCTTTGGGTTCAAATGCTGTATGTCTAGCTGTTAACACCTGTAAAACTACCTCTATGGGCCTCCACGGTCCCTCTCCTAATCTCTATCTACTATATTATAATTAGTGGCCCTTTCAGGTAGTTAACATCAGACCACGAAACTCTAGAGCAAGAAAAAGTTATGTATAAGCTTGAGGATACCTCCATATTTTAAAGTTTTAAGAATGGCTAAGTAATTCGCACACAAAAAAACCCTATATATCATAAAGATCATTTCCCTTATTTTACAAGTGGTTAAAACAAGATTTCAGAGAGGTCATGAGATTTTTCCATAGTCATATAATTAGCGTCAGTGCTGGGACTGAATCCAAGATTTCTAAGCCTAGGGTCTTCTTCACTACGCATACAGACTGTTTCCATCCTTAAGAGTATATAACGTTCCTGAGCACTATAAACCAATCTAACATATATTCTGCCCCCATCCTCCTTTTTCCTTATCATAAGACATAGAGAATGCCTTCTAGACAATCTAGGAAACCTCAAAACAAAAAGGTCACTTTCTAACCCTGCCTCACTATAGCTATGGGTGCTTACTTGAGAAACTGGCTCTTGGCAGTGCTGGGGTCACCAACAATGCAAACGTTTATATCTCCTCTCAGGGAGGTGCCTTCTCCTGTTGTCTTGGGAACACCTCCAAAGAGCATCAGAAGGACACCCCGTTTCACCTCATTGTTACCTGAAAGGGAAGGAGAGAAGTTATGGGTGAAGGGATAGAAAACAGGTTGTACTTTTCAGATTTATTTAGGAAAATGTGTAGTGCCTGAAATGATCCAGAGCTACTTCTCGCCACTAAAGCTAATTTTTTCGTAACATTCTCCCAGTGACGCTATGGCGGGGCTGTGAACCACGATACATAACAGTCTTCAAAGAATCACAAATGCAATACTCCAAAGGGCAAGAGGAGTTTAAATAAGCCACAGCCTATGACACTTGCATCTGAGAAGCGGCATCAAAGTCAATATCTATAACTAGAGAAGAGGGGGACCAGTGAGGAGGGGGTGAGAGTGAGGGGTTCAATTTACTACCGGTGTGAGGGAAGGGTTAGATTTGGTACTGAATAAAAATAAAGAGGTTTATCAGTGGAACAGATCAGGCCCACAACAGAGAACACACAAATACAACAGACTCGTGGTCGATAAACCCAAAGACCCCCACAGACAAAAACTGAAAAGCAGTCTGGCAGAAATTAGGTTTTGAATAACACCTCCCACCACATACCAAGATAATCTCCAAACAGAGATATGTGTTAAGATATAAAAAGTCATACCATAAACAAGTTAGAAGAGCAAAGAAGAAATTACTTTTTCTGACCTATAGATAAGAGAAGAGCTCAGAACCAAACAAACAAGGGATAGAGAGAGTCATAAAAGATAAAACGGACAATTTCAATCACGTGAAATTTAAAAGCTTTTGTACAAACAGATCCAATGCAACTAAAGTTAAAAGAGAAAACAGTTAACTGGGAAAAATGTTTCTCTGATAAAGGTCTCATTTCTAAGCTCTATAAGGAATGGATTCAAATGTATGAGACCAAAAGGCATTCCCAACTGATAATCAAAAAATACGAGTAAGCAGATATCAAGAGAAGAAATCCGATCGATTAACCATACAAAAAATGCTCTAAATGACTAGTAATTAAATACAAATTAAAGAGACTCTGAAGTTCCACCTCATACCAGTCAGATTAGATTGTTAGTCTCTCAACATCCCATCACTTCCTAGGTTTACACAGATCTATTCAGCCATTAGGTTTCCATCTCTACCTTCCTCTTTAGAGGAAGACAAGTGCTGTCAGTCGAGTTTTAAATTTCTCCAGCCTGGGACAAAGTTTTCCCCACTTAGAGATTCTGAGGACCAGTGGAACATAGGGTAAATATGCATGAATGAATCTAACTATAGCTAGAGGCATTCCTCAATTGATAAAGTCAAAGGTATAAACAGAGAGTTCTCAAGGGAAGAAATCCAAACTATCTATAGATAAAAACACTCCAAAGCATTAATTAGAAAAATGCAAATTAAAACGACTCAAGTGCCAAACCTCACCTCATACCTATCAGATTGGCAAAGACAAGGAAAAGGGAAAATGACAAATGGTGGAGGGACTGTGGAAAACAGGCACATAAATCCACTGCTGGCAGAGCTGTGAACTGGTCCAGCCATTCTAGAAAGCAATTTGGAATTATGCTTACAAAGTCACTAAATGTTGTCACTAAAGTTACTAAACCCTCTGACCCAGTAATACTACTACTAGGCTTAAACTCCAAAGAGATTAAAGAAAGAAGAAAAGATCCTACATGTACAAAAATATTGATAAAAGCTCTTTTTGTAGTGGCAAAGAACTGAAAACTCAGGAGGTGCCTATTAACTGGGGAGTGGAATAACAAATACACGAACGTGACGGAATACAATTGTGCCATTGGTTTGGTTGCTGTCCTTCATAATCAAAGAAGACCAAAATGACATCGCTATGTTAAGGTCAAGGTACAGCGAGTCCGACTGCAGCTGATCAAACCAATACAAGCTTGGAAGGCCCAATCACAGAAGTCCTATGGCGACAGACAAGTGACGATATGGCAGGTGTGGATGGATATGCTGGGAGCTGTAGTCACAACTCTGCATACAAGGTGGTTCACTAGACTGAAGCAGGAATGGCAGTCAGCACCCCGCCCAGGGTATCTGAACAGCCTTTTTAGAGGGCCATACTGGTGTAAGGAAGGGGCTAGACACGGTGACCTAATATTGTCTGCTCTATCTAACCTAACTCTGGCCTCCTCATTGTGGCATGTGGTGATCCAACCCTATGCTGAAACACAAAAAATGTCCAAATGTTCATATGGACTATTATGCTATAAGAAATGATGGAGACAGCTTTGGAGAAACCTGAGAAATGAGTAGAATCAAGGTAACATTGCAAAGACAAACAACTTTGAGATCTTAAACACTGACTAATGCAATAACCAATTACAATTCCAGAGGAGCCACGATGAAGCATGATTCCAATCTCTTCACAGAAAAATGGCAAGATTCACATATATCTGAGACAATCCTTTGTCTGAGACAAGGCCATTATGGGAATTTGCTATACTTGACTAGGTACATTTGTTGGAAGGGTTCTCTTTTCTTTTTGGGGGGGTGAGGGAGAGTAGGAGGGAGAGAAAATAAATATTCATTAACTGAAGAAATATTCTATTTTTTAAAAGGGATAACATATAAACAACCATACTGTTGAATTGATATCTCTTAGAAGACCTAGAGAAAGCCCTCTAGTATTAGCTCTTTTATTGATGATTTACAGAAATATGTGGATAAAAAGGCATGGATGGATTGGGAACTGTATGGGTGGTCAGAATCTCCACAATGATGAGGCCAGGAACCCTCTTTAATCAATAGTATATCAAGAATGTATGATTTCATCAGTTTGGGAACTCCTTGGACTTGTCTATAATTTAAGATTTAAACCTCTTTAGCCCTGGTCTCACCAGGTAACACCCCCCTCCCCCAACTTGATAAACTCCAGTGGCTCCCTGTGACTGCCAGGAACGAGTACATTAAAAACTTTCTATCTGGCATTCAAAGCCCTTAGTAGCCTGCCTATCCCCTAGCTTTCTAGTCTTCTTAAACCTTATACCCCTTCCTATATGCTCTTCAATCCAGCGATACTGGCCTCCTCCTTGTTGTTCCTCCATCTTCCAGCTCCACACCTTTTCCCTGGCTATCCCTCAAGCACACAACACTCTCCTTTCTCATCCACGCCTCCTGGCTTTCTTCAAGTCCCAGCTAAAATCCTATCTTCTACAGGAGGGCTGTCCAAAATGCAGTGGCCCCACAGTGCGATTAATGCAGCCTGCCTACAAGCACAGAAATTTACATAAATACTTTGGTAAACAAAGCTGAGCTATGGCAGAGCTCTCACTAAAATGGCAAATCCAAATGTATTGTCTATTGTTTCAATAAAAACCTAAGGTTGGACAGCCCTGTTCTATGGGAAGCTTTTCCCAATCTCTCTTAATTCTAATACCTTCACTTTTGATTATTTCCAACTTCTTTGTACATTGTCTTCCTCATTGGATTCTGAGGTTCGTGAGGGAAGAGACTGTCTTTTACCTTTCTTTGTATCCCCAGCACTTACACAGTGCTTAGCACATAGTAGGTACTTAAAAAATGTTTACTGAAATAAAAAAATATAAAAAAACCCAGTTTATACTTATATACTGCTTTAAGTTTTACAAAGGGCTTTGAATACATTACCTCATAAGCAAGCCTGGCAGCAGCATTTGGTAAATGCTTTCTACATGCTCAAAACCCCATCTGACCACCCACCATAACCAGCCATACCTGCAGAGGACCCTATGATGAAGCATGACACCCACAGGCCTGACCAAGAGGCAACAGACTCAGGATGTACATTTTGAAACATCTATTTTTGGACATGGCCAATGTGAAAATCTGTTTTGCATATTTGCTTGTTACAAAGGTATTTTTTTCCCTCGGCAAAAAGAAAGAAGAGGACTGAGGGGGAGAAAAAAAAATAAAGCTTATTAACTGAAAGAGAAATAAAATGTGACTAAACAAAAGAATCCAGGGTTGCCTACACTCTATGATAAAGAAATGGAGGATGACTTCAGTGTAAGGACTAATAGGCACCTCACTAGGCACAAATAACTCCAAATATATTTATATGTGCTTTCTTCTAAGTGTTGAGTAAATCTTTAAAGGAAGAAAACAAGCAACAAAAATTGAATCCTTTGAAACTGCTATGAAAGAAAAATATTCCTCTGGATTAATTTAGCTGTCATGAGAGTAACTAAATGCTTTTGATTAAGGAAAAAAAAGGTAATTTAAGACAAAAAGTTCTTCAATAAATAACTCACAGCCAGCCAAACCTAAAACCATGAGAGAAATTTCAATTTTCGAACTAATTTTATTTAAACCAAACTATGCCACTCAATGTCTTATTTCATTGATATTTTCAAATATTCTGATAAACTGCCACAATGGAACTTTTTCTCTTCTCCATCTAAACCCAGTAATAAGCTACCTGTTTAAAAAAAAAAAAAAAGCCCACAAGGATGCCTTACTGGCTTTGGATAGGAGAACCTAGGTTAAAATTCCAGTTCTGTCATTTTCAACCTGGGTAACCCTGGGCAATCACTTTAGTTCTCCTTGCCTCAGCTCCTGATCTATAAGAGGACCAGACTAGGTTCTCTAAAGTCCTTCCTGTTCAGTTCCAAATCTATGATCCATGTTCGATTTCCTTCATCAGGTATCTAGCAAGAGACTATTTTAAATGATTAAAAGCACACCCACAAGGAACACCCAACAGTCTAATAAGCTCTTGGCAATCCAAGGGTGCTGCAGAAGAGAAAGAGAGGGAGCAGGGTGGGAGAGAACATGAGGAAAGCTAAAAGATTTAATCACATCCTTAAAAACGAAGGCATATTTTTAAAAAAAATTTTATTTAATATATTTAGTTTTCAGCATTGATTTTCACAGGAGTTTGAATTACAAACTTTCTCCCCATTTCTACCCTCCCCCCCACTCCAAGATGGC
>CM053622.1:578593855-578620138 GCA_028646595.1 Phalanger gymnotis
TTTTGAACATCTATTTTTTAAAACTTTGAGTTCCAAATTCTCTCCCCTCTTCCCTTCCCACCCACTCTCCCTCCCTAAGAAGTCAAGCAATTCAACATGGGCCACATGCGTATCATTATGTATAACCCTTCCACAATACTCATGTTGTGAAAGACTAACTATATTTTGCTTCTTCCTGACCTATCCCCCTTTATTGAATTTTCTCCCTTGACCCTGTCCCTTTTCAAAAGTGTTTGTTTTTGATTACCTCCTCCCCCATCTGCCCTCCCTTTGAAGACTTATTTTTTGAGTGATAGTAATCTGCTGATCTCCACTTCAATTGAGGATAAGAAACAGGAAAATATAGCTGTAGGAATTTTAATTTATAACTGTCAAAGGTTAATGAGTTTTACCAAGAGGGCACGAAATCTCCACAACAAGAAATTTCTTTAAGAAAAAAAAACGTTAAGTGAGTTATGAATTTATACAGTGCTTTAGGGTCTTCAAAGTGCTTTACAAATATTAACTCGTTCGATTCTCACAACAACCCTGTGAGGTAAGTGCTATTATCATCATCCCCATTATACAGAGGAAACTAAGGCAGATAGGAGGGTAAGTGACTTTCTCAGCCCAGGGTCACAGAGCTAGTAAGTGTCTGAGAGGGGATCTGAACTCAAGTCTTTCTGACTTGAGGCCCAGTGCTCTGAATACTGCGCCCCGTAGGTGTCTCTATAATTCCTTTCCATTTTAAAAATAAGCACAACAGGATTACAATAAACATTTCAGTTTTAAGTCTAAGTCATTTAACTCTTACCGTGGATAGTAGGGAAAAGGCTAGTACAGAGATTATGGTAAAGGTTTTTATCTTGACTCATTTCAAACACTTTCTCCCACTCCTTCACAGACATTTGGTTCTTAATGCTCTCAGCTGTTTGTTCCTCATCTCGGAGCTCTTTTCCACCAAACTTTAAAAAAAATAGAAAAAATCAAGTGTTAGTGTAATGACAAACCAATATGATATGTGACAGGAACATAAGGAAGAGTGGGAGAAGGAACATCACTTGCTTAGTGAAAAAAACAAAAAACCCTCAGCTGGAAAGTGAAAGCAGGAATCTGGAAGCTGTGAAGTTCCAGTAAAAAACAAAATGACAAAAAAAAACACCCAGCCAATTAACATATATTTAATAAGCGTCTATTATGTGCTAGGCACCAGGGATACAGAAAGGAGTGCAATATTCCCTGCCCCCAAGAAACTTACATTCTATTGGGGAATACAATACATACGTACACACATACACGCACACTTATAAAAGTGCACACAAAATACAAAGTGTATTGGCAAGATGAACGTGGATGTCCAGGTCACATGTTAACTCTTAACTCCAACAAGATGGAGGAATAGATTATTTTCTCCAATTCTCACTAACCTCTCAAATCTCTCCAAAGTAGGAATTATGAGCAAGGGACAAAGCAATTTCAGCTTCCTCCAGTCCACGACAGCAAGTACCCAAACGAGGTAAAGACTCAATGAATGAACAACAGAGAACGCTAATCTCTAACTGCTAACAATGATGAGCTCACTCAGGACTTCCTCCCCCACCACACACCAGGGGCTGCAGGAGCAGACTCACGTGCTTGCAATAGAATTCAACTTTATATCCCAATTCCCAGCCTCAAAGTGCCAAACTCTAAATGGCAGAAATTTGCTAAAGATGCAATAGTGGCTTGTTTGTTGTTACAGTTCTCTGTGCCACTACAGAGACAGAGAACCGATAACTAATTGGGAATTCAAATACACAAAATGAAAGACTATCTGGAAGAAGAGAAGCCAAAAAAAAGCAATATGGCTAAAAGAAAATGATCGTCATACAAACAAATCATACTTATCTCCAAGATAAGAAGCATGAAGACAACTTAAGGATGAGAGGTCTCCCAGAACACAAGTCAAAAAATCTGAACCTCATAATAGAAGAAGTAGTATCAAGGAAACTTCAGAACTTCTGATCACAGACAGCAAAGTGCTGATAAAAAGAATCCACAGGTCACCTGTAGAACAAAAGTCCTGTGCTGCAAACTCCAAGGCACAGCGCTTAAACTTAAAAGACAAACAAGAATTTCTGCAACAGAGCAGTAGACAAATATAAAAGGAATTTTGAAAAACGAAAGATTATTCTGAATCCACCAGAAACCACAAGAAGAAATAGAATATGTTCTGAAGAGCAAAGGAGAACAAGATAGAACCCAAAGTGACAAGTCCTGCAAACTTAAGCCTAAACATTAATGATAAATGATAGGTATTCAATAAAAAAGGAAATCTTCCTTTCTGAAACATTCCAGATGTTAGAGAAACAAGAAAGGTGAACAAATACAGCAACAAAGCAATTTCTTTTTGAAAATACACAAAGGAAATCAAAGAGAAATGATGGGGAAGAAACAGGTCTGAAACATCATGGACCAAACTTTCCAAAACCCTGCCTATAGGACAATATTTTTATGCAACTAAATTACAGAATGGGAAGATGCAAAGAAACAGGAGAGGAGAGGAAGAAGATAAAGGGGAGTATGTGATTTATGCTAATCAAAGATGAACAATTAAAGGAAATCTGAGAAATGCACATCAAAATAACTCGGAGGTACCACATCACGCTCATTAGACTGGCAAAGTTTATAAAAACAGAAGATGACAAAAACTGGAGGGGGCCGGAGGGAAAACAGATATATTAATGCACTCTTGGTAGAATTGTGAATTGGTCCACTCATTCTGGAAAGAAATTCCGAACTGTGACCAGAAAGCTATTAAATCATGACCCTATGACCTAGTCATACCACTACTAGGTCTATATGCCAAAGAGAGCAAAGAAGAAAAAGACTCAAGTATAAAAAAATTATTTCTAGTGCCTCTCTTCCTCAATAACTCCACTGGCTCTGTATTACCCTTCTGAGATTACAAACAAGGTCTCCTGTCTGGCATTTAAACCTCTTCATAAGCTATATCCTTCAATCAACTAATAAGCGTTTAATTGCTTATTATGTGCCAGGTACTGTGTGAGGTGCTAAGGACATAAGTACAAAAATGAAATTCCTATCCTCAATATGCTTACATTCTAATAGGGGAAGACATATATATATAATGTACAGTAATGTATATAAAGTATGAAGTTATTACACATATATACACACAAAGTAGTTAAATACCAGATAACATGGGATCAGGAAAGCCTTCACGCAAAAAAGGGTGTCTGAGGTGCATCTTAAAGGAAGAGGAGACTCTATGAAGAAATTAAGGAAGCTAGAAGGCAGAGCTGAGGAAATTCCAAGAACAGGGGGCATCCAATGCAAGGCTATGAAAACGGGAGAGAACCGAGATACAGCGTCCTAAGGGAAAGAAAGACCAATTTGGCTGGATCTCAGATTTCAGAAGGAGTAATGTCCAGTGAGCCTGAAAAGGTCAGCTGGGACCAGGTTACTTAGAGCTCTAAAAGCTAAATATGTGAATTTAAGTTTTATTCTAAAGTCAATAGGGTGCCATCGTAATTACAGGGAAGCGCCAAGGTCAGATCTTCACTTAAGTATTTAATCCCTCTAAGCCTTGAACTGGAAAGAAACTCAAGAGGCCATCTAGTGTAACTGTCCTCTGACAGTTGAGAAATGAGGTCTAGAGAGATTAAGTAACTTTCTAAGAAAAAAATCACTTTGGGAGTAATGGGAAAATTAAGGGCATAGAGAGCAATTAGGAAGTAACTAATGATCTGGGTCAGAAATGATGAGTGCCTGAATTATGGTAGTGGCTGTGTTAGTGCAAAGAAGAGGTGGGGCGTTAGTGACGCTGTGAAGGTAGAAGTGGACAGTGGACATGTGGTGGGAGGGAAAGAGAAAAGTCAAGGACAATGCTGAGAACACAAACCTAAGACACTAAAGGGATATCTGCCTTGGACAGAAATATAAAAGTTTGATGTGAATTTTTTGACAAATACTGAGGTTTAAGATGTTTTGAGGGCATCAAGTTTGAGAAACTGAATAGGCAACTGGTGATCTAAACCTGAAACGAAGAGATGGGGGATAGATTTGCAGATCAGGGTGTCACATGCATAGAGATGACAGGTAAACCCATAACATCTCCATTTCTTATCACCAATCCTTTGCCCCCATGCCTAGCACTCTCTCCCTCCTCACCTCTGCTTCCCTGAGGACTCAAGGTCTACCTTCCGTAGGAGGCTTTTTTGAAATCACCCCATCTACTCTCTATCCTATACGTAATTACTGGCTTACATGCTGATTCCCCTCTTAGATATATGAGTGCTTGGAGGATAGAGGCTGTGTTGACCTTTCTTTGTATTCCCCATTAAAAGCAGGCACTTAATAAATGCTTGCTGACTGAAGGCATTACGATGTTTGAAGCAATGTTATCTCAAGCATACAACAGAAACCTAAAACCCAGAGTTCAACCTAGGTTTAACTCTGGACATTTGAGAGATAATTATCATACTACCAACATACTACCAACTCCTTCCTGTTCCACAAATGGAAAATAATAAGTATAGCTACACAATTAACCTCGCCTCTTCCACAAAGTCTTTCCTGACTAACAAAGCAAATCCTAAACATGCAATTCTAGGACAGTCTTACACAAAATATAATTTCAGTTTGTATCCTTTTTAGGGTCATCTCCATCAGTGTCATCTCACTTTATAAGCTTCTCCTGAAAAAGGTCTGCTTAAATAATTTTGTCAAGTATCACAAAGAGAGACATTTGAATTTGATAACCGGAAAGTAGAACTAAGGAACCAAACCACGTTAAATTTATACTTCAGAAATAAAGAAAATTTTAAAATAGCAAACCCAAATTCTTCTGAGGTTACAGAATGGGAAACAGGAAGATGAAATTAATATCAGACAATCAAGAAATAATAATCAAATAATAACCAGTAAAGAAATAACTCCTATATAAACCCCACTTAAAGTTTGAGTCGTGGTAAGTAAGCATTTATTAAGTATCCACTCTATGCCAGGGACTGTGATAAAGCACTAGGGATTCAAAGAAAGACAAAAACAATCAAAAACCAAAAAACCCTCAATATGAGCAAGGCAAATAATACTTCCATACACAGAAAGGGTCAAGGGTCTCAGACTCTTGTCCAAGAAACAATTCAAGTGTCATACTTCTTTAAGAATAAAAAAAAATACAACTCACCCTTGGATTGGTTGGTGCAACGTAGCAGGCAAGGAAGACCAGCTTATAGGAGAGATCTCTTACACCAAGAGCCCGGAGCCCTCTGACACCTTCTGTCTCATATCCATCGACACCACTGACACGAGAATCTGTCTCTGCACGAACTCCTAGAAGAAAAAGGTAAGTGACCTTTAAGACAGCTCCTACTATGACCAGCCCTTGACAATCTAGGGCCTAACTAAATTAATCAAGGAATGAGAGCTACACAGACAAATGACATTTATCGATCTCCAAAACTCATTCTGGTTGATAGTTTCAACCTCTGTCCCCTAAGCATCACCCCTTTTCCTACCAACCCTTTGATGAAGGGCCTCTTGGCAGAAAAGAGGTAACTGCATAATCTAAAAGCTGGAAAATTTAGAGCTAAATGCAAGCAACTAGACTGGATCCCCTGGAGGGCAGGGACTGCCTTTTGTCTTTCTCTATATTCCCATCCCACCACTTAGAATGGTGTCTAGAACACAGTATGCACTTCATAAATGATTTCTGACTGACTTACAGACACAAGAGTGAGAAACATCCAAAGAGGTAACCAACATCCCCTCAAAGGGAACCACATACCTGGCGTGCTAAGCTTAGCGACGTCTGGGACGACAATCAGAGTGCCCGTGAAGTCACATTTATCCCCAGCCTGTGCTGACTCCACGGCTTCGGCTCTCAGGATGACCTCCAAGCTACGGGGGATACTCCCCCTCGGGAGCTCTGCCTGCGTCTCCTGAATACGGACCTACACGATGACAAAAGATTCTTTTGTATGAACAGGAAATGAGGTACCTTTTAAATTCCATTTTGTAGAAAACTTTCTTCCTAAGCTCGGGCATTCGGCCAGCCATGGTGCGCCACACACTACAATTCCTGCTACTGGGGGAGGCGGAGGCTGAGGGATCCCATGAGTTCAGGGGCCTTGGCCAACAATAGGTTTAAAGCTGATCATGCCTCCAACCTAAATCTATACGGGGAGTCCATGGGTGGAAGACAGGAAGGAGGGGAGAACCACCAGGCTGCCTAAGGAGGGGATCAGGTTGGAAACAGAGCAGGTCAAACCTTCCAGGTAAATCAGCAGTGGAGTTAGCCCTTGAGTGGCCAATGCACTTCTGGCCTAGGTGAGACAAGGAGACCCAGTCTCCAAAAACAAATCAAAATAAAGAAAATTTCACCCCATTCTTTCAACGAAAAGGGATTCTTCTAACACCTCTGGGTAAGGAACCTTTTATTTAGAAAAAAAAAAATTGTATTCTTTCAAATATGATGAAATCAGCTCCAAGAAATGATCAGACTGAACTGAGAAAAATTATATAAACATGGAAAACTTTGTCTTCACAAGGATAAAACCAGGCATTTAGAAACTGGAAAGGTATTTCACCTGGTTATTAACTCATTAACAAATCAAAAGGAAATGGGGCCCCTTTTACTGATAAAAGTTTAGGCACTGACGAATCCAAGCTGATTATTACCAAACTGATAATGATAAAGAACTAGTGAGATTACAGAAAAGAGTGAATTACGCCCTGATCACATGACTGAATGGAATCAAGGGGTGACTGATAAAGAACATGGGGGAAAAAAGGCAAGAAATCAAATCTACTTGTACTATCTAAGAACAGGAGATAGGAGTATGCCAAGAAATCAAAACTTAGGAGTCCGGCCCTATGAGTTTCAAGCCTTCCCAACAATTACTGCCAGTAAACTACGTGTCTGCTGAGAAATGTACTCCAAAGGAACATTTGGTTTTAATCCTACTAAGAACATCTAACTCCTGATTATCCCTCTATAGATTTTCTACTTTGTGGATCATCAATGTTTAATTCTAAGTTGATTTCCTCTTTGCTAATAATTTGAATGCTTCTGGCCCACCTTCCACAACTACCAGACACTGCAAGTTACTTGAGAAATACCAACCAGTCTTAATGTAGAATCAAAGAAAATCTATCAATCTTTAATGTAGTCTAAATTAAAACAAATAAATACTTGTTTCTGCTAGGTTAGGACTGACTCAACCATTATTCCCCTCTATTAGCAGGAATTTTTTTTTAAGGGTCTATGTGCCAACACTACTAAGCTGATGCTGAGGTTCACCTGTGAAATACACTGGTGCAGCTTGATGGAGGGGCACTGGGTTAGGGACCAGAAAGCCCGTTTTCAAGGCCTGGATCCAACAAGTGCCAGGCTGGTGACCATGGGCAAGTTACTTAATTTACTCTTAAAACTAGTGTCTCAGTGGCAAAACAGGAATAAGAGTATTTGTGTTACCTGCTTCACAAGGATATGAAAAAAAAAAGCATTCTGGAAACCTTAAATAAGTGAATTCATTATTAAATTATTTACAATAAAACAGAAACTGAAAAATGCTTCTTGCTTGACTGACTGGCAGACTGGAAGTGAAGGGAATTTAACCAAGAATTAAATATTTACTGCTGATGGATACAAAATTTGGGGTATTGGCCCGGGTTAACTAGAACAGCCCATAACTCCTTTACAGAAAAGTTTAATACCTGTCATGGTATTTTTCTGAGCTTTTATGTCTGACCACTCATAAGAAATCAGATTTCAGGGGCAAACAGGTGGTGCAGTAAGTAGAGCACTCACCCTGGAGTCAGGAGGACTTAAGTTTAAATTCAGCCTCATACTTGACACACTTACTAGGTGTGTGACCTTGGGCAAGTCACTTAACCCCAACTGCCTTGTTAGCTTACAAAAAAAAAAAAAATCAGATTTCATATTCTCATGGACTAATAATTATACCAAGTTTTAAATCTTCTGAATTCCTTGATATACAAGTTTAGAAAACAGCTATTCTTTTCAACGAAGAAAAGGTATTATGGACTGCCATTCTAAATGAATCTTAGTTAATACTTTAATATATTAAAATTGTTTTAAAAATTAAAAAATAAACAACCCTGAGGTTTAACAAAGAACTCCTTAACAATCCAAATAATTCTAGTTTAAATTACTAGACAGAAAAATGGTCGGCATTCGTTTTTGACATCCTGGATGACGTCATGACTTGTGTGTGAACTGGATTTAAGTGGGGCCGAGTTGTTCAAAGTCATCAGCCTCACTCTCTTTTCTAGTCATTGAAATCCAGAGGCAAGACAAAAACAACAGCCTAGAATGCAGTGGATGACCTTGGCGTCTACAAGGTGTTACCAAGCTCCAAGCTCCCCACAGAGCTTGTTTCAGCAACCTACGTGGCCACTGGAACGAATTGTTCTCATCTGCCCATTCCACCAGGAGAAGTCTTGAGGCAGGCAGGCAGGCAAGCAGGCATCCTCCTAGCTCACCAACGGGGGTAAAGCCTGTCTGTTGGCTACCTTCAGTCTGGTTCAGCCCATCCACTAAGGCAGTTTCACTGGAGTGTAGCGACTACACATGCTACAGCTGCTTGGGGCCAAAAGTGAGAGTTGGGTGACAGGTGGACACTAAAGGTAGGTGAGCGGCCCTGAGGTGCCAGCCCTCCCTGAACACCCCAGCAGTCCCCAACAGTCTGGGGTAATGAGTAGAGGATTAGCCCTGGAGTCAGAAGACCTAGAGTCAAGTTCTCCCTGTGACACATGCTAGCCGTATGAGTGCCTCAGGACAATTCTCTTAGGCTATAAATCACAGGGAAGTAGCAGATTTGTACTAATGGAGATAATTTCTATACTGAAATTCTCCCACACCAACGAAATCACAGGTCTACACCTAAATAAATATAAAAAAAACCCCACTAACCCAGGGTTTATCAAATTTGCAAATGGTAACTTGATAGGCTAAATGAACTTAACAAACATTGCTCCCCCACAAAAAAAAATTTTTTTAAGGTGTCTAGGAGTTACTGACATATAATGGCATTAACCAAAAATAATACCTTTTGAAAGTCAACAAATCTCGATTTGTTCGTATCCAGCAGGAACCTTCTTCTGTTGGCACACACTGGATTTCGGCAAATGTTGGGCTGTGTGTATTTGAACTGCTGTTCCACGTCCTTGACCATCGTCTGACAATCTAGGCAAAAGAAGGTGCCGCTTACAAGCTCTGGGTGCACCGGGTGGGTTCGGACTACCTGCCCACTGATACGTGTGAGTGAGCCAATTCTAGATGAAGTCAGCTCCCGAATTCTGTAAAAGAAGAGTTTTATCAGCTCACAAAGACCGAGGTTCTTCCTTGTTAATGCAACTTTTTCTAGTTCATTCTTCCCTCTACCTTCATCCCCTAAGTCACAAACACCATGAATCACCCTTTACTTCAATGCAAAAGGGAAGTAAATTAGAATATTTCATATCTGTGATACAGAATAAATTAATTTTGAAACTTTTCAAGTTTGGAAATAACGCCATCCAGCTGAGAGAAGGGATTGTGTCGTTCTTCACATTTGTTCATTCTTCTGGCACCCCAGCACCTAGCAGAGTTCCTGATACATAGTAGGCTCTTAATAAATGCCTGATGGTTGACTGATTTTATAGGTACATCTCCATTCCCACCCACTCAACATAACCCTCAATTTCCTTTGCAAAATGAAACTATTTCAGTCTTGTCCATTATCAGCTCTGTTAACTCAGATAAATCTTACTACTGATTTCTGAGACTGTCCCCATTCTTTTCACCTCCTCTCACTTGACTTAGTAGTTTCAAAGTCTTTTTCAAATTCCAAGACAATAGGCTTGCCTAGTGCTTGCTTGCTCCCATATGAAAAGTGAAAATTTGCTTTCTTTTGAATTTACATTTTGCCCTTTAAAAAAAAAAAGCTCTTTTCTCCACAGCTCTAAGAGCAATTTTAAAACTCAACTTACTTAACTGACAAAATGCAATACACATGTGCAGACACTATCTTTCTGCTAGTGTCCAATACTAATCCCATTATGTGCACTTACATATTCTACCGTTATAACACAGCCACAGGACAGCCACTGTTCAAAACACTCTAAGATGGACTGTCTTAAATGAGCAACCCGCACACCATTTAATAACTAGTAAGTTGCTGCTTGATAGATTTCTTTTATTCCAAAGAAAAAGCAAAGGAATCATAAATCGTCTTAAAACATTCTCTTTGGTTTTACAATGAGATGTGTGTATATCCAAAGGAAAATTATTCCAGAATTCTAAAGTGTATGAATAAAGGCTAGGTAATTTTCATATCAGGGCTGACAGGTTGGAATTACCTTTGCAGAAAGATATAATGCAGCAACTTGCATAAACCAAAATCTAGCAGTAAGTACATTTTTGTATCTGTGTGACTTAAAAACATAACAATACTTAAAAAGAATTTTGGCCTTCTCCATAATCTCTCTTTGTTTTCACAAAAGCATTTTATACTTTAAAGTTAAGCAGAATAAGTGGCATTAGCTTATTTATTTTTTTATGGCCCAGTTCCTTTAGTAAAACAACAGATCACTGGACACCTCTCTATGATGATATGATTCTGTTAGAGAGAAGGAGGGAGGGAAAGGAAGAAGGAAAAGGAAGCAAATTAGCCACTGTCTACTTTAAGTAAATGTATCTAGCAAAAACTGTACAATGAAGGAAGAATTTTATGGAAATTGCAAATCCTGCCTGCACTCTACCTGGTAAACTATCTTTTTGAAGGGTGAGAGTTCAGAAACCACATTCAGAAAAGAGCCTTGAGGTATCCAAATACATGCAATGCTTTATAAAAAACAAAAAAGCTGAGATTTTCTTCATAAGCTGCAGGAATGATCCACAAATATCATTAAGCAAAAACAGTTGTTGTAGGATTTTTATGTATTATACATAAGGCCATATACACTCTTCTACAGTATCATTACAAAAGAATGATGTATTACCATATGGAAAAAAAATACTGCACCATCGTTGCTTAAATATTTAGTAAATATTATCTAATTTTAAAAAAGATCTGTCTGTAGACACTGAAAGTATTACGCAAAACATGAACCAAAGATGTCCTTTCGCCAGCAAATTAAGTAACTTTTTATATATGTAATATATACTTTGCAAATTGCTCTAGCTCACATTTGCCCATCTTTACTATTTGCAAGAGTGCCTTTTTTTCCCAATAATTACACGCATACATTCTTCATTTTTTAATTATTATTTGGACTATTATGTATGCTAGTTATGTGGCAGCCACATACAGGTGATTCCACTCTGATGGGTATGTAGGAAGAGCTGCTTGCTTCTTTTAGAGTTAAGAATTTATTGTATCTGAAATGACTGTTAAAACTAAAATGAGTTAATTGAGTTTATTTTATAGTCTCAGTTGTAATAAAATGTAATTGACTTTGCCTCTGTGGGAATTTTTAAAGCCAAAATAATCTACAATAATAATGACAATGATGATGATAATAATTAATAATCATGTTGAGATCTGGAAAAAAAGAAAAAACAAAGGAAAATATGTCCTGGCTTCTTACTTGTGTCTGGTAGGGAGGTCTTGGAATGCAACATAAAAATCTTTGGCAAGAGGAATTTCTTTACGATCCTTGACGAAGTTTTTCAACGCCCGGCACAAGTAGGGATAAACTCTGAAACACAGAAAACCAGTGCACAACTTATGTATGTGTTACAGGTTCTCCTCATGCTCATCAGAAGGACCAACTAAGAATTTTCAGCCTGTGAACAATCTCAGGCTACTTAGCAGCTGACCCAAACATCTCTCTAGGTCAAGGATCCTTCATCCTTTTCCTGTGAGGTACCCCTAGGGCAGCTTGGTCAAGCCTAAGAAACTCTTTTAAGCACAAAGATTTTAAATGAATAAAATAAATAGGATCCCAAAGGAAACCAATTCTATTAAAATACAGCAATCAAAATATTAAAGGAGACAAGTTCATAGACATCAGGTTAAGAACCACTAGTCTAGACAAACGCCAGTGACCAGACCCTTCAGCCATAGCTTGGCTTTCATGATACTTCTGCTATTATAATCATTCTTCCTACAAAGCCATTAATAATTACATTTATACGGCACCTGAAAGTATGAAAAACTTTACAGGCATTATCACAAAGACCTAGGTTAGCTTCACTGAGAACAGGCTATACTAGACTAATATCTTTTGTTTTTTGGAAAGGATCGCTAAGCTGGTAAGTCAGAAGAATTCTCAAGACACAATGTATTTTAGCAAGATATTGATCAAGTATTTCACATTATTCATTTCCCCCTTCTTTTTGTCACCTTTGTCCATTTGCTGGGTTGAGTTGTTTTAATTTTCGTTTATCTTATTAGCAATTTGGAGCATTCTTTTCGATGGTTGTTAAGTTTACAATTCTTCTTTGAAGACGTGTTTATGTCCTTGGACCATTGATCAATTGGAGAATGGCCAAGTGTGTTAGTTGCCTACATATTTGGGATATCAGACCCTTATCAGAGATATGTCATGATATAAAGATTTATCTCATAATTTGCTGGTGAGAAAGCTGGAAAGAGGTGAGTTAGACACTCGCTAGTACGTTTAGATGGATTCAGACCCAGAGTAGGCACCACTGGATCAAATGTCAACTTGGAGGGTCTTCAGTGGAACACCCCGAGGATCTTTGCTTAGTCCAGTGCGAGCTGTTTTTTTTTTCTCAGTGACTAGGGATAAAGCATTATTATCAAATTTACATATGACACAAAGTAGGGAGGGATGGATAACACAGGGTGACCATCACTGTCAAAAGAGATTATTAATAAACTAAAATGCTGGGATAAAACTGGTAAGTAAATTTTAATAAGGATATACTTAAAGTCTTATAAAAAAAATCAATTTCACAAATAAAAGATGAGGAAAATCAGATAGCACTTTGTACACAAAGGGGGGATGCTAGTGGAATGGAAGTTCAATGAATGAATAATATGACATGGCAGCCAAAAATAAAACAAAACATGGGGCAGCTACATGAGTAGAGCACAGTCAAGGAGGACCTGAGTTCAAATTCAGCCTCAGACACTTGACACACTTACTAGCTGTGTGACCTTGGGCAAGTCACTTAACCCCAACTGCCCTGCCTTCACGCCTCCAAAAAACAAAACCAAACCACTTCAGCTCTTGCGCAGTGTTAACAGGGAAATGGTTTCCAGGAATAGAGGTGACAATGATCATACCCTTCTCTGGTCAAACTACTCCTGATATGCAGAGTCTGGGTCTGGGCACCACAGTTTAGGAGGAAGGTTGGTAAGCTAGAGAGCAAGGAGGATGGGAAAGGGCCTCAAGGCAATGCTATGTGAGGAGTAGCCGAGGGGCCCGGAGAGGTTCAGCCTAGAAATATTCTTCTCTTCAGAGAAGACTAGGAAGAGGAATCTGAAAAGGGTTCTTGAGTATTTGAAGGGCTGTCACGTGAAAGAATCAGGCTTCTTGTTCCTGGAGGGAGGAACTAGAAGCAGTGTGCAGAAGCGGCAAAAAGGCAAATCTGGGCTGGATGTCAAGAAAAACTTCCCGACAACCAGAGCTGTCTACAAACGAGTGGACTGCCTCGGGAGGCTCTTAGGTGTCTCTCACGGCATCTTTTAAGTAGGAGATGGATGACCACTCATCAGGTATGTTGTGTTGTGATGAAATTCTTTCCAAATGTGAAACTCCTCCATCTCATCTGAATCTCACAACAGCCCAATAAGATACACACTACAGATAGGATTCCCATTTTACAGATGAGGTGACATGACTTGCACATGGTCACTGCTGCTAAGTGTCGGAAATGGCATTTGAACTCAGGCCTTCCTGCCTCTAAGCTCAGTATCCTATCAGCTGTAGTACACTTGCCTTTAATCCTTTTATATTGTTTTAAAATGTGCATTTTGCACTGATTTCCTGATAGTGCAACTGGCAGCCCCAATTAAAGCAACTCAGGTGGCTGTGGGGTCAGGGCCTAAGAGTCTGGCTGGGAAAGTAACCCAGTCAGGTGACGCCAAGATGTCCTAGGCAAGGCTTCTTAACCATTGTGTGTCATGGACCTGGCCCACTCTGGCACTCCAGTGAAGCCTACGGTCCACTTCTCCATGTTTTTAATTGCATAAAATAAAATACACAGAATTACAAATGAAACCAATTATAATGAAATACAGTTTTCATTAAAAATATATATAGCTATCAAAATATGAAGGAAAAAAAGTTCATGGACCCCAGGTTAGACCACTTAGCTAGCATTTTTATAATAATTTCAAGTTTTCCAAATGATAGGAGATAAGAATCATAAGGCACTCAGCGGAGTGTTTGGCACACAGTAGATGCTATGTATAGGTTAGCCATTATTAGTCTGTGCATGTAATGGAATGAATGCTCTCCATCCTCATCTCAGCCTCCTGGCTTCCTCACAGGTAGGTGACATTATTATCCCCATTTTACAGATAAAGAAACTGAGGCTCAGAGGTTAAATGAATTGCCCAGGGCTATATGGCTAACAAGGCTTTCAGGCAGGATCTGAACTAAGATCTTCTTGACTCCAAGTCCAACATTATCTATCTATCGTGCCTCCTAGCTGCCTACACGTTCAGGCCGCTTTCCCATTACCGGTAGCAGGGGACTTCAGCCCCCATTCCCACCCCTTTTGGACTTCTTTTCTCTTTCGAGGTTGCCTTGGATGTTCATTTTAAACTAATTTATTCTGTAGATAGAAGAGATACCCTGAGGACCACCTAGAACACCTATATACCATTCCACACACAGTTCTTGTCCTCTGGGGACGAAGTAAATATTACATTAGTGTTCAATACCCAAAATGAAACAAACTCTCTTATATAATATAAATTTGAATGACTGTAAACAAGACAGGAGCTTTAGTAGTGATTCACAGGCATGAGAAAACCCATGGGGATATGGATGTGAGAGGTTTGTTTCAGTGCAGTACTCTTATGGCCTCCTTACTTTTTAGTGGCTTATGAGAGGTCCGTCTCCAGTGACAAGTGCCTTGCTAACAGAACACCTTCTGACCAAGACCTCTCTGTAAAATGAAGAGTATGGACTGACTTCAAAGGTCCCATCTGGCTGTGGTGTTCTGTCTATGAGCCTAAGAGACTATCTGGTTTTCTGCCTTCTGTCCTCAATCAAACTCTTTGGGTTTTTTAATAGGATGTTATACCTGTAGAACTCCTCTTGAATAGTGGTGGAAAGCTGCTGATTAAATTCCTCCAGGTCCAAAAAACTCACAGCCAGTGTGTTTCTCTCAGGACGAATGAGCTCTTCCGCCAGCTGCAAGTATTTCACTTCTCCATCACTGCTCTGGAATCTGCAAGAAACAGCAAGCCCAGATGAAATTAAACAAGAGGGCATGAAGCACTATTAATAATAACATCGATACACACACGCACAACGTTTGCGGCGTGTGCGCGTAGTGTCCGAAAGCCTAAAAAACTCCTTCTTCACAAGTCCTGGAATTTAAGTAGTGTGCGCATTATTAAGGATGAAGAAGGTGAAGCTCAGAAGTCAGATAATAAAAGGCTAGGAGAGAAAAAATCTGGATACCAGACATTAGCATACAAAGATGGAAGACTTCTTCTTAAAGTCAGGAAAAAAACCCAGAAGCCCAAATTTTCCAACGAGGCTTAAGCTGATTTACACAAATATAAAGGATATTTCAAATGCTGGTCCTACAATTATGGAAAAAAAACATACTCACTAACAAAAGGAACCTTGAAAACTTTTAGTATGGAAGGGAAATGGTAGAGTCACAAGATGCCTACACAAAGGCGAATAAAATTTTGCTGGTTTTATAAGACAAAGCAGAAAAATTACAAGATTTTTTAAAAATTTATGTATTTTTGTTCTGTTCCACAAAACAAAATATATTTGACTGAATAATTAAGGGAGCTATCATTCGTACTTAACACATGGGCACTGTTGACCCAATAGCAACACATTTGTGGGTGCTTCATAGTTCACAATAAATGGCTTTCACAGCTTTATATGTATCATTTCCATTTTACACAGACCCGTCATACAGATAGTATGGCAGAGCTGGGACTTAGGCCCAAGTCTTCTAACTTCAAGACCAGGGCTCTTTCCTGCACAGATAGCCTTCTCTTTATAAGAGATTGTTCCTATGGAAGAAACAGACATACAATCTCTAAGCCTAGGGTGAAAAAGCATCAGGAACAAAAACTGTTGTTTTTTTTTTAATTTTAAATTTAAATTTTTAAAACTTTTTTTTAAATTAACATCTGCTAGTATATTACAACCTTCGGAAAAAAAAAATCACACTAAGGCAAAATGTTCAAACACAAAAGGCTCAATTCTACAATACATCCAGCTGAGAAGCTACCAAGTCCATCAGGAGCCCCACAGCCGGCCAAATCCCTGAATACTGACTTAGGTGGGTCACTGGGTTCAGTTTGGTGGAAATGGTCCAGGCCTGGGTTTAAATCCCGGCCCTGCAGTTTACAATCTACGTCACCAGGTACTGTCAAGAGCTGGGTACAAAGAAAGGCAAAAAACTGAGATCCTGCCCTCAAGGACCACCATCCTCATCCTAAGAGCCTTTATGCGGCACTTTAACGTTGGCAAAATGCTTCACCAATATTCTCTCAATTGATCGTTACAATAACCAGGGGAGGCAGGTACTATTGTTAGCCCCGCTCGACAGAGTTGGATTCTCAGGGGGGCAGTGACTAGACCAGGGTCACCTCGCTAGGACCTGCTCTCCGGTTTTCTGACTCCAGGTCCCACTGCACCACCTAGCTGCCGCAGTCTAGTATGGAAGACGACACGCAAGAAAACAAAAACAAAAACACCCGGAAGCCTCTTCCAGAACGGGTCTTCCCCACCCGGCCAGGCCCCGCCGACATCCGGCTCTTAGCTAGGTCTGCCCTAGACAGAGCCGCGGGCCCAGGCCCGGACCCGACACTAGAGAGGGCGGAAAAGTGCGCGGGGAGGGGGCAGCCCGGGAGAGCCGGCAGCCTAGGGGGCACGTGGAGGGGGCGGAGAAATGGGGTGGGGGGCAGCAAGGATGCAACAACTCCCGGGGACAAAGCGCTTTAACTGCGAGTGTGCAGAGCGCTTTCTTCCCGGCCACTCCCGGAGAAGGGGCTCGGGGTACAAGAGGAAGTGAGATGGGGCAAAGTAGGGGAGGAGAGAGTGGGGATGTATCGAGGGGGCAAGCACGCCGACCCCGGGGAGCTGGGGAGCGGGGAAGCACGCTGACCCCGGGGAGTGGAGTGGGCGAGCACCTACACCCTGGAACTGGGGGGAGAGCACCCTGACTCCTAGGGTAGGGGGCGGGAGGAGTGCACCATGACCCCCAGGGCACGAGCCGCGGGGTGGAGGAGGGCCCGGACCAGAGGGGCGGGGAAGAAAGACCGCCCCGGGCAGTGGAAGCCCCCTCCCCCAGACCTCCCTCCCCTCCCCCTCCTCTCGCCCCACCACTCACTCTTCCAAGAAATCCAGGAACAACTTCTGGCACTTCTCCGCCACCTCATCGCGGACCTCCACATGCGGGGTCCCCGCCCCGGTCTCCGCCGCCGCCACTAGATCCATGGCCGCTAGCGTCAGGCCCCGGGTGCTCTAGCCTCCCCAAATCAGCCACGCGCAACTTCTCCCGGCCGGGAGAGAAAAGACGTCTTCCCCGCCGCCTCTCCCGAGAGATTGTCGAAGCCAATCGCTGGCCCGCAGTCCGGGGTTTTCGCGCCAAACCTAGCCAATGAGAAGTTGCCTCCTCCGGAGCCCCGCCCATCGAGGGAGGCTTTTCGCGCCAAATACTTGCGGGCTGGGAGGCTTCCACCCTACGCCTCCAGGGCTCAAAACTTTATCTGAGTTAAGAAGCTGCTTGAGCCCGTATTCTTTGCTGAAGCGGACTTTGAGAGTGGAATATTTGCATGTGTTTACAGACTGATCCTAAATCTAAACCCGGAAGGAACCTCAAAGGCTGTCTAGGTCATCCCCCTGGTTTTACAGATCAGGAAACTGAGGCCCCAGGGAAGTTAAGAAACTTGCCGGAGATTGCAGTCTTGGGTTGGATTTGAACACGGGGTCTAGGAGACTCCGGCCATTTCCCATTACACTGTCGGGAGCTACTCCCTTAAAATGTGTTTAACAGACTCAAATTATTCTGCCACTGAACAATATTCAACATACGTTTGTAAAACACTGTACTAGGCACTGGGTGTACAAAAATGAATTTTAAAAAATTATCCTACTCTCAAAGACCCTATAATCCAGTGGATGGGTAGGTGGGTGTAAAATATATTACAGATAAAGGCACAAGATGAAGTCTGTCATAGTAAAGGATTTTTTATAGTACTTCATTGTTCTTCAATGTTTTTTCATTTAACTATCAGCCTTGTCATCACAAGCATATAGGAAACTGAGTTTTGGTTATCTAGTTCTTTTTAAAGTGTATATTAAATTTAACAAGCAAATAACCAAATTGCTGCGTGTTCCCTTCTGAATTACTCTCTTATGTTGTAACGATGTAGAAAAAATCCCTGGATTTGGAGCCAGGGGCTTTGGATTCAAATCCCGTTTGCTTTCACTTGCTACCTGTGACTTTGAGTAACATAGCACCTTTCTTGGCCTCAGCTTTCTCACATGTAAAATGAGAGGGTTGAACTAGATGGCCTGTGACATCCCCTTCTGGCTCTAAATCTGTAATCCTAAATCTCTTCATATTCTTTGCCTTTCCTAGGACTTGCTAAGAACCCTAGCTGTCTCTTAAAGATGCTGCATCTCTTGGCAGTGCCTTTTTCTCTCTTAACTCCTAAAACATAAGGCTTCACGAGTGAGCTGGTGTTCTCATTACTCTCCCCTGCCCCTTTTATACCCTTCCTCTACCACCGTCACTCAGCAACTATCTCTCCTTTTAAAGTTGATTCCATCCTGCCCAGACCCCATTTACTGGTATCCCTACCAAACAAACTTTTTCTTAACTATTTTGTACTTTTTTGTATTTATTTTGTGTATAGCAATTTTTGTACTCGTCTCTCCCGTTAGAACTTAAGCTTCTTGCAAGTAGGGATTGTTTCATACATTGTATACACCCGGAATAAACAGTGCAAGGCAATAGTAAACAATAAATGCTATTGTGGGCAAATATTGCACTGTTAGTAGAGTTGAGTTGGTGTGGCCATTCTAGAAAACAATTTGCAACTATGTCCCAAAGTTGCTAAACTGTGGAGATCCTTTAACTTAGGGACACCACTACTAGGCCCAAAGATAACAAAGAAAGAAAAAAGGATCCATATGTATAAAAAATATTTATAGTAGTTTTTTTGTACTGGCAAAGAACTGGAAACTAAGGAGGTGCACACATGTTATGACATATAAATGTATGGAATATTATTGTACTTTAAGTGATGAAAGAGGTGGTTTTAGAGAAACCCAGCAAGATTTGTATGAAGTGATACAGAGTTAAGTGAGTAGAACCAGGAGAACAACTCATAGTCACACTGTCAATGTGCATTTATTAAGTGCTAAGCATATAAATACAGTCAAAAAGAAAAACCCTGCCCTCAGAGAGATTACTTTCTAATGTGGGAAAACAACACATTAAAGGAAGCTGAAAAGGGGAAAGGGAAGAGAAAGTGCCAGATCTGGGAGTATCATGGAGGAGTCCAGATTGCAGCTTGGTAAGAAACGAAGCGATAGTTTGCCTGGGTGACTTCCTTAAATGGAGGACCTGGGAAGAGACAGAAAATTAATTTTTGAAAGACTAAGAACTATGATCAATGAAATGACCGACCATGATTCCAGAATATCAATAATAAAGCATGCTATCCACCTGAGTGCACAGAGGCGATAGTCCCAAGATACAGAATGAGATGTATGTTTTTGGTACTGGCCAAAGTTTTGATTAGCTATATTTGTTACAGACTTTTTTTTTCAACTTGGGGTGGGGGTAGTCTTCCGTGGTTTTGGTGGCTTATGTCAAACACAAAGGGTTTACTGGCAGTAGTCTGCCTCTGCTCCCTCCCTCTCTTTTCTAAAAGGGTCCATGCTTCATCCTTGTATAACTGGGGCCTCTATAGCTAGGGATCCCACACCTAGCATCTCCATGCCTGTGACTTCAGAGATAGTAAACCAAGAAGACATGTTTGAGTAAGCAGCCATCTCTTCCCTATAAAATCCATGGCTCTTGCTTACCCTGGTATGTAGGATTCTACACATTGACTAGGGGGAGAAGCAGAAAGTTTGGTAAAACCAGGTTATGCCGAGTCCAAGGCTGGCCTCTCCAACTGAATATCACTGACCCTCGTATTTCTTCCTGCCCGTGGCCTGAAGTTCATCACATCTGAATGACCTTCCTAGTTGTATCTTTCCCTTATTGTACCTTTCTCTCATGTCTTTTTTAAGTGTAATATTAAATTTAATATCATATTAACAAAAACTGCCCTGTGTCTCTGAATATCCTTCTACTGTCTTCCGGTGTAGCATCCCCTCTGAGATCACCTTCATAACTTGCACTGACAGGTTGAGGCCCCCAGAGTGGTGAATTCTACCTTGAATTCTAGGAGTAACCCTGAGGGTAACTAACACTGCAGTTCATGATCCCCCAACCAATGTACTTTCCATTAACAATTGGCTAGTACCTCAATTAGATCTTAGAAAAGATACATTTTTCCCCTTCACCTGGGACATACTCTTCCATAAGTACACACAGAATCCAGGAGTGGTGGTGGAAAGAAGTGGGAACAAACTTGGAGTATAATGGTAGTAAGACACATGTAAAGGCAACACATGAAGTCCAGTCAACTCATGACTCTGGAACATGATGTTCAGTGTGGTATGGGGCATTGGTGCAGGATAACAGACAGGTCACTCTCTGGCTAGGCCTGGCTACTTCCTCACAGAACAGGCTATCTCAGCTTGGTCCTTTAAGAGCATAATGTCTCTCCTGGATGGGTTATGTGCTGCTGGGTGGAGCCAGACAGGTTACCTAGTTTCCCTAGATGGATGAATCTTCTGTACTCCTGTAATGACAACCACACTGGCATACCCAGGATGGCTGCGAGTGTAAGTTCTTTAATCTGCTTTACTAAGGAAAGATAACTGTTTCAGGAGTCAACGATCTTTTTTTTTTTAAATGGGAAAAGGTAGGGCAATTAGGGTTAAGTGACTTGTCCAAGGTCACACAGCTAGTAAGTGTGTCGAGTGTCTGAGGCTGGATTTGAACTCAGATCCTCCTGACTCCAGGGCCAGTGGCACTCACTGTGCCACCTAGGTGCCGCAACAATCCTTTTAATCACATAAAATACAGACAGGAAATACAAAGAAGAGAAATAAAGACCAACAGACAGGGCTGTACTGCTGGAATCAAAGCAATTACATACACCTCTGGATCAAGAGCCTTTACCTCTGAGAAGTAGGAGACCTCTGAACACACGGCCACTCAGTCTTGACCAGGGAATCACAACCTCTTTCTCAAAATCGAGCCCCCAAAACAAAAGTCACTTCTCACAATATATACTCTTTCAGCTAATAGGCTCAGAGCCAGAAGGCATCACAACCTGACTCATTGCCTAATTAGCTTATTAGCAAAAGGTGTGCAAGCCTTCCCACAAGCAAGTTGCCCTTAATGGGCTCCACATGAGGCCTATTAATGGGCGGGGAAGATCTTACACACTGCCCCCCAATTAACATTACAACTCCCTCTGCTTCCTCTCTGTCGGGCAGCTATAATCTACCACTTTCAGTCTCAAGTTTGGCTGGGCATTACTGTGGTCTTTTCAAGCAGAGTATTACAGAGCTCTTTCAGAAAGGGCAGAGAGACTTGGTCAGGACTTGGCTCATCATTATAACCGAGGCCCAGCTCTGTGGAGAGACATGGTTACATATCACAACATGAAAGGGTTCCGAAGACAAGTCTGCCTTTCTGCTTCCTCTGGGCTTTGTTACTCACACCCTCTCAATACTCCTGCCTCTAGACCCCAACCTTCCCTCTGATTGAAGAAGGTGGAAAGTGGTGAGCTACTCCCAGATCCTCCACCTTTAACAAGGGCACCCAGGACATTTCTCTCTTCGCTTTTTACACTCTACAGGACTTTGTAGTCCCTCTTCCCCCAAATCTCCACTTGCCCCACACCCCCACCCTACAGATTTTTTTTTATGTGTTGCCTTTCTCCATTAGATAGTGATCTCCTTGAAGGCTGGGACCGTCCTATGCACTTAACACAATGTCTAACTTGTAGTAAGTGCTTAATATATGTTTATTGACTGACTCTTTGTCGCCTCCCAGGTAGAAGTTGGTGGAGGTGCAACTTCCTCTATTCAAACAATTCTAACTGGTTCTGATCCAATGTAATTTATAAAGCCCATCCAGTCACATTTCCCAGATTGCCGTTTGATCTTATGCAGAATGAGTGTCTGGGGTCAAAGGTACCGCGGCAATTTTTCCCCAGCGGCTGATTCTATGGGCCTTTTCTATGCTATTTAGCTCCTGAAAAAGTCCAAATCCCTTCTAAGGTGTGGAATTCTTTGATTGGCTTCTGAAAGGACCTGATCCTTAAGGTTCTTTGTTTCTGTCTTTGCCCCTTATGACCATGTTAAGTTTAACTTTGTATCCTTTGTCTGTTTGGTAGTATTTCATTGATCCTCTGCCCCCAAAATCACTGTCATTACCCAACAACTGGCCAACTCTCTTCAAATAGAAACCCTCCCTTGTAACAGATCAAAACAATGGCCAGGTCTGGAAATTTATGTCTCACTCCACACCTATAGTCCATCACCTCTCTGCCAAGATATCTTTTAAAGTCATGACAGGTCATTACATTAAGTCTGCCAACATTTTTTATCATAAAACTTCTGTCAGATTCCTGTATAGCCTTTTCCTCCCTCTTGCAGCTCAATACATTTACCAATCCCACACATCCAATCTATGGTCAAATTTTATAATTTCTACATTCACATCCCTCATCATCCTAATCCAGGCCCTTATCACCTCTAATCAATCAATCAATCAATACTAATTTATTAAACACCTACCATGTGCTAGGGCTGGAAGGACAAAGTCCATTTGAAATGAGATTATATGAATAACAACAAATATAATTTATATAGCCCTTTGAGGTTTGCAAAGCACTTTGTAAGTATTGTCTCATTTTATCCACATAACAACCCAAGGAGGCAGGTACTATTATTATCCCCATTTCACAGATGAGATGAGGAAACTGAGGCAGAGGTTAAGTGACTTGCCCAGGGTCATACAGCTAATAAGTGTCTGAAACAGGATTTGGACTTGGGTCTTGACTCCAAGGCCCAGCGCTTTATCTACTGCACACCCTAGCTGCCTCTATATTCTAATAGAGGAGACAATTACCTATTAAATATATACAGCATAAATGTAAAATTAACAAATACAAATGTAAATACCCTCCAAGAAATTAAGTCACCTAGTTATCAAGTGGAAGGCCCTAGCACTGAAACTCAGGTCTACTGGCTCTTCCCATTACATCATTTGGCTATAAGTAAACTGTCAACTTCTGTAGATCAGGGATCAGCTCTATTTAATTCTCTTCATAGAGTCCAACACATACTCTGGGTAGCCAGGTACTTGAATAAGTGCTCTTTGAGGAGCAAGCCAACAGTACAGCTCTCTACATATTACATTGCCAGACATTTATTCTTCATTAGTAGCCAGGAAGAATGCTAATACTAGAGAAGCAGTATTTGAGGAAAGCTTATAACCCTAATAGGATCCCCAGATTCCTCCAAGATGCTGTGTAGGCTTGTACTTTGTTGTGGTTTGGCACAAAAACACCCAGATTCTGCTTTACAAGCAGGGCATCGATCCAATTCTATGATTCAGGAGTCATTGTGACACTGAGCTCTCTCAGAACAAAGAACAATTGAAACATCAATTGAATAACATTTTTTTCTTAGATAACTTTTTAAAAATTACCCTGAAGAAAAGTCAAGTGAGGAACTCAGCTCTTTTCATATCTAATTGCAAATTAAACTTGGTCACAAAAGTTCCTTCTTTTCTAGTGGGTCTGTCATCTCTATTAAAAACAGTAAAAATCATAACAATAGTAATCCCACTGGTGTTAATTTAATTTTTTTTAAATTTGGCATGTTTATATAATCATCATATTTTTGTAAATTCTAGATTCTAGATTTTTTTATGGCTTTTAAATTTCCACTTTTAATTTCTCTTTATGTGTTTCCACTTCCAACATTTATATAGGAATTTTAAGATGTTATCATCTTTAAAAAATATTTTCATAGTTCGGCTTACATGGTATCATATAGGATCTTATTCCTATCTTGTTTGAATCTGTTGAGATTAAAGTTTGCGATAGACTTTTTTTAGGTGTCAAGAAGTGCTTTCCCCATAATACTGGTTTCCCTTTCCTTCCCTCCTTGCTATTTTGAATCAATAACTGCTGATTCTGGAAGGCTGGTGCTCTTCAGGGACCTTTCATTGGAGATGATGTCCTTTCAGGCCACTCTACTTTCCTATCCTTTCAGGGTCTATGAATTGTTATTGATATGTGAGACTTCCCAACTTCAGTCCATCAACCTCACCATCTTTGTGGGAGAAAATTCTCCTCTCAAATCTCCCATTCTCAGTGTCCGGTTATGTCTCCCTGTATGTTGTGGTACCTGAAGGAAAAACTCAGACATAATTACTAGTCAACAGATGTTTTTATTTGCAAAGCAACAAAGATACAGTCAAGTATTTCTGAATATAGCTCAATTAGATTTTGATATAAAGCTATAAAAATAATCAAAAGCAATAAGATCATAGGAAATGCTTACTCTATTCTGATTTGCTACACTAACAAAAGTTCAGTAATACATGTGAGTTTAGAAAAAAAAATTATAGTTAAGACCTGCTTTTAAAAAGCTAGAAATGACATGTCATAGAGACTATTAACTTCAGCTAATAAGATATCTGCACAAACAGGATATAGGTGATATCTTGTATGGAGAAATTAACTGCAGAAAAGAAATACCTGTTGGAAAAGGATAAACAGTGTTTTTCAGGCATACGTTGTTATGCATTGGGCTTACTCTGCAAACCACAGCAGTTCTGTAATTGCTTAAAACCAAGATGGAGTTACTTAGGTTCATGTGGTTAGTTAAAATACCCTCTCAGCAGACCTAGCTGAAGTCCTTGCTCAATCGCATAAACCTTCACAGGTGTCCTTTAAAGGCAGCATTTATTATTTGTCTAGATTTGGACAGTTTCTTTAAAAGGATCAAGGACAACTCCTTATGAGTACTCTCATCACAGAGGGCCCTTTCTTCTCGCATCAACTCTCAATGGGCCTTTATCTTGGCAAACGGGTGACAAGAACCTTCTACAGACACAATTGCTACTGACAATTAAGCAGGTGGCCTTGCTAAGGCAAGCCCCATAATCAGGAACCTCTAGGCCTGTTATATAAAACTTGGCTTTGTTTGTTCAATGTTGCTTATGATGGTGTCACAGGAGATGTTGTTACACAGTAGAATAGGTACTGAGTTGTTGATGAAGCAAACTTGTGAGTGTCTCCCACGCAGAAGGCTTCCTGGCCAATTCTCACCATTGCATGCTTGGGCAATTCCCACCATGAGGCCAGGGTTTCTTTAAAAAAAATTTTAATTTTATTTCAATATGTAATCTAATGTACTTTATTTTATGCAATAAGAAGCATTATTCTAAGGAGTGGTCCATAGATTTCATAAGATGGCCACAGACATTCATATAACATAAGGAAAGATTAAGAATTTCTGACCGGGGGGGAATCTGGGAGATTTCTTTTATCCATAGACTGTCTCTGATATCACGAGGCTTTTCTCTGAATTTTTGAATATAAATTTTATTTTATAAAAAATATATAATATATATATATTTATAAATATATATATAAAATATATATATTTATAAAATATATATATAAAAATTTGTTTTCTCTCCCTCTCACCTCGCCTAGTCCCACTGAAAACAGAAACAAAATCCTTGTAATAAATGTGCATAGATAAGTGAAACAAATTTCTGAAACGGTCATTTCTTATTCTACCCTGAGTTCATTGCCTGTCAAGAAGTCTTTCCCCTAAATTATTGCTCTACTGTGTCACCCATTACACTGATATAAAATGGAAGCAGATAGCAGAATGGATTAAAAACCATAATCCTATAATATGCTGTTTACAAGAAACACATTTGAAACAGGGGGATACACACAGGGTAAAGGTAAAAGGCTGGAGTAAAATATATTGTGCCTCAGCTAAAGTAAA
>CM053622.1:578620638-578654078 GCA_028646595.1 Phalanger gymnotis
TGTCTTCCTCACAGATGGCGAATCATGAGTGAGGTATGTATCGCAGTAATCACAGTAAAACTTGGGCATGGTGATGCACAGTTGTACCTTGTTCTGGCCAAGGTATCTTCAAAACAGACTGGCTGGCTTCCCCACCTTCACTGTATCTCTCAACAAGTTGTCCACAGACGAGACTAACTTCAGGATGCTCTTATCTAATCAATAAAATGGGACCCAGCTCTTCAGACAAGATACTTGGCAGGGATCCTAAAGGATGGACTGCACCCCAGCAACGAAGAAGACAAGGGTACACCGCAGACGACTGCCTGAAGCGCCTGGCCGACCGGGGGAGGGAGAGGAGGAGAAAGGGAGAGAGAGGGAGGGAGGGAGGGAGAGAAAGAGAGAGAGGGCAACAGAAGGCGAAAGAGAACCGGCGATCAACCTAGCTATATTTCAAATATATAGAATTGCTATTGTGGTTTAAAATACAAATTTCTTAGCATTACTGAATTCATTGTAGTTCATAATCATAATTCTTTTAAAATCATATTTTATGATACGAATTTGCCTTCCCCCCACCCTCCCAATTGAAAATGAAAGAAAAGCAAAACTCTTCTTATAAACATGTATAGTAAAGCAAAGCAAATTTCTGCATTGACTGTGTCCAAAAGAGACACCACATTCTGTTCTCTATATCCTTTATCTATTTAAGTTTTCCCAGGTTGCTCTGAAATCCTCTTCATCAGAGGCATCAAACTCTCACCAGAGGGCAAAGTACAGTGCAAACCAGATTAAAATGTAATTGAGAAATGTTTAACAAAAATACAATACAACATAGACAATATTAATTTATGGTTTTCTAAGTATGCATCCCGCAGGATCCGTTTATATTTCAATTTGATATTAAAAGACCTTTCATTATTTCTTATAGCACAATAGTATTTCATCACATTTATACACAATAGTGGCTTTTTCAGCCATTCCCTAGTTGATAGGAACCCCCTCAAATTCCCATTTTTTTTTTCCATTCAAAAGATATTTCTTCACTTTTTAAAAAAATGGTTGCTTACTCTCTTCAGTGAATGCTAGTTGAATTTGTGACTAAGCTATGTTTTTCTTTAAAGCTTTTTGTCTGTAGAGATTTTAGTCATTCTCTTCTGGGTTTGTATACTAAGCATCTCTGTCATATAATAGCTTTTTATGGCGAGATTCTTCTTCATCTTTGTCTTCTTCCTCTTTTCCTCTCCCTCCCTCTTTTCCTTCCCCTCCCCCACCCCTCCTCTACTTTCTCTCCTTCCTCTTATCTTAGCCTATTTCCTAACTTCTGATTTGATGTCAGGACTGGGCTTTGCGCACTCCTGGGCTGGTCCTGTGCTGCTTTCTTGGGGGTATTGAGTGTTGACTTGTTCCAGGATCTCAAGGGGTCAGTTCAGGCTGGGCACCTGCTAGCTTTTAGCACTCCCCAAATGGTCTGATACAGGGCAAAATCTGATTGCTGTTTCCTCGAGCTCTGCAAGTTCCGGACTCGGATTTAGGTTTGAGCACTGACTGACTGGTGCTCAGCCAGCTGGGAAGCTCTGCTGGTTCAGAGGCACAGAACTGTAGGCTCTCTTTTGGTCTGGAAATTCTGCCTAGATAAAACCCTGCCTTAAACCCATATATACCCCCATATATGTACATACACATATGTATATACATATTACTATACACACATATCTTTAAACTTTGCAGACTACTTTATCTTATCTTCTTTGAGATCACAACAATCCTGTTAGGTAGGTAATGAGGATATTATCTGTTTTACATATGAGGAAACAGACTGAGAGATGAATTGATTTGCTCATGGTCAGATTGTGTCAGAGGCAGGTTTTTGAACCCATGTCTTATTGACTCCCAGTCCAGCATTCTAGATACTGTGCCATTTTGCTGAATTCTAGAATTGTTGCTTCTCAGCTAGCAGGTAGGGCAAGGTGATTCTGGGCAGAGCAGCTGTCCTTGGGGCCCTCGGTATTGCTGTTAGGTGGGTGGCTCAGCCTGGTGTCCACAGTCTTTTGTGGAGAACACAGGTTGACTGAAGAGTTTTACATAATTCATTACCTCTTAATAGTAAGTATCAACCAGGTAAATTGTTTCCACTGTAGTTTAGAGTCCAATAATTACCCAATGTTTCACAGAGAGATAAAACCCATCTCCTTGACTTGAGATTGAAAAAGAATATTTCACACTCCATTTTCTAAGACATAAAAGAGATACTTATTCTTCATGTGCAGTTGCATCAGGCTGCGCAGACATCACAGGTTGACCATCACGTCTTTTATCAGTCCCAGGAGACTCATTATAGGCTCAGCAGATTGGCATGTTGACAGTCATCTCAGAAAGAGATGCATTTATAAGCAATTCAGGTGGAACTGAGAGACACCTTTATTTCTGATTTGGATGCAAGACCACTAAGTTATCCTGAGGCAACTGGAAAAAAAGAGAGAGTAAGAAAAGAAAGCCTTGCTGTTTTCAGCAGTTATAGAGAGGACTGTCTGGATGACATTGAGCAGCCTTTGGTAAGCAGTTAATCATATAATATAACATGGCACAGGAGCCAAGGATAATGTGATTCCACCTTTTACCTACTAGATCTTTGGCCAAAGGATTTGAAAAAAAAAATAACAGAAATAAGAGACGACAGTGTTCCACTCTGATTTTTGACTCATGACTTAACAGTTCTTAGTATATAGATTAATTCAATCAGTTAACAACATATCTTTGTGGGTCCTAGGTATAGAGTTCTAGGTATTTTGTGGGTCAGAATCCTCTCCAAACAAGGACTTATGACCCCCCTCCCCGATAAATTTACTAGTTAGTTTTAGTTGAAAGGCATTTAATAAAATAGCATTGTGTGTTGTAACAAAAATAACATAACTTTCTGCTATAAATTTGGAGCATAGTATCTCACAAAGACACTCTCAGTGTGGAGTGTACATATTTAGGGATCTCATGTGATGCATACACATGTGGTCAAGCCACACATGTTAAGCACCTCAAAGTTATCCCAGGAGTGCTAGCACCCTCCCTTGCCCCCCTAGACCACCCATCTTGTTTCAAACTCAGCCCTCACAGCTATTATCCAGGGAAGCAACTCCTATAGAGAAGGGAAGCAAGCAAGTTGTGCCGGGAAGTTGAATTATCACCAGCACCATATGGACCACCATCTCCCCTAAGAGCCCTTCTGGAGACAGTCTAGGACCCTGAACCCAAGTGCCTTGGGAATAGTGCTCCCCAAATCACCTGACTTGCTTCCAGCTTAGCCCAAATTGCCATTAATGATGAAAGAAATCATTATGGAAGAGTCTACCTTCAAAAAAGATATTTGTCTAGTGCTTAGCCTAGTGCCTGGCACATAGTAGGTGCTTAATAAATGCGTATTTATTCCATCCCTTACCCTCCTTCATCACCGCCAGCAACAACTGCTGACTAACTGAGTGGCAACAACCCCTAACCATCAGTCCTGAGTCTACCATAGTTCCCAAAGTGGGCAATATTGCCCCCTTAGGGATGCTGGAACAGTTGGAGTGGGAGTGATAGTAGCCTCACATGCAATTGGGGGGTGCTGAATAAAAATAAGAGGGCAATAGAAGCATAAGGAAAGAAAAGAAAAATTTGAAAAACCATTTATATGTGTTTCATCTGTTGTGTAACAGAGTTAAAGTCATAGTAATTACACTATTTTTCCAAATAAACACACAAAATGTAAATTATAACTGATCAGTGGTCAAGTCTGCTGATAGGTCTTAACAAGCAAATGTTGGCAGGTGAGCATGTAGCACATTATTAGAAAGTCCAGCACACATGGGAAAGAATATGTGCATGTAGTGACTAGTTTATAATATGATATTATACAGTTACATGATACAATATTATGTCATCAAATTTCAAGCAGGAACCAAACCCCGCCCCCAATTTAAAAATAAATTATTTTTAAAAATTATATATTTTTTGAAATGATGCAAATTAAAAAAAACCCATTAAAGGGTTAAAGAAAGATTTCCAGGGTGCACTGAATGATTTTTTAAAAGGGGGCAGTAGGCCAAATAAATTTGGGAACCTCTGGTCTAGCCCATCCCTCACAGGCATCATCTGGGGAAGCAACTGCTGTGGAGAAGAGGCCAGCCATCCTCACCAACTGCTGTAAAAGACATTACCATCTGCTTTGCCATTACCTAAGGATAATGGGATTTTCCATTTGAATTATAGCTGAAATCTTCCATATATATTGTCTTGCTCATTAGAATGAGCTCATTGAGAACATGTATTGTCATACTTTTCTATTTGTATACACACAGTAAGCACTTAATATAAGCTTCATTCATTCATTCATTCTTGCCACAGAGATGCCAATGTCTTTTGGTTATGTCCTCATTCTACTCTCTTTTAGTATAACAAGATGAAAATAAGGAAAATCCTCTCACATAGACCTGGATACATACATTCTTTCTTTTTAAAAGTTTTCTTGACATGTTTTGTTTTTTCCATCACAAATACTTCCAGATTATTCCTAGGGTACAAAAGCTCTCTTATAATAAAATAACATCATTAAGAAAAACTAAAAATGCAATGACCTCATTTGAAAGTGCATGTAATGTTCCTCCTCTGTACCCCAACCTCTCCATTTTAAAGTGGTTTTTGAAAATTAACAGAAATTTTATTTCCCTCTAATCCCCTATCCCTTAAAGAAAAGAGATTTCTTTTCACAAATGTGCATAGTCAAGCAAACACACTTACTTATTGGCTATATGCACAAATATAACTTATTCTGCACTCTAAATCTCTGATCTTTGTCAGGAGATAGATGCCAGCTTTCGTTAATGGTTCTCTGGATTTGTTATTGTATTGATCATTGTTCTTACAGCTTTGGAAGTTGTCTTTACAATGTTAATGTTTAAACTGTTCTCCTGGTTCTGCTCATTGCATCCTTCAAGTCTTCAAAATTGTTCATTTTGATAATATTGATGTTATAATATAAATTAGTCCTTCTAATTCTGTTTACTTCACTAGGCATCATTTCATATGTTTTTCCACATCTCTTTGAAATCATCAATTTTTCGTTTCATACAGCACAGCAGTATTTTGTCACATTTATTTATTTATTTAATTTTTTATTTAATATTTCTAGTTTCCAGCATTGATTTCCACAAGATTTTGAATTACAAATTTTCTCCCCATTTCTACCCTCCCCCCACTCCAAGATGGCATATATTCAGATTGCCCTGTTCCTCAGTCAGCCCTCCCTTCTGTCACTCCACTCACCCCGCCCATCCCCTTTTCCCTTACTATCTCATAGGGCAAGATAGATTTCTATATCCCATTGCCTGTATATCTGATTTTCCAGTTGCATGCAAAACAAACTTTTTTTTTGAACACCTGTTTTTAAAATTTTGAGTTCCAAATTCTCTCCCTTCTTCCCTTCCCACCCACCCTCCCTCCCTAAGAAGGCGAGTAATTCAACATAGGCCACATGTGTATCATTATGCAAAACCCTCCCACAATACTCATGTTGTGAAAGACTAATTATATTATGCTCCTTCCTATCCTATCGCCCTTTATTCAATTTTCTCCCTTGACCCTGTCCCTTTTCAAAAGTGCTTGCTTTTGATTACCTACTCCCACTATCTGCCCTCCCTTCTATATTCCCCTCTTTTTTATCTACTTCCTCCTTCTTTCCTGTGGGGTAAGATACCCACTTGAGTGCGTGTTATTCCCTCCTCAGGTCAAATCCAATGAGAGCAAGATTCACTCATTCCCCCTCACCTATTCCCTCTTCCCTTCCTACAGAACTGCTTTTTCTTGCCACTTTTATGTGAGATAATTTACCCCATTCTATCTCTCCCTTCCTCCCTCTCTCAATATAGTCCTCTCTCATCCCTTAATTTGATTTTATTTTTTTAGATATTATCCCTTCATATTCAACTCACCCTGTGCCCTCTGTCTATATATATATATGTCTCTATATATGTGTATATATATGTGTGTGTATGCATGTATATGTATGTGTGTATATGTATATACATATATGTGTGTGTATATGTGTGTGTATACATATATATGTGTATATATATATATATATGTATATATATGTGTGTATATTCCCTTCAGCTACCCTAATACTGAGGTCTCATGAATTATACAGATCCTCTTTCCATGTAGGAATGTAAACAAAACAGTTCAACTTTAATAAGTCCCTTGCGATTTCTTTTTCTTGTTCTTTTTCTTGATTACCTTTTCATGCTTCTCTTGATTCTTGTGTTTGAAAGTCAAATTTTCTATTCAGCTCTGGTCTTTTCACTGAGAAAGCTTGAGAGTCCTCTATTTTATTGAAAGTCCATATTTTGCCTTGGAGCATGATACTCAGTTTTGCTGGGTAGGTGATTCTTGGTTTTAATCCTAGCTCCATTGACCTCCAGAATATCATATTCCAAGCCCTTCGATCCTTTAATGTAGAAGCTGCTAGATCTTGTGTTATTCTGATTGTGTTTCCACGATACTCAAACTATTTCTTTCTGGCTGCTTGCAATATTTTCTCCTTGATCTGAGAGCCCTGGAATTTGGCAACAATATTCCTAAGAGTTTTCTTTTTGAGATCTTTCTGAGGAGGTGATTGGTAGATTCTTTCAATTTCTATTTTACCCTCTGTTTCTAGAATATCAGGGCAGTTCTCCTTGATCATTTATTGAAAGACGATATCTAGGCTCTTTTTTTGATCATGGCTTTCAGATAGTCCAATAATTTTTAAGTTATCTCTCCTGTATTTATTTTCCAGGTCAATGGTTTTTCCAATAAGATCTTTCACATTGTCTTCCATTTTTTCATTCCTTTGGTTCTGATTTATAATTTCTTGATTTCTCATCAAGTCACTAGCTTCCACTTGCTCCAATCTAATTTTTAAGGTAGTATTCTCTTCAGTGGTCTTTTGGGCCTCCTTTTCCATTTGGTTAATTCTGCCTTTCAAGGCATTCTTCTCCTCATTGGCTTTTTGGAGCTCCTTTGCCATTTAATTTATTCTATTTTTTAAGGTTTTATTTTCTTCAATATTTTTTGGGGTCTCCTTTAGCAAGTCATTGACTTGTTTTTCATGGTTTTCCTGCATCACTCATTTCTCTTCCCAATTTTTCCTCTACTTCTCTAATTTGCTTTTCCAAATCCTTTTTGAGCTCTTCCATGGCTTGAAACCAATTCATATTTTTCTTGGAGGTTTTTGATGTAAGCTCTTTGACTTCGTTGACTTCTTCTGGCTGTATATTTTGGTCTTCTTTGTCACCAAAAAAAGATTCCAAAGTCTGAGTCTGAATCTGAGTCCATTTTCGTTGCCTGTTCATGTTCCCAGCCAACTTACTTGACCCTTGAGCTCAGTGTATGAATGCTTGGAGAATATAGAGTACTTTGTTCCAAGCTTGTAGGGCTGTGCTGCTATTTTCAGAGCTACTTCTTCACAGCAAGCTCTGCCACACCAGCACTCCTTCTCCCCCAAGAACCACCAACCGAGATTGGGGCCCAGATCCAGGCAGGGCAAAGCAGGCTTTGCACTCCTGCTCTAATCCTGCCACTTGATTCCTCCCACCAGGTGGACCTGGGGCCAGAGGCAACTGCAGCTGTAGCTCTGGAAGCAGCCTCGGAGCTGCACCACCTTTGCCATGCCCCGGGGCTGTGGCCAACTGCAAACTCCTTTCACTCTGTCCCTGCAGCTTTTCCCACTAACCTTCTCTGTTGCCTTTGGTGTTTGTGGGTTGAGATGTTTGGTAACTGCCACAACTCACTGATTCAGGGCAGTAGGGCTTGTTCTGCCTGGCTCCGGGTCTGGTTGGTCCTGGAGCAGCCTATGCTGGGCTGTGCTCTGCTCCGCTCCCAGCTCTGTGTGATAGACCCTTCCCAGCAACCGTCCAGGCTGTCCTGGGCTAGAGCCTTGCTTCCCTCTGCTATTTTGTGGGTTCTGCAGCTCTAGAATTTGTTCAGAGCCATTTTTATAGGTGTTTGGAGGGATCTGGCAGGGAGCTTAACCAAGTCCCTGGTTTCTAGCCACCATCTTCTTGTCATATTTATATACCACAACTTCACTATTCCTTGATTGGTATTTTCTTGAGTTTCTAGTTTTTTGCCACCACAAAATAAACATATACATATATAAGATTACTCATATATAGCATGTGTACACACACACACACACACACACACACACACATACATACACACACATAATTTGTTGTTCAGTCATTTTGGTCATGTCCAAATTTTTGTGATGCCATTTGGGTTTTTTTTTTCAAAGATATTCGAATGGTTTGCCATTTCCTTCTGCAGCTCATTTTACAGATGAGGAAATAAAGGTAAACTGGATTAAGTGACTTGCCCACAGACACACACACACACACACACACATACACACATACACACATACACAAATCTTATACCACCAGTGGGAGAAGCAACCATGAGTAGTCAGGACTCTTGAGTAGAAGTGGGCTCATAGCTAGAGTAACTATTACTCCTAGGGATATATCCCAACTAGAATCTTGTTTTTCTTCACTGTACTACAAACTGGAGAAATTCTCTGCTGAGATATTTTCTCTTCCCTGTTGCCATCTGCTGGTTTTATACTGAGTTGCAGCTTCTATATAGAAGCTATATAGCTCATATATAGCATATATAGCTATACAGCTCATTCTTCACAGAGGGAGAAGTTTACTCAACTCTTTATCCTTTAGCCTCAATAGCTATTTCAGCTCTTTTGCGAGTCAGACCCATAGCTACAGCCATTCATCCAGTGAAAGCCCTAGGATTAGTTTGAGTTTGCTTTTTGAATTTCTTTGCTTCTGCCTCAAGAGCCATTCCATGAATGGAATCTGCCATTTGACTGAGTCTGGTTTATTTCCATCACATACAGTACATTTGTCCAAACAAAAGAATGAAAATTAAATATAGAACATTTCCAGCAAGAGTTACAGTCTTTCTAGTTTCCTTTCACAGTATATTTTAGTGCAAAGCACTAGGAAGGCTAAATGTTTTCATATCTATAGAAACATTTTATTCTAATGACCTTGTGATCTTTAACACTTTTAGATTTTGTTCAGAAAGTAAATGGAAACAGGGTCCCTCCTAATTACAAGCATGAACTGATTATAAGAACATGGTATATTTTCTCTCCAACCTGTTGAAATTAGGATAATTTGAAACAAATTGCTAAAAAACAAAATGGTTTTGATGAGGGTACAGTCTCTGGGAACCCCCTTGAACCTGGACTTTTACAGTCTCTGGGCACCCCCTTGAACTCTCTTTGAATCTTCCCACTTGATCTGGCATTGGCCTGAGGCTATAACCTTACATTATCATTATGCCCCAAATCTCTACCTAGCCTTGCCCTTTATTGTCCAGCTACTTCCTACCCTTGATACTATCAATATCCATGCCTTCAGCTACTTCCCACCCGTAATCCCATTCTCTTGGTTTCTGGAGTCTGACCTCATCCAGGTCAGACTTCAAGCTCCTCCTTAGACTCCTTCTCAAGACCCTCCCTAAAATCCTCCTCTAGACACCCCAGACCACCCCTCAATCCCTCCCACAAGCTTTGTGTATATAAGTCTCATCTTGCCTCCATAAAGGTACTCAGATTCAATTGAATCTGGCCCACTTGTGAAAACAAGTGTCACAAAGGGTAAGATTTCTTAAGACAACCCATTATGGCAAATCCTTAATAAACTTAGTCTTTTTCCTTGGCTGAGAAGGCTTGAGTTGAATTCTTTTGGCAGGACCCGGCGTGTTAGTATTTTGGGGTCTTGAGCACCCCTAAAATGTATGGTTCCCTACCATCATCATTTTTCTTTAACCTCTTCAGTTTTTCCTAAAAAGCACAAAATGCTGGTACACAGAAACCTACCAAGAAATTTGTAATGATAGGTTTGCCTTTCCCCCCTAAAATCTTGATTTATTAGAAATTGGAAAAAAATCACTGGAAAAGAATTCATTATTTTGTAAATTCTATAGCAAAAATCAAATGTTATCTAAAGTGGTCACTTGAAATTTTCTTGAGGGGAATAAAAAAGTTTTCTTAGTTTCTTTCCATGTAGCAATATTTAAAGAAATAAAACTAACATCATAAAAAGTGGTTGTACATGGATTGTCTGTAAATATAAAATATCATTAACATATTTGCTACCTTCATATTAATATTAGTAAATGTGTTGCTCATTTTAAAAAGAAACTGAGAAATTAAGTTGCACCTATCATTAAAGTGCTTGGGTATAAAATTTAAAGAAAAATAGATTTTCATAAAAACCTCAGATGTTAACTTCATAGCTACTTGAAAGTATTGGAAGAAACATGTAGTCAGATGGTTAATATTTTTCTTTTTTTCCTTTAAAGTACCATTTGAAGACATTAATGGTTCTAGCACCAATTAAAAGCCTTTCCACACAAATGAACTCCAAACCTTTCCATACATCACTAGAAATTATCAGACAAGACCCTTAGATCTTACTTCAGCCTTTGGTTTTATTTCCTTCAAGTGAAATTGGAAGCATTTCCCTTATGAGTTTTCTTATGATGTTCAAGGTAAACCTTTTTTGCAAATGCCTTTCCACACTGCATCTGTGAAGAGAAAAATTTTTTGTGACTTTTACTTTAAGCTAACTTCAGCTACTTCATCCTTTTTATTGGGAGAATTAAAAGTTCCATTACACTTTGAATCATTTTGCTTTGCTTCATCCCTTGGAGGGCTTCTTTTTGCCACTTTGTTTAGAACAAAATCAATGGGCTTTTTTTTTTTATAGCTCTGATCTCTAAACTGGCTGTGATTTTCCCAAGATAGTCTGATGATTTTTTTTGTGAACCACAGTTATGTGCCTTATATCATGTTTCCCATGAGTTTCATAAGTGCAAAGTGGACACTTATAAAATTTAACAAATGTTATTTTCATCTGTGTGCAGCTCAATGTCTTTAGTCAAGTGGTCTTTGGAAGTAAATTGGCATTTACAAAGTTTACAGTAAAGACGCTTGAAGTCAAAGCCAGTTTCAAATTTTAGTTTCCTGGTTTTTTGCTGGCCATCTGCAGCAGAGGGACTCCTTGATTTAGGGCTGTCTGAGTCTTGCTTAACTTTATTTTTCCATGCTGCCGATGTGTTCTTTTTCTCATGTGAATGATTTGTTCCCTTTAATTCATTTTGTGGAGAATGGGTAATAGAAAGTGGTGAAGATTCTACAGTTTGATGGTTCGACTTTTACTTTTATTTCTGTGCTGTTGACAGTATCATTAGGGCCTTTTTCTCCTTTAGAGTTTGTCCCAAAAAGAGTTATCTTGTGGACAATTTGCAGATGTCTTTTAAGCATTATGTGTGAACTATAGTTAAATTGTATTCAGCCTTTGAATAAGATTTTTCTTTACAAGTCTTAAAAGATTTTTTTTAGGAGAAAAAGTATACAGAGGCTGCCCAGGCTTTAGAGGAGTAATTGAATCTCTCCACAATCCTCTATGAACTTTGTCAAAATGCCTCCTTATATCTGATTTTGTAGCAAATGATTTATAAGACACTAAGCAACTCCCACTCAATGTTACTAGAACATTCTTTTTGGGGGGGGGGACAGGGCAATTGGGGTTAAGTGACTTGCCCAAGATCACACAGCTAGTGAGTGTCAAATGTCTGAGGTAGGATTTGAACTCAGATCCTCCTGACTCTAGGGCCAGGGCACTATTCACTGCACCACCTAGCTGCCCCCTAGAACGTTCTTATCGGGCCCTTTGGTAGAGGACTAGTTCAGATTTTTTCGTGTTTTGATACACTTCTTTAGTTCTTCCATCTTTTTTTGTGTGTGTGTGTGTGTACTTTTCTAAAGTGACGATGAACACAGCATCTGGAGTTGAATTCTTCTTTTTTACAAAGACAGCAAATCAACTGGTGGCCAAAATCAGAATTCTCAGATGTTTCCAAGTTAGTGTGTGATTCCTGAGGCCGTTCATCAGAAGTTGATGTTGCTTCATTGGCTACTGTTTCTGCAGAAGAGGGCTCTACAATTTCTACTCCTGTATCTGGAACTGGAGTTGTTTGGGACTGTTCAATGTTAGGTTCTTGCATGTGAACTTGAGTTTGATCAGGAGAATTACTTAGTGACCTCAGCTGGATTATTAGTGCCTGAAACATACCGAAGCACTGCATTTTAATTAGTTTCTATGGGTTCTAGCCTAATAATATATTCTCACTTGTCCATGCTTAGATAATGGCTTCTAGGAGATCATTTATGGCTTGGCTTTGTTAATCATTTACATCAGAAAGGTTGTCATCCATCTGGAGACTTGGAGGGCAGTAGACTTTTTTATGAGCAATCAAATTTGGTAATCCTCTGAAGAAACTGTGACATAATTTACATTCAGTTGTGTCCACATCTCTTAATAAAATGTGCTTTAGTTGTTTAGTTCCCTAATAGTAGGTTCTGTTTTTTAAAGTGGTGAAAATTGGGGGCAGCTAGGTGGCACAGTGAGTAGAGCACTGGCCCTGGAGTCAGGAAGACCTGAGTTCAAATCCAACCTTAGATACTTGACACATGTACCAGTTGTGTGACCTTGGCCAAGTCACTTAACCCCAACTGTCCTGCCAAAAAGCCAAAAAAAAAAAAACCAACCCCAAAACCCATAAAGTGGTGAAAATCTCTTGAAAGTTGAATCTGCAAACCCAAATCGATTGAAAGCATTCAGTAATTTGTCGAATGCCTGATATGGAAGTCTGAGGTGGTTATTGTAACAAAGGAGGATCTCCGGTTCCGGAATATACACTGGTCTACAACATCTGTGGTGATGGTGGTCAGTCTGATACTACTTACTCCTTAGAGTCATTTTCGGTGGGTACCACCTACTTTCTTTTTACAGTTCGAAGCTCCTCATTGCAGCTCTTTTGTCAGCTCCTGGGTCTGGCAGGCAGATGGGCCAGGCATCCCCTGGCCTCGTGTGAGCAGTGAAGGACCTTACCTGGCACAGAGCCCCTGGAGGCAGGAGGTAGCTGGGGCATATAGCTCATTAGCTCTGCAGCCCGCTAGCTTGGGCCACGCCACAACCTCCCGAAGAGTCCCCAGCAAAGAAATAGAAGTGGGTGGCACAGCTTACCTCATCTTTCCACCAGCCAGCATCTATTTGAAATGGGTTGAATACAATCCTTTCAATGCCTACCACATTTCTAGTCACTTGTTTGCAAATGGTCATGGGATCTTCTTTTAAACCAAAGATACTGAGTAGAGCAGATGATCTTTATCTTAGCTTCCTGCAGGCACTAAAACCACTGTTCCTGCTACATTAACAAATTTTCCTTTGACCTAGATCTTTTCCTATCACATTCTTTTGACCTCATTCCCTTGAAATCTGGATCAACTTCCTCACTTGACTAAAATAAATGATCTCTCAATTGCTAAATCTAATTTCAGATCTCATTCTCCTTGACTTTCTGCAATTTTGATCGCTGAAATATTCCTACTGAATATTCTCGTCTCCCTTGGTTCCCAAGATATCATGCTTTCCTAATTTTCCACCTGTCCTCAGGCCTTTTTGCTGTTATCATTTATTTTCCTCTCTCTAAAAGTGTTCTTGAAGGCTCTGTCCAGAGTACTTTTTTTTCTTTATATATTTTCCCTTTAGGATCTATTCAGTTCCCATGGGTTCAGTTATCATCTTTATGTAGATGACTCCCAAATTTGTATATCTAGCCTTTATATCTCTGTTGAACTCCACTACCTTATCACCAACTTCCCGAAGGACATTTTCACCTCGATGTCCTGTCAGTAATTAAAACTGTCCAAAATGAACCCAAGAGTCTTCAGAATAGAAGTGTCCCCCAAACAACCAGACCTGCTTCCAACTCAGCCTGAAGGGACAAATCACTGTGGAGAAGGGGCCCACCTTCCTCATCACAACCAGCAACAACGGTCCACCAATTGACACCAATAGGCAGATAAACACAAAAGACTTGGGACTGGTCCATATTCCTAGCCCTACCCCAACCACCAGTCTTACTTCCATCACAGCCCTCAAAGACATTATCTGGAGAAGCAACTACCATGGAGGAACCAACCATCTCCATCAATTGTTGCCGACCCTGTGTGTGATAGTTAAGTCAGCCTGGTACCCTTCAGCAAGGCACCCTAAGGAAGAGATGGGAAGCAACATGTGTTAGGCAATAATAATAGCATTTATATATTACCTACAATGTGTTAAGTGCTTTACAAATATTATTTGATCCTCTCAACAATTCAGGGAGGTAGGTGCTATTATTACCCCCATTTTACAGTTGAGTAAACTGAGGCAAACAGGTTTTTTTTTAAAAAAGTGATTTACCCAAGGTCACACAGCTAATGAGTGTCTGAAGCTAGGTCTGAACTTAGATCTTCCTGACTCCAGATCCAATGCTCTATCCACCATGCCACCTAGCTGCTCCATCCATTATCATCTTGACCATCATCTCCCCTCTCACCCCATAGAGACAGACCAGAACCACTGAATCTAAAAGTCTTTGAAATAGCCGTACTTCCAACACAGTCTCCATAGCTATCAACCTGGAAAGCAACTCCTGTGGAGATGTAGCCTGGCAATGGCTCCTATAGGTGCTATAGCCCCATCTATTGAAGACCTGGAATAGAAAGTTCTTGTCACCAAAATCCTTGGAACTACCAAGTGGTTCAACATCAAAAATTGATATAATTTAATCAGTGGAAATGACATTTAGAAAAGGGGTATTGCCATCTGCTTTGCCACCATACCTCAAGGACCATGAGACCTTTCTAGGTGATTTGTAGCTAAAATCTTCCCCGTGGGTTGTCTCCCCTGTTAGAATGCGAGCTCCTTAAGAAACTAGACTTTTTTATTTGTATCCTTATAACTTAGCACAGTATTTTGTATATATTTTTTCATTCTTTCATAGAACTAAGCATCTTCCCCTCTAAACCTTTTCTTCCTCCAAACTTCAATCCTTTGTCACCCACTTTTACCAGCTTGAGTCATTTTTACTGTTCTCTCTCCGTACCCAGCCCTCTACCCTGCCCCCTACCCCAAAGAAAACCCAAACCAGGAATCAAAGAGAACATTGAATAAGAAAACCCAACACATTGTCAAGTCTTGTGAGTTATACATGTTAAGTAATGATTGTAAATTTAGTTGAGCTGTTAACTTTACCTCCTGGACATGTATCATATCTCTCTCCTCCCCTCACATAGCCACTATCACACTTCAAGCTCATCAGCTCTTACCTGGACTATTTCAATTTCCTGCTTCTAGTCTCTCCCCTCTCCAATGCCCCTTTGTTCTGAACCCACACTTACAGGTTAGATTTAGGGCTGGGAGCTTGTTCTGAGTGTTGGGACCTCAGATTTCTTTCTAGGGCTCCTTGAATCATATGAGGAATTTAGCTGGAAGTCTGAACCAAGTCTCCAGGTGTCCCTTCTGCATGGAACATTTCAGTAGATCTCTGCCCCTATATGGGCAACCTTCCCAGCCTTTAAAGCTCAACTGTAATACTATCTTACCCTCCATACTGGACTTCCCATACTGAACATCCCATCACCCTTTGTACCTCTCATATCCATTTAAGCATTATTTTGTATGACAATTATTTGTGTTTTTATTTTGGCCTCGTAATAGCTCCATAAAGGTACAGATGACAGATAAGGCGCTACCAAAATTGATTAATGTCTCCAGCCCTTCCATAATGCTCTTACATATAATAGACATTTAATAATTCAACTCAACAAACATTTATTAAGAGCTCTCAAGATGTTGCAAGGAACTAGTGCTATAAAGAAAAAAATGAGAACAGTCCCTGCCCCCTTGGTGTTTATATGTTTCAGGGCAGTAATAAAACATACCCAAGTAAATAAAGTCTAGATAGTTTGAGGAGGAAGATAACACTTCCCACCAAGAGAATCAGGAAAAGCTGAGGAGTCAAGCCTTGAAGGAAGATGAGGAGGGGATTACAAGCCAGGAGGTGGAAGATGTTTCTTTTTTGTTCACATGAATTGAATTATTACCTCAACATCTGTTTAGGCAAAGGCAAGGAAAATCCACTGAACAGATCTCCTTTTATGATGCCCTAACATACACGGGCTCTTTGAAATTCTCAAGAAATATTTCAACTTGACACCACCTAAGTATGAAATGTGCTCAACAGGAATCAAAGCCCTCAGCCCTTTGAATGGCGAAGTCCCATTTTCCTAATGTGTAAGTCTGGCCTCACCCTGTGTTTGCTTAGTTGGTTACATATGCTGGTTACGGTAATAAAACAACCAAAGACCTTGAACATTAGCATTTTTATGCTTCCCACAACTGGAAAATTCAATTAAGTCTGGAGCTAGAAGAAGTAAATGGCTGCAGATGCAGAGGCAATGACAAATATGCCTTCAGAGCACAAGCAGCAACGTTTTGTGTCAAAGGCTTTTCTGCCAATCGAAATGTTAGTGAGAAGGACTAAAAAGGCAATCAACTACTGCCTGGGTTAATTAGCGTATAAAGGAAGTTCAGCATCACCCCGCTTATAAAGTCAGACCAAGCCTCATCTCATTGACTTCTAGAAAATCCGTTCTGTTAGGAAACTCTGAATTTAAAATACTGTGACTCTCATTTGTTGAAATAGGTTTCCAAGAAAGACTCATCCACAGGCATTATTGCCTAAATGCTGAAGAAAAGATAGCCGTTGAATTTTCTTCTTTCCCTGACTCCTTGGCAACATGTAAATCTTCCCTCTCAATTAGCCTTTTTGTGAACCCTATGAATGTAGTTTAATCTGTAACCTGACTTAATTTACTTATAAAGTCTAACTAGCTTTACGTATGAGATTATGACGGTTTAAGTTGGTTCAACTTTTATGGTGTTGAAGAAGGCATGGGATTATGGAACTGTCTTTTCTCTAACTTTTGTCCTAAGAAGAATGACAAGATTGCACTATGGAAAAGAATTATTTCTCTATCACTTGGACATAATTTTCCTATTAAATGAGGCCTTGTTAGAATCCTAATGATTGTTCAGATTTATTGTTTTCTCTGAGGTCTGAACTTATGCTTGTGCATAATGATGAAATATAAGTTTTTGCTTCTATGATTTCTGCATTATGGCAAATGTATTTCAGCTGCAGTTATTCACCCATGAACTCAGAGGAGCTATTTCTCCCATAACACTATTTTGGCACTCTTGTTCTCCAGGGGCAAAGTTTCTGGTTAGGGGAGAGGATATTTGGTGCCAATATGCTTATAAGTGGTCTGTAAACCTTAAATGAATGGCTATCTAAATGTGGATATTCTGTAGAGTACATCCCTCTCTGAGGTTGTCTCTTTTCATCTATAAAATGAGGGATAATTATATTTATATTACCTATAGTACAGGGTTGTGGTGAAAGCATATTATTAAGTGCTATATAAGTGGCTCTCCATTATCTATAGAATAACACAAACACCTGAGACTGGAAACCCTTCCACATTCTAGCCCTAATCTTACTTTGCCAGCGTTATTTCATACTCCTATTCTTCATACACACAATGTTTTAGCCATCCAGATTCCTAGCCATTCTTTAGTCTTGCTCCCATTTCTTCGCTTTGCATATTTTCTCTCATGTCTAGATTTTGAATACCCCTCCACATCTGCAACTGCAAAAATCCTTCTTCTAGGCCAGGGATTCTTAAAGTTTTTTTTTTTTAAAATATCATAGGCCTCTTTGGCAGTCTGATGCATATGGATGCCTTCTCAGAAAATAAATGTTAAATTTTAGGGGTTACTAAAAATAAAAGATGCATTTTTTTTCTTCATCCAAGTTCATGGACCCCCTGAAATCCAATGAAGTCCATGGATTCCGAGTTAAGAATTCTTGCTTTATATCTACTACTCAAGTCGAATGGAATATTAAGGTGATATTAAAATTTTTTAAAAAGGAACTATACAAGGACATATGGAAAGACCTATGTGAAGTGATGCAATTAGAGGTGCTCTTTTAATTGCCCAAACTGTATATACACTATACAAACTGACTTTAAGAACAACAACAAAAAGGAAGGTAGGAAAACAGGGCCAAGAGGGTCAGAATTTCAAAAAAGCCTGGAAGGGACACAAGACATATTTACAGCACCTAACATAGTGCCTGGTACATTCATTAACAGTGAATTGGATATGCAAAACGTAACTATAAAAACAAAATTTTCTCATAACTAAAGAGAACATCTGAAAATCAAAGAAATATAGTTGAAAACAAAAAATTTGAATTGAAACAAAACTAGGTGCTATTTTTTTCCATTTTATTTTTTAATTAATAATTCCTCTTTCATCTCTTTGATGTATAGGCCTGGTTGTGGTACTGGATCAAAGGGTAGGCACATCTTAGTGGCTTTTAGCTTTCAGAATTGCTGAATCAATTCACAGCTTCACCAGTGGTGCATTTAAGTGCCTTTTTCCTAAACTTCTTCCAAAATTTTTCATTTTTGCTACCTTCTCCAGTGTGATTGATGTAAAGTGGAACTTAAACGTTTCTTTAAAGAAAGCGTTTTTCTAATTATGGGGTGACTTTGAATCTTTTTCTTCCCTTCATATTATAGCTATTGATAACTTGGATGTTTTCCTATGAGAACTTTGATCATTTATCAATTAAAAATAGGATTTTTTTTTTTAAGGTAAAAACAAGCCTAATGGAAAAAGGCAAACTGTTAGCTAATCTGATTTTTAAGGGAGGAAGCCAAATGACTAAAATTAAAAATGAAAATTAGTAACAAATAAGAAATTGTTAGGAAGTATTGCCAAATTATATATAACTAAAATGATAAATAGATGAATACTTATCTCTAAAAACAAAAATAATTTAATTCTACCTGATGTCAGAAAAAGACACTGAACAAACTATAAATGAACTCCTACAGGGGGCCCCAGATCCAAATGGATTTACAATCCTATAAGTCAAGGAACAATCCTAACATCACAGATTTTTTAGAAAGACAGAAATGCCTGTAACTTACTAAAGTTATAACTCCTAAGCTTACTAAACACCTATAAAACAAATATGATTTTCACACACAAAATGGGGGAAGTAGAGAAAACTATAGATCAATATCTTTAACTATCAGTACAAGACTGAGTAGGATATTGACAGGGACTACAGAAACAATTTTAAAAGACCCTAACTATGACTAAGTTGTATTTAATTGTATCATGAATGCAGTGTTATTTCAACATTAAGCAAACTATAGACATAATAGACATTAACAAAATTTATAATCCAAAATCAGAAAAAGCCTTTTAAATATTTATTTTAAATTTATGGAATAAAAAAGCATTTGCACAACATAGTATAATAAAGATGATCGCACATGAAACTGCAAATCTCCTGTGTACAACTTGCTATTCCTTTTAAATATATAATGATCGTGTAAATTTTTTCCTTCCCTCCCCCTGCCATAGAGATTACTATTAGACACAAATAGGTATAGATATGTAAAATTATTCTATTCATACTTCTCTATTTATCAGTTCTTTCCCTGGATGCTGATAGTATCTCTTTCATGTGTTGTTTTTGTGTATTTATAATATTCAAAATGACTTATTCACTCAGTCGTTCTTAGAATATTATTGATGTTACTATGTATCTTCTATTGGCCCTGCTCATTTTGCTCTTCATTATTTTGTGCAAATCTTTCCATATTTTTCTAAGATCATCCTGCTCATCATTTCTTATAGCAGAGTAATATTCCATAACAATTATATACCACAACTTGTTCAGCCATTCCTCAATCGATGAGCATCCTTGCAATTTCCAGTTCTTTGCCCCCACATTCACATTCAAAGTTCTAATATCTGTGAACTTGTCTTATTTTTACTACTTTCATTCTCAGCCTCTTTTATCCTATCTCTGTTGTCTTCTCTCCTTACTCTATTCCTTATTTTACCCGCCCCCCTAAGAGCTTTGACAAAGTACAATACCCATTTATGTTAAAAGAAAAATCCCCACTAAAAAGCATCAGAAATAAGTGGTCTTTTCCTTAATATGGCAGATATGATTTCATTTTAAACCAAGAAGTAGCATCATTTGTCATGGAGAAACACTAGCTTTTCTAAAAAGATCTCTTGCTTTAAGAGTAAAACAAGGATGTCTACTGTCACTATCATTTGATACAGTTCTAGAAATGGTAGGCATTGTAAAAAGCATTAAGCAAAGCACAAGGTCACTGCTGTTAAGATATGATGGTTTATAGAACTCAACAGATTTAATTAAAAATTGACACTTCGGAAAGGTAGCAAGGTGTAAAAGAAACACAAAAATCATTTTTTTGTATATTACCAATTAAATGCAACAGCAAGATTAAAAAAAAATTCCATTCAAAATGGAATGAACTAAGAAGTCCATCTACTAAGTCACTCTCAGGGTTTTTCTGCAGGATACCGACTCAATGACAGTGCTCTGGAATCATGGTTGGTCACTACCTTCATCAGTTTGTTTTTACAATGTTGTGATTGTATTAATTGTTCTTGCTCCCTTTACTCTGCATTAATTCTTACAAGACTTCTCAGATTTCAATGAAACTATCCATTTAATCGTTTCTGATGGCCCAGTAGTTATCCTTTATGTTCATATACTATAACTTGTTCAGCCATTCTCTAATGGGTAACCCCCAAGCTTCTGGGTATCGTAAGAACTCTGTTTTTGCACATACGGATCCTTTTCCTCTATCTGAGCTCTTTGTAGGCCTAGCTTGCAGTGGTATTGTTGGTTCGGAGAGTCAGAACAGTTTAGTGACTTTAAGGGCATGCTATCCCATTTCTTTCCAGAATGGCTGGACCGATTCTCAACTCCAATGTATTTTTGTGCCTTTTCGGCATCTAACATTTTCTTTTTTTAAAGTCAACTTTTCCAATCTATTGGGCATAAAATGAAATCTCATGGTGACTTTTAATTGTATTTGTCAAGTGACTGGTGATTTGGAGCATTTTTTCTAAGTCTATTGATAGCTTGGATTTTTTTTTAAACTGTCTATTCATCTCTTTTATTAATTGGGGCTGGCTCACGAACTTACAAATTTGAACCGGTACCTCATATTCTTAGAAATGAGACCAAAAGGTTACTTTATAGCACTAGATAAATTAAGAAAATTCAACTTTTGGGGGAAGGTCAGTAACAGTAAGAGAAATAATGGGGGGAAAAGCAGGAATTAAAGGCTACCTGTATCTCATACTGTACCTTTAAGTTTAATAAGCATCAAACTATATGGTAACAATTAAAAAAAAGACACCAGAAAAGTTGATCAGTGGAACAGACTAGCTAAACGTGATCCAGAAACAAGTGAACATAGTAGCACTGCGTTGAATAAACTTAAGATGGCAACTACTGGGGAGTAAGAATTCTATTTTATAGAAACTGCTGGGGAAACTGGAAAGCTGCTTGGCACTAATTACGTTTAAATCAACAGATTACACCATATTCTATGATTTGATCTAAATAAACAAGTGACACAAGCATCATGAACACATTGGAAAAAAGAAATCTTGTAATATCCATGGCTATGAGGAAACTTTTTAACAAGGGATAGAGATGGCAATAGGAGATAAAATGGGCAATTTCAAGTACATAAAATTGGAAAGCACAACCAATATCAATGCATTTAGTATCAAAAAGTTAACTGGGTAAAAATCTTTGTAGCATGTTTCCTTGATAAAATCTGAAATCCAAAACATGTAGGAAATTGATAGAAATCTGGATGAGCAAGAGGTCAAACAGGTTAAAGGATATGAACAGGGAAGCTGTCACCAACCATGTGGAAAATTCTCTGAATCACCAAAAGTAATAAGGTCCTTGAAAGCAGGAACTGTTTCATTTTTTGCATTTCCAGTGCCTATTTCCTGGCACGCTGTAGGTTCTTCTTAAGTGCTTGTTAAGGGAAATGCTAATTCAAACAACACTCAGGTTCTCCTTCAGATTGATAAAGAGGAAAAGGGCAGTTGTTTGAGGAGCTATGGGAGGACAGACATATTAATGTACCATTGGTGGGGCTGTGAATTGATCCAACCATTCTGGAAATAAAAATGCAACTATACTTAAAAAACTCAGATATAAAAGTGCTCAGAGATAGAGGTTAAGGACTCATTTGTATAAAAAAATTTATAGTAGGTCCTTTCATTGTTTTTTGGTAGCAAACAACTGGAAAGAAGGTGGTGCTTATCTCCTGGGGAATGGCTAAATGAATTATGGGATATGAAATTAATGGCATATTAGTTGCCTTAAGAAACAATAACGACAATCTTGGGGAGAGCTGGGACAACTTACACAAAATGATGAAGGGAGAACTGTAACAAATGTGCACAATGACCATAATTACATAACTCTGAAAGACTTCAGAATTCTAAGCAATGCAGTGACCAATCAGGACTCCATCACAACGACAGAAATGAGTTTGTCCTATATTTTGATGGAGAAGTCGATACCCCGGGTATAACGAGACACAGATTTTTAGTCATGGCCAATGTTTTGATTGTCTACACTTATTTATTACAAGGAAGAGTGAGGGGGGAGGGTGTGAATTGGTAGGTATAGATATGATACAGAAACATACGAAAACACAGAAAAGAACAAGTTTAAAACGTAGACAAGGTATTTTTGTTACTGTCGCGCTGACTTTAATATACATTAGAAGATACATTAATAAACCAGCTGAAGTCTCATTTACAATCCTTTTTTGTTCTTTGTATATTGAATGTTCATATTTATTGATGTTTGTAAGCACATAAATTTTACTTTCACAATACCTCATGTACACCTCCCTCTCCTTACACACTGGTGCAGGCCCCCATCACCTCACACCTTGATTACTTAATAGCAGGATCAAATACAAATACATTCAAAGTCTTCCTAACCTATTCCCCCAATACCAACTCATTGATCTAGTGACACTGGCCTCCCAGATAATCGGTGCTCCCAGCAGTTTTTCTGGTTGTCCCTTATGCTCTCCTTCTTTAATTCTACCTATGGAACAATTCCCTGGTTTCCTTTTTTTTTTTCCCCCTAATGGATGAGACAATATGCAAACAAATACAAAGTGAGCTGTATATACACAGGAAAAATAGGAAATAAAAGAAAGGAGGCACTGGAATTAAGAGAGTAGGGAAGGCTTCCTACAGAATGTGGAATTTAGTTAGGACTCGAAGGAAGCCCTTTGTATATAACTTGCTTTGTGTAGTTGTCTGCATGTTGTCTCCATTAGGCTATGAGCATTTTGAGGACAGGGACTATCTTGGCTTTTTGGGGTTTTTTTTGGTATCCCCAGTGTTTAGCACAGTGCCTGTCACAAGTGTAGGTGCTTAATAAATGTTAATTGATTGATAACAAAAAGTAACATTTTAAAAAGAGAATTGGATAGCTAATAAAGAGATTTGGAATCCAAGTGTAAGCCATGCCAACACCTGTGTGACCTTAAAGTACTAATACTTTTGGGCCCTGAGTTTAAAAATGAATGGGCTGGACAAAATGATCCCTAGAATCTTCCAGCTCCACCAGTCTATGAATTATTGAGCATTGTGATAAAACCAAAAGAAGGATCCTTAACTTCCTCTGCTGCCATACGCGCTTTATATTTATCATATTGTACTCTGATGAAACAAGTAAAAAAAAAATTGTTTCTATTTTTAAAAACTAGAAAAAAGATGATCACATAAATCAGTTACATTAGAATACATCCTTTCTGTGAAAATATAAATTGACATTAGAGCTGTTAAATTCAAATTCCCACGAAATCCCCCCCAAAAAGACAAATAAGATCAATTTTAGAATTTTATTGCAACTCAGTTTTAGAATTTTGACAACTCAGTACAATACTTCATTAACAATTTGCTTTTCTACCTGCGATTTCCACCTGCTTTACATGATATCTAAGCATAATTTTAAAAAAATTAAAATGTTACTATTTCCTACTTTTTTCCATGATATTCCAGCTAGAAAGATGCTAATGTTCACAATATTTTTCCAGGCTGTCTTTGAACACTGTCACAACTGTTAAAAATTGGCTGAAACACTGAATTTTAAGACACAACTTTATGGCCCTTTTAAGACAGGATAGAAAAAAAGTTTACTGTACAACTATAAAGTTTTAAAATGTTAACTGCCTAGAAATTTGTTAAAATTTGAGATAACAGAATATGAATGAACATAAATATGAAATTCTCATACAAAATATTTAAGCACTTCCTATCAGAGAATGTCCAAGACAGTTAATCATCTCTGAACTGCAGTTAATGAGTCAAAAAAAATTGTGGCACTTTAGAAGATATTTATTCTATTGCATATTCTGAGCACTCACACAGCCTGATCAACAGCAGGTTACTGGACAGAATAAAAAAGCAATTTTCCCTAAGGCGTTAATCTTTTGGGATCACGGGGGAACATGGATGTCTGACGAACATTGTGTAATCCCAGGTACAGCATGGTAACTCGCTCCAACCCTGAAAATATAAGATATTTCATCAATCTTTTCAGGATCTGACTCACTTAAAATGATCAATACTAATGTATTTGTTCAACTGAAATAGATCTCACAGTTGCTTCTCAGTAAGAAAAACAAAACAATTATTCTGAGCTATTGGCACATGCTAGTTGTCAATTCAGAAACATAGATTAGGCTAAGGAGCTGGATCAGATGACTTAAAAAATCTTCTCCAGCAGGTATTCTGTAACAAGCTTATCACTACTGTCCAAAGATAAACCAAGGATATGTGAATGAATTCTATTTTGGTGTATAGATTTTTTTAAATTTCAAGTTATACCTTAAACTAATTCATTACAGTACAGAATTCAAAAAAATTGTGTCACTAACACTTATGAGGTTCTTTTTATAATATTCAACTGCATGATTGATGGTCTCAGATTAGAAAAAATACTTTTTCAAAGTAAGTTCTTTTTCCAATATAGCCAAATCAAATATCATACCCTTCACAAAGCATTCTTTAATCTTTTGTCTCTTCTTCCCAATGATGTTCTCTTTCTTGGGCATCAAATGCACAATACCTCCTTTGTGAATTTATTTTATTTTGTAATACAAAGCTATTGTCTATACGTCACACTGTAAGATCATGGATTGAATTCAACATTTATTGGCAAAGAACTCGACATCTAAATTTTGTATTTCCTCTAGTAACTAGTAGTGTTGTACATTAAAGATGCTTAATAAATATTTAATGAAATGAGTGTATGAAGTATGACTATAAAATAAAATTAACTTTTCTGTGCAACTTGGGAAAAGTAGTTTCATTTCTTTCTATCCATTGGAAATATCTTTTAGGATAAATGACCAAATAGCAAAGCTAGTTGAAAAAAAAATAGCAAATTGCTCAATTATTCTCTTTTCATGACACTCTAACTAAAAAACTATTGATTGTTACAAGTGAACTTTATTAATAAAATGAACTTACATGTAAAAAGTATGCTTCAATTTCCCTAATCTTACATTTTATAGAAGAGTAGCAAAGGTACCTCAGCTGTCATTCCAATCTATCCCTGAACAACATTCCGTATACATGGCTATTTAAACTTGAAAATTTCCACTGAGGTTTTCAACCCACTATTACACCTTAAGGAGCCCAGTCCATTGTTGGCTAAGCTCTCATTATGTTTTTGTTTTTTTTAAATTCCTCAGATCTAGCCCCAAATCTGCTCCTGTAGTCTTCACCTAATGTTCTTGTGCTTTAAGTTTAAAGCCTTTCAACTACTAGAAGACTTCTCCTATTCTTTCTAAATCTTTTTTTCAATCTCCACTTCTTTCAATTTATCTCTATGTGGCCCATGGTTCTCTATCTTGGTCGTCTGACTCTGGAAATATTCTAGGCTTGCTGATGTCTACTAAAAGCCCACAACTGAGTACAATAAGGGCTATAACCTTAGAAAATTTGCACTTTCTTAATGGAGGGGTTTGTCTCTCTCTCTTTCTCTTTTTCGGTGGCCATGTCACAGTTAATTCATTTGGACCTGTAGTTGACCAAAATGGTCAGATCTTGCACATACAAACATGTTTGTTTCTTACAAACATTACTGTATTTAATTTTTTGTGTCTATGATGTAGGACTTTGTGTTTGTTCTTATTAAATTTCATCTTATTAGATAAAGGTCCCTTCCAGCTCTAAATCCATATTTAAAATTTAGTTTTATCCTTCCCTACACAAAACAGACAAGATAGAGACAACTATGAACAAGTGATCAGGGTGGGGTAAACAGCTAACCCAACTTTCTTCCAAATGTTAATTTAAGGGGGAAAAAAAAGCAAATCTTACTTTAAACAATTCTTAGCTAAAACAAAGTCAGAAAACCCAATTATAGCTACAGCCTAATATATTACATTAAAGACTTCAAATCCTGTGAGGGTAGTAAAGCAAAAAAAATTTTTCTTCCACATTCTGAAAACTGTCCTTTATTTCAATGAAATTCTAAATTTCAACTAAACCCTATCTATCAATATCATAGAGTTCACTTTAAAAAAAAAAATTAAGGCAAAAGGAGGGTTGAATTAGGAATCTTCAAGGACTGGGAAGGAAAACTGGATATTCAATTTATTAAGTACATCCAGTATTTCGAACTTCGTTACAAATAAAATAAAATCACTTCCTGCCACTCTTCATTTTAGAGCACTGAAAACATAAGAATTTCAGAAAACAATCCAAAAAACTACAGTGAATGAATTTCGTCTTGTCAATCTTTTGTTTAGTTCCACTCACTTCAAAGAGATCTTCCAATTCAATTTGTGGGATTTACAAATATTTAAAATTGAGCATTATCTGACATTTCTTATTTAAGCCTTACTAAAACACCTTTCGAAATCCAGTTACAATGAAATTTAGTTAGGACTGATCATTTCCTCAAATAAAATTCTAAACAATAATACTAAGAAAATATTACCAATGCCACCGCCCGCATGAGGAGGAGCTGCAAAACGGAAGGAATCGATGTAAGCTTTTATTTTCTCCAGGTCTACAAAAGGAGGGGAAAAAAAAACAGGCATAATTTTGAACTCGTTCAATTGAAAAGTGACTTCATATGTAATTATTAAGCCATTATGGAAACGTGTAAATCTGTTTATTTAAAATGAACTCTGCCTTCCTTCTTCCCCAGATACATTTAAGAGAGTTACCAATTCCATGATGTAAAGCCCTCTCTGTTAGTAGCTGAGGATCATGAATTCTCTGTGCTCCGGATAGAATTTCTTCCCCTCGCATGAACATGTCATAAGAGTTGGACTGTTTCTAGAAAAAGCAAAAGTGGCTTTACTCCATTATGAATTATTTATCTATTGTAGTATCTATTACATGGATTTTTTATTACTATTTACAGCTGTAGAGAAGGTGCCAGCCTGCACTGGTTGACTGAGTCTCTTCACCTGGCAGTTTCCTATACCAATCACATCCTAGGAGCAATCCCTGTTCCTATTCATAGCCAGTCTAGTCTTGTGCTTTGAATGGTGAAAGTAACTCCTAAAAAGGAAACTTTATCACCCCAGAATAGGAATGTTCTGTAACCTATGATCTTAGAGAGTTGTCTAAGATACTGAGAATTAAATGATTTGCCCATTATCACAAAACCTGAGTGCCAGACATAGAACTTCAATTCAGGTCTTATTTGCACCAAGGAAGGATCTCTATCCACTATACTGTGCTTAAACCTAAAAGTTAAAAAAGAAGCTTGACATCTCTACTTAAATACGGCCATAAAAAAATTGGGGTTGGTGAATACTACAGTTCCAAAGTAAAGGGCATCTTTATTTCTATAACAACCTAATATTACAAATGGTTCCAAACAATATACTAACTTTTTCAAAAATTATATTGCTGAAGTGAATGAACTTTTATCATATTACTGTTAACATTGCCCCCTACTCTCCACCCCCTCAACCATTCACTAAGCCTGATGTTATTTAAAGATTCCAGAGAGTAGTTAAAACATGTGATACTTAACTTATTTTATCATCAGAAATTTTCCTCCTTGTTTGATTATACTACCCTGATCGCAATAGAATACTTTTAGACTATTATACTTGGGCAAATTATCAATCTGATTCAAAGACTTAAAAAAAAAAAACCAAAACAAAGTTAAGCAAAATAATTTTGGATTTTGATATTATATGTCAATTTATTCATTATCAGATTAGCTGACAGTAATGGGCTAACTTGTAAACTTCTAAATTTACATAATAAATTCTGTAATATAATAATTATTTTCTATTTATGTGATCATTTTCCCTCAAAAACATTTTGAATAAAACAGCCTATCATGTTAAAGATATTAGTATCAGGTTGCATGACAGAAAACTGAATGAATAACACCCAGATTTCAAGCTTTATTACTCTGCTATTACAGGCAGACATAATAGTAACACAATATATATAACTGCTGTCATTCAAATGAAATAAAGTAATGAAAGTAATTTTCCCAAAATGAACACAAACTCTACCCCCACCCCAACACTAATTAAAAATAATTAAAACTAAAGTACTTACAGGATTTTTTGGGTCAGGCATAGTATAGAAAGGTCTTACAGCCAAAGGGTATTTGTCAAGAATATAAAAATCAGTATCATACTTTAAAGAGAAGAAATATTTTTGACAGTGTTAATAAGAGATATATTTAATGGCAATAGAATGAATTGAGACAATTCTTCTAGAAAGGAAAATTCACTAAAATATAGTTTATTCACTGTAGCCCTTCCATTTAAACAGACAGTGAAACAATTTCATATTTTTTACTTAAACTGAAAACACAATGAAAATTTACATTTCTGATTTTTTCCTGTGAAATGGCATTGTAAAGTTTTTTTACACAGCAGAAACAAAATTACTCAACTTTGTTTATTTAATTTTTTATTTCCAGAAATATGTCTTGCTTTTTAAGTCTGTTTTGTACTTGTTAACAGCCAGCAGGAGGAGCTCATGGACTGCTTTTAATTTTATTAAAATCTCCCTCCCCATGTGTGCATTTACATTAAGGCAAAATTAAAACTATAACTTCTAGCTTTAAATTTCCTTTCTTAAAACATCAAAGAATTAGGCAGAAGACTATAAATGAATTGTTATTTCATAGAAGGCTCTTTCCTCTTAAAGACACACAAAAGAAATCTCAAGGCTGCTAAAAAAGAAGCATTTCGAAAGAATTCCAAGAAATTTTATGATACTTTTTATATGCTTAAAATTCTTTAGCTCCTTAATTATTTAAAGTAATATTAAAGGAGCTAATATTTGGCAGGGGTATCATCTTTGGAAAAGCATTTTGTATACCTTTGAATATACTAGTCAACTGCTTAATTCTAAAGGCTAATATTACCAGATTCTCCTAAACAACATAAATTTTCTTGGAAATTTATTCTATCTTGCTATTAGATACATCTGGAGCAATGCTGTACTAATGATTTGTTTTACCCTGGACTCTATCTTGTTAGCACTGGAATACAGAAACATTTCAATCTTTTGAACATTCCACAAAAGAAATAATAAATATTACCTTCTCTTTTACCAGACGACCCAAGAGCTTCTCACTTGGTGTACTGAAACAGAAATTTGAAATGAGTTATTCAAGGCTGGAATATTAAAGGAAAGGCCCTTTTAAGTTTCACTGAGTAATTTTAAAAACTGCTATGCTGGAACTTCTCTACCCAGCTTCAAATTTAGAGCAGAAAGGAACCTCAGACATTATCTAGTCCAACTCCCTCTTTTTATAGTCAACAAGCATTTTCTGTCTTCATTTTTAAAATTTATTTTTAAATTTTGAGTTGCAAATTCTCTCCCTCCAAGTCCTTCTCCCACCTACTGAGATGGTGAGCAATAATACCCATTCTAAGTGTGAAATCATGCAAAACATATTTTCATATTAGCCATGTTGGAAAAAGAGTCAAGAAAAACAAAGTGAGAAAATTATACTTCAATTTGTCCTCAGAGTTCATTAGCTCTCTGGAGGGGAACAGCAATTTTCATCATCAGTCGTTTTGAACTTCGGATCATTTCATTGCTCAGAGCAGTCTCTTCACAGTTGATTATCATTACAATGTTGCTGTTATTGCATACAATGATCTGGTTCTGCTCACTTCATACAAGTCTTCCCAGGATTTACCAACCCCTGTCATTTCTCACAGCACAGTAGCCTTCCATCACAGTTACATACTACAACTTCTCCAGCCATTTTCTAACTAATGAACATCCCCTTAATTTCCAATTCTTTGCCACCACAAAAAGCTGCTATAAGTATTTTTATGCATAAAGGTTCTTTTTCCCTTTTCTTTGATCTTTTTGGGATATAGACCTAGTAGTGGTATTGATGGATCAGAAGGTATGCAGTTTTATAGCCCTTTAGGCATAGTTGCAAATTGTTCTCCAGAATGGTTAGACCAGTTTACAACTCCACCAACAATGCACTGGTGTACCTACATTTCCACATCCTTTGCAGCATTTGTCATTTCTGATAGGTCGGTGTAAGATGGTTTCTCAGAGTTGTTTTAATTTGTATTTCTCTAATCTATAGTGATTTAGAGCATTTTTTTCATATGACTATGGATAGGTCGGATTTCTTCTGAAAATTGCCTATTCATACCCCTTGACCACTTAACAACTGAGGAATGGCTCTTATTTTTCTAAATCTGACTTAGTTCACTATATATTTGAGAAACAACCCCTTTATCAGATAAACTTTACTTCAACAAGCATTTATTAAGGGCCTAGCATGTGTGAGGTACAGAGATACAACAAAGGAAAAAAAAGGTCTCTGCTCAAGAATCTCACAATCTAATGAGGGAGACAAAATACAGTTAAAAAACAAATGAGATATATGCAGGATAACTTGGAGATAATCTCAAAGGGAAGGCACTAAGGCTAAGAAGGACCAGGAAGAACTGCTGCTTTTTTAAAAAGGGTACTTTTTTCTTTAAAAAATGTTGCAAGAAAGCATTCTTTTGAATACTTCCTCCATTATGACACTGGTATTCTGGCACTTTTTGGCCATTTGTAACATAATAGAGCTTAGCAAATGGAATGGATTCATATTAGTGTTCCATAAATATGAACAGCAACACCACGCTGGATTGTCTAGAGAACAGAAGGCCTACTTCACTTATAGAATAAAGAAATCTTCAGATAGCCCATCTGATTGAGTCTTTCTTTTAAGAGTTTAGGGTGGCTGGCTACCTAACTGCCACATCCAAATTACTGAATGTCTTACGTGGGACAGATATTATCCACAATGAAGAAAATTGTCCAAGAACCAAGGAAAAATATTCTCTTTGGAAACCCATTTCTTCAGGAAGCGTTTCTTGCATAAGGAAGGGTGTTAGCCGAGAAGTGAAGGCCAGGGAAGTCTGTAGGTGGAGATGACAAGGGCAGGTGAACAGACAGGGAGACATTTTTGAAAATGCATGGTGCCAGGAGATGAAGTATCTTGTATGAGTAATACCAAGGAGACCAATGTCATTGGATCACAGTGTATGTGGGAGAGAGTAAGGTTTAAAAAGACTGGAAAGGCAGGAAGGGACTAGGTTATGAAGATTTTTGAAAGCAAAGCAGAAGATTCTGTATTTGACACTGAAGGTAACAGAGAGCTACTGGAGTAGACTAAATGGCGGTTGATGGCGTGCGTAAGATGGTCAGACCTATGCTTTAAGAAGATCATTTTGACAGCTAAGTGGATTGGAATAGGGTGAGACTTGAAGCAAGGAGACCAATTAATAAGTTATTTCAATAGTCTAATCATGAGGTAATGAGAGTCTATACTAGTGTGCTGGAAGTGACAAGAGAAAAGAAAGAATCACACACTAGAGACTTTACAAAGGTAGCATTGACATGATTTAGCAAATGATTGGGACAGCTAGCTGGTGAAGAGGTTTGGGCTTAGAATCAAGAAGACTCATCTTCATGAGTTTAAATCTGGCCTGACGCTTACTAGCTGTGTGTCCCTGTCCAAGACACTTAACCTCATTTGCCTCAGTACCTCATAGGAAATAACAAATCACTCTAGTATTTTTGCCAAGAAAACCCCAAAATGAGGTCATGAAGAGTTGGGCACTATTGAAATGACCAAGCAACTGACAGGATATGGCAAGCTTGGTAGGAGGGACTGAGGACTCAAGGGTGACACCTAGGTTCCAAGAGAGGATACAAGGAAGTTAGGAGGAAGGAACAGCTTGCAGGGTGGGAGAGGTGGAAGATAACGAGGTGAGTTTGGATCATAGTGAGTCTGAGGACTAAAGTACACTTAGTTTGAGACATCCATTAGGAAGCCCGAGATGTAAGATTGGAGACTAGGAAAGAGGTTAGGATTGGACAAGTAGATCTCATGATTTGCATAGAGATGATAGTTGAATTCTCTGGAGCTAAGGAGATCACCAAGTGAAACAGTGTAGAGAAAAAGAAAAAAAGAAATAGTATAGAGAAAGAAAAGAAGACCAAGGACAGAGCTTTAGGCTCCATGCATAGTCAGTAGGCAAGGAATGAATGAAGATCCATCAGAGGATACCAAGGAACACACAAATAGGAGGAGAATCAGAAGAGAACAAATTAAGAAAGTGAGGCCTAGAGATTTGAACGGAGGTTCTTTGACTCCATATTCAACAGTTTCTTCCTTTTGAACCATACAAAACCAAAACCTTGCTCATTTCCAACAATAATAGTGTATTTATCTTGCCCTTCAACAATAGGACTACAAAGTAGTTCTACTTATTTTTAGTTTCAGCACTGATTATACTATGGAGATCAGAAAGTTTATGGAAAGTGTGATTTGTTAATAAATAAGAGAAAAATACCACTGCACAAATGGAAATAAGCTTTAAATGTTCACGGCAAACATGGCACATTATTTTGCATTAAAATCACATCTCAGCAATAAAAATGACAAGACACTGTCTTGTGACTTTATATAAACTTAAAATTGAAGGAAAAAACCAGGGTTCTTTAGCAGTCTTATTTTTTTTAAAATTAAATTTAACATATTTAGTTTCAGCATTGATTTTCACAAGAGTTTGAATTACGAATTTTCTCCCCATTTCTACCCTCCCGCCCACTCCAAGATGGCGTATATTCTGGTTGCCACGTTCCCCAGTCAGCCCTCCCTTGTCACACCACTTTCCCTCCCATACCCCTTTCTCTTCTTCTCTTGTAGGGCAAGATAAATTTCTATGCCCCATTGCCTGTGTATCTTATTTTTCCTAGTTGCATGCAAAAACGGTTTTTTTGAACATCTGTTTTTAAAACTTTGAGTTCCAAATTCTCTCCCCTCTTCCCTCCCCACCCACCCTCCCTAAGAAGGCAAGCAATTCAACATAGTCCACATGCGTATCATTATGTAAAACCCTTCCACAATATTCATGCTGTGAAATATTAACTATGATTTGCTCCTTGCTAACCTATCCCCCTTTATTGAATTTTCTCCCTTGACCCTGTCCCTTTTCAAAAGTGTTTGTTTTTGATTACCTCCTCCCCCTGTCT
>CM053622.1:578654578-578686256 GCA_028646595.1 Phalanger gymnotis
GAATGGGGTGATGGAGGGGAGCGCAGACTGGGGAACAGGGCAACCAGAGTGTACGCCATCTTGGAGTGGGGTGGAAACGGGGAGAAAATTTGTAATTCAAACACCTGTGAAAATCAATGCTGAAAACTAAACATATTAAAAAAAAAATAAACAATTTTAAGTATTTACTTTGTTTACAAATACAGACACACACAAAGTAGAAAGGAGTTTGGTTTGACTATGTGTGTGTCCCTGGGTAAATTAGCCTTTACAAAGCAGAGTAAGTAGTAATGAAGAGAACTGTCCCTGCATATGATTCTGACCAAGAAGGAGGAACTTGGTTGCTCAAGTAGAACGAATGTTAGATGGTTTGGCAAGGGTCCCCAAAGAATGTGTGACAGAGAAGAGAAAAAAGAAGATGGGAAAGAAGGAAATTCTTTTAGCCTCTTGTCCATGAATCTGACTAAAATGATAAAGTGGCAATACAAGTCAACATATTTTTTTGTTTATTTGCTTCAGCGAAGAAGATCTGGGAAAAGACAACAAGATTTGGGTCACAGACCAATATGAAGTTCATCTATGGTAAGTTTAAACATTCAGAGAAATGATAAGTAGGATCCCATGACTTAAAAATCTCCAAGGAAAGTTGACCTAATGGGTCCCCAGAAAGCTCCCAAAATGAAATTCTGAAGATCTAAAGAGAAACAACTCCAGTGCAGGATAGAAGGTGCTAGAGACAGATGTAGATACAAACAGAAAGCACTGATTAACAATTTTAAAATATAAGATGAAAGCAAAGGCAGTTAAGGAGGATTAAAAAAAAAAAGGGTGGCATGGTCCTATAAGAATAACGTGAGCCAAACAAACATTCAAAATAAACCAATATTGGCAAAGAATGCTAAGGACAACTAAAAAGAGTTTTACAGAAAGAGGAAGATCAAAGAAAGATGATTATAGCATTGCTCGAGGTGGTTAGGATGATGATAATGAATGATGGAGAGATATGAACTCTTTTTTTTTTTTTGCTGCCAAGAAGGACGCTTAAACTGGAAAATTCAGAATAAAAACGGTCAATAGGCAGCTGACACTCAAGAAAAGTGATGAGACAGCAAAGGAACATCAGGAAGAATCATAAGACTGACTTTGTTTTGTGTATTGTTTCTGACATTACTGACTGTGAGAACTGAGCCTCAGTTTTTTCATTTGTGAAACTGGGATGATAAGATTGTATTATCTACCTCACAGGGCTGTTATGAGGTAAGTTCTCTGCAAACTCCAATTTTTCATATATAGCAAAGCATATACACCTTAGCTTAAAAGCTGCTGATTTAGAACAAAAGTAACATATTAGTCAATAAATTCATCCTACAGGAAGTTTTCCAAAGTTCTTGAAAAATTTTAAACTTTAGTAACTTGGTATACAGGTAAGATAAAATGTTTACTGTAAACCATATTCTACGGTTAGCAGATGTGAAGTCCATGTCTACTATTCAAAGAAAACTCATGAGAGAATTTTGTCAAACTCAGCTGTTAAAAGTTTATAGTTTTTAAAACTGCAAAGTATTAATGAAGACGCTTCTCATTTTCCAAAGTACAAACCTCAAATCTTCTTCATCTCCCATTTCCACTCCAGCTTCCCTGAGCAGAGCCAAAGCCTCACGATATTCTAGTCGCAAGGTTGGCTCCAAAAATTTGAAAGGCTCACATGGGAACTGTTTGTTTACTGTTTGAATCTCAGTTTGAAACCTATGAAGAGAAAATATTTTGAGGGTTCTTAAAAAAAAAAAGGCTCATATGAACATTAATTTTCTCCCCACAAGATGCCACTGTTCCAATACACAAAACTGTACTCTGAATTAGAGTACAGACCAAAAATGTTATGGACAAAAAGTTATCTAAGTTAATATAAAACTTAATATAAATACTTTATGTTAAACATGACCATAGCAACAACTTTACAATTAAGATTTCTTTACCACCAACACCCAACACTGGTTCTTTTCAGGGGAAAAGCGTGTGGGCTTCCAGCTGCCACAGGACTTGATTAAGAAGCATCTTACCTAGTAAAACTAGTATATCGAAGGTAAAATAACCGTTTCAAAAATTTCAAAGTTCTACTCTTTCAATACATATTACTAGCTGGAAAAAACAATTAAGAAATTTAAGAACATGATTTTTTTTTTAATACATCTATTATGATGCATAATTTTTTCTTGAGAAGTATAAAACCTCATTCTTTTCATTCTAAGTAGCTAAAAAGGTATACAATTCTACAAACATTACATCATCTCTTAATAGACCACTGGAACTTTCACAGAAACACAGATACTTAGCCAAATGATTAGTTTCAATAATTCAATTCTTCATACTGAATTCAAGGTATGAAATGTTATATCAAAAGCCTGTATATCAGCTATTATTCATTAAAAATAAGTCAGTCAGTTGACTAATCTAGGTTACCTGATCTTTCCATTTATAATGTTGACACAGAAATTTAAAATTATAGTAGGGCTTCTCTAAGTCACTTTTATTTTAAATGTCCACTACAGGTCAACAAATGGTAAGTGTAGCTAATGAAAGCAAGTCAAATATTACAAATTTATTACAAGATGACTATGTATCCTTTCTTTGGGATAAACTAAAGGAGGGCAATGATAATGGTAGCTAGTTATTTTCTAATTTGCAAATGGTTCTTTAATTGTTGACTGCTTCAAGTCAGGTTTATTAAAACAATGATGATAGGTTGGGAAGATACCAAGAAAAAAATACAACAGCTTAAATGGTTAAGGTACCAATTCTACAATTTTAGAATACAAATTTTTGACTTGCAAAAGTGAAAAAGAAAATTAAATTTTAAAAAAGTCTATTCAATAAAAGCAGTTCTCTTAATTATAGCTGGAAAAAAGGGCATTATGAGTTGTACTGAAATCGAAAACAAAGACTTAAAATAGAACATGTAAGTATTTGGCTGTGTGGAGGCAGGGGTATGTTGGGGCAGGAGGTAGGGGTAGGATATGAGATCATTCTACAATAAGGCAATGAAGATTGCTGGAAAATATCTGTGCCTATGCTAAGGGAATAGCTATCTTAGATCAATAATTCATTTCTGAGCCCTTGAAATTACTTGCTTGGGCTCTCCTGAGACTAGTCATAGAAACTCATTAACACTTTTGCTGCCCCCTCCCATTCTTACAAGTACCCTGAACTTAGATATGAAGGAAAAGAAGGGGAAAGAATTAATTTAGAGATGAAGGACTTTACAGTGAGATCCCCAACCATAATCCATATTGGATTCAGGGAGCCCCTCACTGTGTGTAAATGAGTTTGGGATGTGTCTTCTTTCTCTTGGAGCACTAGCACCAGGGTTATCTGGCATAGCCTTCTCTACAACGTGAGCTAATGGGGAAACTAATACTAATATCTATGCTGGGGAGACCAGCTATGCTTAAGTTTTGTATATGATTAATGAGAATGTGATTGTAAGAGTCATTCAGAATTTTATACAAGAAAGATTTGGGAGCAAAAGTGAGATTAATATGGTATTTAGTATGGCCCTCTTCACTGATTAAATCTCACTATTTAACTACCAAATCTTCATTTACAGTGTTAGAAAGTGATAGCTTAAGTATCTCTTGTGCAAGAGCTCTTCCTTTTTTGAGATACTTATAATGACTAATTAAGGAGGTATAGAGAAATATAAAATACTTCTTACCTTTCCTGAAGTCCTTTAAATATTTGCACCAATGTGTCAGCGATTTCATCTACTACTTCATGGTAATGGTAATTAAAAGCCATTTCAATGTCCAAACCAACAAATTCTGTCAGATGCCTATGTGTGTTAGAGTCTTCAGCTCTGAATACTGTAACATTAAATAAGGATCACACTATAAATTGTGCTTCAAAATTTGAGGAAATTACTATACTTAAAAAAAAAACAACCTACTTTAAAATAAGAAAATCTATTTTGTCCTACTTGTGCCACTCAAATTAAGCTGTTTTCACAGAATCAGAGTTTGAAGAGCTTATGACATGGTATCTGCTTTGACTTCCCTTTGGATTGTAAGTTTATTACAAACTTCTGTAAGAAAACTAATCCAATAAAAGTTGGTTTATCTAGCTTTCCATAAGCTAGAAATTTGACTCTGATCAATGAGCATTAGTACAAAGATAAATGATGTCCATGACGACTTAAAGACAAGGCAAGACCTTGAAGTGTCTTCTAAAGCATGAAAAATATATTAAAGCTTGTTTGGTATGGTTTTGAATATATCCAACTACATTTTAATTTTGTGCAAATTAACTGATTCAAACGCAGACCATAACATGTGATAAACTATATGACCGTCAAGACTAACAGTAAATATATTTTATCTGTAGAGGGGTCGACCAAAGGTTTTACCTATCTAGGGGCTTAGCCTTGAAGGAATGATTTTACCTAGAAGCAAAAAATAGGGTTTCTAAAGTAACATCTGACCGTATCTGCTCACAGCAGGTGAGGTAACTGGAGCCCTGGTCCTTCTACCTACCAACACCTAAACAGAAAATCCTGTTGCATCAACTAGATTGGTATCTTCTCTCTCCACACTTGTATTCCAAGCTTAATTCTGTCTCCTTGCCTTTTCTCATGTTATTTGCTTGAATGCTCTTCCCACTTCTTTCTCCATGTCCTATCCAATCTTCAACACCTAGCCCAAGCACCATCTCTACTTCCCAAATGACTCTTGCCTATATTTTCTAACTCTCTTAACTTAAGCACCTCCCTGTAACTAACAACTTAGAACTATTATTTAGGGAAGCATTTCTCAAAGTGTGGTCTGAGGAACCTTTCAGGGAGTCTCTGAGGTCAAATGTATTTATGTAAGAATACAAAGATGTTTTAATTTCTAATATGATAAATATTAATATATATATAATCCATGTAAATAAAAGCAATTTGAGGGCCTCAATAATTTTTAAGAATGTAAAGGAGTCCTGTGACCCAAAAAAATCTATGAATTGCTGACTTAAGGTTACTGATGGCATCACCTCCTTTCTTATCAACTAGTTTGTTCCTCAGTGATCATGAAGTATCTTCATTCTTCTATATTTTACTATAATTAGCAGAATAGAGATATGCATGGTCTATGAATTTAATATTTGCTGACTTTATTTACTGACTATATTCAGAATATAAATTTAAATAATTTCCAATAGTCCTATAATTTATATATTACTCAAATACCTTTTCTGGGAGGATTGTGGGAGACTTTAACAAAAATACACAACCCCACCTCCCACATAATTAGATTTTAGGAGAGTGAATATTTTAAGTAATTAAAATTATAATCACAAGTCTTTAATAATTTCATCTTTGGGACCTAAAATCCAACTTACACCTGAATACGAGTCCATCCTATAGCATACCTGACAAAGCCATCTAGTCTTTGCCTGAAGCCATTTAATGAGAGAGAATCTTATACTTCCCAAGAAGAATCTTATACTACCTTATGCTATACTTTATAGATTTGCTTTAATTATTGGTAAGCTTTCTTTCATATTAAGCCTAAACCTGTCCTTTTGCAATTACTACCTATTATTTGTAGTTTTGCTCTCTAGGGCCAAAGCACAACAAATTTCATCCTTTTATGTAAGAATCCTTTAAATACTTAAAATCTTGAGGCCTTGGGCAGTCTGGTTCTTTTTATTTAAGATACTCTGTAGTTGATTAACATTATTTTTACAGTATAGCACTTAATAGTCACATTTCCTCAGTGGATTGTAAGCTGGAAGGTGAGAATATTTGCATTAAGTGCCCCAAACGGGCAATTAATACTTACTGAACTATATTAGAACCTGGTAAACTCAATTGGGGTAGCTGTCCATAATGATATGTATTTCATATCATATATTTCATCACAGTCTGGATGATCATTTGTAATGCAGTATGAAAATTTACAGACAGGATTCATGACTTGGGGAGAGGTTGGACTAAATTTCCTGCCTGTCTGTCTTTTAGCCCACAAGGCTTTGTTCAATATATAGTCCCAATCAGTGAAAAGATTCTTTTAACACCCAAAGCATACTTTTACTTTGGTTAAACACATTTCTAAACTATAATTTCTTTTTTGTTCAGTTGTTTCAATCGTGTCCGATTCTTCACGATCCTGTTATAGGTTTTCTTGGCAAAGGTACTGGAGTAGTTTGACATTTCCTTCTCCAGCTCATTTTACAGATGAGGAACTGAGGCAAACAGAGTTAAGGACTTGCTCAGGGTCACACAGCTAGTAAGTGTCTGAGGCCAGATTTGAACTCTGGAAGATGAATGCTCCTAATTTCAGGACCAGCCCTCTATCCACTGGGTCACCTAGCTGCCCTCAAATTATAAATACACATACGGTGCTAACCAAATAAAAGCAAGTTGATGAAAATCTTACCTGGGCCAATACAGAAAACCTTTTCAAAATCAGCACAAATACACATCTGTTTATATAGCTGTGGGGACTGAGCCAGGTATGCATTGCTTTTAAAATATGACACAGTAAACACATTGGCTCCTCCTTCACTGGCAGCTGAGAAAGTACAATATTCACATTATAATAATAAAGTATAACCAAAGAATAGCACATATGTAGTCTCACAGGAAAAACAATTTAAACTTTAATTGTTTACTTTTAAAATGAAATGTAAATAAAAAATTTACAGATACATGTGAAAGTCAGGACTTCTTTTTAACATAAGGCAGTCATTTAAGCAATCATCTAAAAAGCATGACTAAAGTATTAAATCACGAGAATTTTCTGATATTTCCCTATTTGTTGTATTTAGTAATTTTATGAAACAGTATCTACTCAAACAAATAGGATGGCAGCAACACCAGCTTTGAAAGAAACCCAAGTAATGAAAATAGTTCTTGATACAATTTACTTGTTGCTTTGTGGAACATGCAGTATTGCTTCACTTTAAAACTACTTTATATCATGTAAAACCTCTTAAAAATAAGGGGAATGAGTTAAATTTGGTGGAAACACATTGATAGTCTGATGATAAAAAAATATTATGGAGAATAGGATTCTCGAAACCATAAAATAAGAAAAATGAAATAATAATACTAAGTTTGCATTTATATAGCCAACTTCATAAATATCACCTCATTTTTATCCTCACAATTGAACCCTGTGAAGTAGGTGCTATTATCCTCATTTTACAGATGAGGAAACACAGGCAGATAGTTGTTAATGGCGTGCCCAGGGTTCCATTGCTTATTAAGTGTGTTAAAGTTAGATTTGAACTCAAGTGTTCCTGACTCTAGGCCTGCACTCTATCTACTGTACAACCTCAATTTTGGTTACTGCAATTTCAATTCTGCAAACTTAGAGAAATACCTGAAATGATTTTAGGGGTTTGGATTTCTACAAACCCTTTGTGAATTAGAGTTTCACGGAAGAGGTGGCAGATACCAGACTGGAGACGGAAGACTGCCTGACTAGTTGATGTCTGTAAGAGAAGTAAATAATGAATTTTAAAACAATTTAATGGATAAATTGTATTTTGTCTGTTAAATCAATAAAATAAGATTAAAGCACAAAGAAATTATTACTGGGAAAATCAAACTATAAGAGGTTTCAGGAAAGTAATACAATTTTCAGCAATTAACAAAATACCCATTCCATGTAGATAGTGTCTTGAATCTAGAAGCATATGACTGCTTCTATTTCAAGGAAAGGATGAAAATGCTAATTTGATAATTAGGATGTAGCATTGACCTATACACTACTTGGTAAAAACTAGCTTAGGAAAAGTGGATTCTTAAAATTTTTTTCTTTTACAAATAAAAACTTTTACTTTTAGAAAAATTGTATCCTTCATTTAAAAATTTTCATATATTCAATTAAAAACATACCACCAATATACTATCATCCCAATTTATTACCAGCATAGCCATTCCTACTTTTGCACAGTCAAGGCCAAAGGGCAATTGTTTTGCTTCCAAGTAGTTTTGTATAGTTGAATGAAGATGGCCTCATATAAAAAGGTTAAATAACTTACTATAGAGCTATGAATGTCACAGTAGCTGTTGGTGGCACTCTATCATACTTAAAAAACCCCCCAACCCTTTTGCTATCCTTTACTTTCTTATGTCTCTACTCTAAAGTGAACATTAGGACATTAATTAGCTCTGTTGATATACTCAGGGATAAAGAGGTCAATGTCATCTGGATTAGAATTTCTGTATGTTTCTGGCTCACAGGTAGTTCAGTTGTATGACTGCAAAAAGCGTGCTAGAACCAATGGGAGTGAATTTTCTTGGTTTACACTTTGGGTCTTTAGCCACGTATGTGGCCGTCATGGGTCAGTCATGTATAATGGGATGTAGCAGCAAACCTGGAGAGATGTTACTTTAATTCTCTGTGATGTCATTAGAAGGAACTCAAGAGCTGGCTTATTTACAACCCTCTAAACTTACATCCCCCAGTTGTCCCATCTTCAAACTGAAATACGCTAATGTTAAAATTTTTCATAACCATTTAGTATCTGACTGAATGTACATATATATACTTATTCACGTTCTAAAGATATACCTAAAATGCACTTACTAATAATTTTTCACACAAACCAGGAACAGTTTAAAAAGATTTGCGTCATTCATCACAATGTTTACTTGTTCATTTTCACGGTATATGCATTTTCAGTTAGAGAGACAGACTTGTGGTTTTCACTTTATATGTGGTTTTGTGACATTCTTTTTATCCAATCAAAACAAACTGCATAAACTTGAATTCAAAAAGCCCAGGAACCCATTTAAAACAAAAAGCTGGTTTCACCTTCACTGAAGAAGAAGCATCTTTACCAAAATTTAGTTAGATATAAACCATGTAAAACTCATGGGAATTTTACTGCCACACTTTCTTCTATTTAGTTAACCCAACTAAATTCATTTTGGCCTCTTGCCAAATAGAAGACGAACTAAGGAGAGGCAGCACGATACAATGGAAATATCCTTGTATTTGGAGTCAGAAGCCTTGGGCTGGGCGTCCTCATCCTGCCAGCTGTAGAATCTTGGACAAGTCATTTCACTTTTGTTGGATTAAGTTTCCTCATCTGTAAAGTAAACTCTAAGGTCCCTTTTGACCGACTCTATAATTCTAGTAAGTTAGCTGTGACTTCTCTTAGTATTGGGATTTCCATAAAATCAACAGTCTACATTCTTTAACTAGAATTTGTTTAAAAAAAATTCATGAGTTAATTGGAACAATGGAGATGTCAGAGTAACTTCATCCTCTATTTTCCCTTGGTTATACAGTGGTTAGTCTATTCTACTTTTTGTCAAATATTTCAAAGATGAAGAAAATCCTGTGACAGATTTTGGGAATTTTCCTGGCTCTCCTAGCTGCCATGGGCCAAAGTGGCAACCACTTTTATCCTCCACGACTTGGATCCCATTGCCATTTAGAAATCACTATCTGCTTGTGCTGCCCCAACTCTCCAGCACCTTCATGGCCAAGAGCCCAGGTAGGTGGCAGCCACCACTAAGGAGGACACAACAGTTACTGCAACTATTGTCACCTGCACTACTTCCCTGGCCCCTGGTTTGGGCCATAGGCATTCACTGGAAGTATGGGATAGAATAACCAAATCAAGTGGCCAAATGCTGCCTGGACCTCGAGGTCTCTTCATCACACACTACACCCAGTTGCCACTACTGTTCAAGCACTGCCATGGAGATGGATGGAAGAGTGAGATAGTTGTCCCAGATGCACACTGTGGATTAGTGACCTTCAAAGTGGACTTTCCCAAACATCATCACCACTGATTGACCTGGCTCCCTGTTTTAATCAAGTGACTACCTTATATAACTGACCCTTAGGCTACCAAATTCCCCTCCTCCTATTTCCTAATCCTTGTAGTTCAAAATTATTGTGTGCTGAAGCAAACATCTTCCCAATACTTTCTTTTCCAGCTCACCCTTACCCAACCCTTAGTCTCTATTCTTTACCCTCCCTGTCCCATTGTTAACAGGATTCTTTTTTTCTTAAGTATTTTTCTATTATGTACTTTCTATCTTTCCTGTCCTCAGAAAAACTTGGCTTTTCCCCAGAAGATATATTATCCCTAGCCAGCCTCTTTTGCGTCTACGAAGAAGAGTTAGCATACTCTTTATTGCTACTTCCAAACCTTGGCTCCTGCCACCATCAATCAGCAACTTCTTCTTTCAAAGGGCACTCTCTCTGTATGTAACATTGTCAGAATCTGTGTTAGTTGCCTACTGGCCTCCAAGTCACTACTTCTCCCCCTTTTCAAGGAAAAAGGCTCATAGTGGCTCATAGTTTTCCTCATTACTTCAACTTTGCTTTCATATGCATGAAACTTAGTATTTCAAATACTGAGCAGAACACTCTGGGCTCCCAGTTAATCAGCCTTTTCAACTGTGTAGCCTAAAGTTTTGCTCTACGTCAAACCTAATAGTGACATAGCAGATATCACTATTACCTACAACTCCTCTACTTCAATGCTTCTGAACTCTGAAATTTTCCCATCTTATTATAATCTTTTGTATTTCTATTGGCCTCAGTCCTATTTTTAAAAATCCTTTAATCTCTTCTTCTCCAGGTTAATTATCCCTGCTTTGGGCTTACTTTTCTCTCTACAGTTTTGGCCCTGTAAGTTACACAGTTTAATAATCTGCTGTCCTTCACCCTTGAATAACCCTGCCTGAAACTGGGCACAGACCAATATCTTACACCATACACAAAAATAAAGTCAAAACGGGTTCATGATTTGAGAATAAAGACTGATACTATAAGCAATTTAGGAGAGCAAGGAATAGTTTATCTGCCAGATTTATGGGAAAGGGAAGAATTCATGACCCAACAAGAGAGAGAGTGTTACAAAATGCAAAATGGATAATTTTGACTGTTAAATCGAAAAGTTTTTGTATAAATAAAGCCAATGCAACAAAGATTAGGAGGGAAGCAGAAAATTGGGAAAACATCTTTACAACCAGTGTCTCTGATAAAGGCCTCATCTCTAAAATATATAGGGAACTGAAACAAATTTATAGGAATACAAACCATATTCCAATTGAGAAATGGTCAAAGGGTATGAACAGGCAGTTTTCAGAGTAAGAAATTGAAGACATCTAGTCATATGAAAAAATACTCTAAATCACTATTAGAGAAATGCAAATCAAAACGACTCTTAGGTACCACAATTCTCCTGTCAGATTGGCTAACATGACAAAACAGGAAAATGATAAATGCTGGAGAGGATGTGGGAAAAATGGAACATTGATACAGTGTTGGTGAAGTTATGAATCCAGCCATTCTGGAGAGCATTTTGGAACTATGTCCAAAGGGCTATAAAAATGTGCATACCCTTTGACTCAGCAATACCACTTCTAGGGCTATATCCCAAAGGGATCATACAAGTGGGAAGTGGACCTGTATGTACAAAAGTATTTATAGCAGCTCTTTTTGTGGTGGCAAAGAATTGGAAATCAAGGGAATGCCCATGCAATTTGGGAATGGCTAAACAAATTGTGGTATATGAATGAAATGGAATACTGTTGTGCAATAAGAAATGAGGAACAGAAGGACTTCATTACAACCTGGAAAGACTCATATGAACTGATGCTGAGCGAGGGAGGAAGAACCAGGAGATCATTATACACGATTACAGACACGCGGTATCTGTAAGGACTATCATTGATAGATTTGACTCCTCTCATCAATACAAGGTTCAAAGACAGCTCCAAAAGACTCATGATGGAAAAAGCTATGCACATCCAGAGAAAGAATTACAGAGTATGAATGCAGATTGAGGCAAACTATTTGCTCTCTTTTGGTTTCGTTTCTCCTTCCTCATGATTCATTCCACTGGTTATGATTCTTCTTTACACCTAGACTATTACGTAAATAAGTTCAATGTGAAGGTAAATGTAGAACCTACATTGGATTACATGCCATTTGGAGGGGCTTGGGGTGGGGAAGAGGGAGAGAAAATTTGGAACCCCCAAATCTGTGGAACTGAATGTTGTAAACTAAAAATAAAAAAATAAATTTTAAAAAAGAAAGATTAAAAAAAAAAAGAATAATCCTGCCTGTCTGTTCTTTCCCATTGTTCATGCTCATCAATCCTCAACGCCAGTTCACACCCACCCAATACTTTCTAGGATCCTACTCCAGAGCTGAATGCTAGAGGAACAGGTCCACTGCAAATTCATTATCTAATACTGCATGGCAATTTTCTTATTCTTTCTGGATTTGGTTCTGTATCATGTTTCCCCAAATAACTCCTTTAAACCTTATTAATCTTCACCATTTGTTAGAGCTCCTTCCTCTTCAATTATCTTGTATATTATTGTGCACATGCTATATCCTCCTAGCATAATGTAAGCAACTGGCTGGCAGAAGCTCTTTCGTTTTTGTCTTTAAATACCCCACGGTATAGTATTTATATGTAAATATTCGTTAAATGTTAACAGAATTGAATTTTTCTTAAAATTAAGCTGGATATTTGACCCAGCAATATCACTTCTAGGGCTGTATCCCAAAGAGATCATAAAAATGGGGAAAGGACAACATGTACAAAAATATTTATAGCAGCTCTTTTTGTGGTGGCCAAGAACTAGAAATTGAGGGGATGGCCATCAACTGGGGAATGGCTGAACAAGTTGTGGTATATGAATGTAATGGAATATTATTGTGCTGTAAGAAATAATGAGCAGGCAGACTTCAGAAAAACCTGGAAAGACTTATATGAATTGATGCTGAGTGAGGGGAGCAGAACCAGGAGAACATTGTACACAGTTATAACCACATTGTATGATGACTAACTTTGACACACTCGGCTCTTCTCAGCAATGCGAGCTTCTAAGACAATTCCAAAAGGCTTAGGATGGAAAATGCTATCCACATCCAGAGAAAGAATTATGGGGTCTGAATGCAGATCAAAGCATACTATTTGCTTACTCTCTCTTTTGTTTTGTATCTTCTTTCTCGTGGTTCATTCCATTGGTTATAATTCTTCTTTATGACATGACTAATGTGAAAATATGTTTAATGTGAATGTATACGTAGAGCCTGTTCAGATTGCATGTCATCTTGGGGAGGGGGAAGAGGAAGGGAGGGGCAGAAAATTTAAAACTCCAAAGCTTGTGGAACTGAATGTTGCAAACTAAAAATAAACAAATTTAATATTAAAAAAAAATTAAACTGGATATTGATAATCTTATGGGCTGTGAAAAGACCAATGTTACCAAAGAAAAGTTCAAAGGAAGGATGATGAAAAGTATATAGAAGGGAATGAAAATGTGGCCTAGGAATATAGAAATAGAAAAAAATATTCTTTTACTAATCCAGAACTATTCACTACATATAAAATAGATAATACTGCTAAAAGAATCATATTCCACTAGTTAAGTTTGGGCTGTCCATCTCAGTTGCTTAAAGAGTCAATAAAGTTCGATTCTGTGTTGTTCATTCCCATATGAGGCAATTAACATTACAAAGAAAAATTTGCCTTTATGGTCACAGACACATTTCACCTAAAGCAAAGTCATGTTCTTGATTACAAAAAGGATTGATGACAACAATCAAGACAGTTCAAGGTACGTGCTTTACAAAGGCGGACCAGTGGCATTATCTTTGCTTAAAAAAAAATCTTTAAAATAAGGACTTTTTTGGTTTTACATAAAAACTCAAGTTCAAGAGAACATAAATGATTCTTTTCACAGACGTATTTTTCCCATTATAAGTGACTGATTTTTTTTTCCATTACAGTTGGAGAATGTGACAGTTAAAATATCAAAATGATGCAATTGAGTTTGTAAAAAAGAAAGTGTTTTTAAGCAATGCAATTGTATATGGAAGCCTGGTTTTTAAAACGTGCTTTAAAAAAGTTTGCCATTTTATCATGGTGCTGAGGTCAAAACCTGATCTTTGTTTTTAGCTGGTAAGCTGAAGCATAATTACCTTAGATACCTAATTTTCCATCTTTACATAGGTTTCAAGTTTACAGTAAATAAAAATGCAAAAACATCATAATTGTATAAATATATATTAACTTTAAAGACTTAATTTCACACATTTATATTTTTAAACTTTCTACTAAACATAAAGGAATACTGAACTTTCTACTAAACATAAAGAAATACTAAACAAAATACTAAACAAATACTAAAGTATTTTTACTAAAGTATTAAAATACCAAAGTATTTTACTAAAGTATCTATAATACTAAACTTTCTACTAAACATAAAGAAATACTAAACAAATACTAAAGACTACTTATTCATTACAGGGAGAGTGTCATGTTTTACAAAAAGCCACACACAACCTTCGAGGACAGACATTTTCAGTTACTCTTGCTGTCTCATCATAAAAAGAAAATAAACTTGGGATCTCAACAAGATTTAAAAGTTTAAAAATGTCAAGATAAAAATACACACTTAATAAACTAAACTAGAAATATACTCCTTGAAGCTTAATAACTAAAGTTCTATGATTAAGTACTGGGTATGTTTTAGCAGGTACAGAAGACACCTGGAAGCAGGGAACTTGTTTTCTTTACTTCTTAAGGAGTTATAGAGGTAATTTTTTACTTTAAACATCTTCTTTCTCTGAACTTGGCTCTGTAAAATGCCTGCCATTCCTTATAGACAAGAGAACATTTTTCTATTTTACAGCAAATTTTCCTAAAATATGGGCCTTTTCCCTCCACTAGCAATTTATTAAAATAATGTTATTAAAATGATATTGGCATTCTGAACGAATCACAGACAAATCTAAAGAAAAGGGAAGGAAAGTATTTGATATTCAGTGTAATGTATTTCCCTGAGGACCTCTGAAAGCATCTGAAGATGTAAAAAAGGGTAAAATCTTCTGATTTTTCAAGAGCTCTAAAAGACAGGAAAATGAAAACAATTTCAATCTTTATTACCCAGCCTCTAGTTCTACTAAAATCATTATACTTCCCACAACCAATTACTTTTATGTTGAGTGAAGCTTGTTGCTCTAAAAAACGTTTATAGTTTGCCATCTTAACCATACCCACCATAGCTTTGGCTGGGTACTATCACACAAGACTTCCTGTCAGTTTAGGGCTAAATGCTGCATTAGATGCTATATTTTTTTAAGTTAAGAAGCATAAAGGAAATGGAAAAGGGCCATCATAGTTTTGAATTACTACGTGAAATGTATTTCAAGAAGCTACTAAGATCAAAGTGATATGGAAATCCTTGTTGTTGAGTATCAAGGTGCCGAGAACCTGAGATACTATAAGCTAAGGTAGTCTTAGCAGGAAAGTGTTTCAATTGTTTCATCTGTAACATTTCTCCATACAATAAAATTTACCATTTGATTATATGCTCGCTTACATTATTCTCAATTGTTATATGAGTTTACATTTTGTGTCAGCCACAGGTCTTCTGGAAGTAGAAACATCTTTTTCTACAGTGTTTAGAATATTATGAGGCATATATAACAACCATTGAATACAAACACCTGTTGACTAAATAACACTGCTTCCAGAATATGAAAAACTACTGCAATTCTCCAGATGGCTCACATAGTCCCATGCCATTCTGAAACTACCCCAGTTCTGAGGTTATTTAAAAAGGTATATTCAATTATTTGCCTTGGTTTCGTGCTCCTTCCTCTCTCACATTTCTACATACTCAAGGGGGTGGGGGTGGGAGGAAGCAGACCAAACTGGACCCTTGTAAGTAGTAATGTCTAGTGGTGGCTTTGGACACATGAACTAGACGCGTCCTGTGAGATTTTGCTGAGCACAAGACAAACACAGTGGCAATTTTCATTCATGTTTGCTTGGTAGCATAAAATTTGCCTTAATATTTTTTCCCAAGTTAATTTTATGTCAGTCCACTGAAGATGAGAGCCAAAGAGGAAGAAAAGGTAAGGACAGAAGAGACAAATGACATAAAAAATTTTCAACTGAGGAAGGCCCCAAATCAGAATCTGTAGTATTCCTCCTACATTTCCCAGGACTTCATGATTCCAGGAAAACAGTGGTACTTAAGTCAGAAATAAATTTACTGGTTATTTCAACAATTCTCATCTTTCCAAGTCAATGCTTACAAAGACTAGTTGGAGCTGATTTTTAACTCATTGGTGGTTTAGTGATACTCATTGGAATAATACTATTACATGATAATAATGCTTACCCAAGAGTAGCGAATTACATAATACGTGGAGTCTTGAAGCATAAATGAAGAAAAGAACGAACAAAGCACAATATATGGCTACCAAAGCAAAAATACATGACAGCTGGGCTTGGGGTTTTTTGAAAGAGGAAAATTGGTCACATGATTACTACTAAGGCTCTTTAAAAATGTAAAAAGGGACATAAAGGGAAAGGGACAAAACAAGAGGCGAAAGAGTCAAATAGGAACAGAATCTGAGTATAAGGGCAGACATGAAAGAAAGGAAAATAAAAAAGGATTTTTAAAGGTAAAAAAAAAACCAGAATAAATGATGAAACTCGTTAACAAATTCAAAAAGGAGGAAGATGTGGTTAGGATATTAAGAAAGAAAGATGACACTGGTTTTACTATAATGATGAAACCACTGAACTTTTCACTTACAAACCAAACCAGAATCTGAAGGGAAAAAGAAGACCAATGAGACTACTGCAAAAAACCACTAGTACCAACTACTTTTACCATCTTAAATTACTGAGTCTAGTATTTCATGGCCTAGCCAATACGAAAAGAACTTTTAACATCAATTTAGCATGTCGATATTATTAAACTTACTATGTGGAAGGCAATTTTGATATAAAAATAAACTCTGACCTCAAGGAAACTTACAATCTACTAACAGATAGGAAACACATACACAAACGTTAATACAAGTTGGAATATAGTGAAAAGAGGCATTCTGAAAAAAAAAATACAAGATTTGGTTAGGCAAGAAAGGTTTCATGGAGAAGGCACCTTAGCAAGGTCATTATAAAAAGAAGTATGCCAACAAATAAGAGATGATAGGGTTTGGTGAATTGAATTTAACTGAGATGGAGTGGAGGGAGAATCCATCCTAGGCATGGATGACACTGTGAACTTAGGCAAACTTGAATGCCAAGCCACAAGAGTTTTCATGTTATTTTGTAGAGAACAGGAAGATGATAAAAGGCTTTTGAGTAGGGAAAGTGAGGTAATCTTTACAGTGCATTAGAAAGAGTATTGTGGAAGTAGGATACACTGGAAGTGAGAGATCATGGGGCAGGAAGACTAGGTAGGAATATACAAAAATAGTCTAGCTAAGAGGTAGGTATAATTATGGCCTAAACTAGGATGGTGGCAGCCAGAATGAAGGATACATATTTAAGAGACAGAAGAAGTAGAACTGAGAGTACATGATAATTGACTAGATGTGAAGGTGAAGGAAAGGGAAAAATTAGATGACTTAAATTTCATGGCTGAGTGACTGGAAGAAGAGCAGTGCCTCCAAAAGCCAAAGGAGAAAAGGACAGGGAGGGAGTTTAGATATAGGTTGGACGAGATGAACCCTAATTTTACTCTCAATTCTAAGATGTCATGACTAGGGATGCAAGATTTGTTTGGTTTTGAACATCTGACACTGAATTGCTGATAAGACATAAAGTGCCTCTCCAAATAAAACAAACAAACAAAACAAACCCACAAAGTGAAGATGTGTAGGAAATAGGTGAAAATGAGAGACTGAGAATGTACATGTGGGACTGGGAGTCATCTACATAAAAATGATCCTTAAAATCGTAGGAGAAGCTAAGATTGCTAAGGAAAGAGTGTATGTGTGCGAGCACGCGCGCGTGTGTGTATCTATATATGTATAAAAAAAGAGGACCAAGAACAGGACTGTTATATTTATAAGTTAGGAAAAGGAATATGTGAAACAGACAACTGAGTAGTCAAGGAAGCCAAAGGAAGAAAGATGAAGGAGGGCAAGGACTAAAGAAAAAAAAAGCCACCGAATTTGAAGACTATTTCAACAGTGGTGGAAGGGAAGCCACACTGCAAGGTTCTCAGACATGAATGAGTAATGGTGTAGAAGAGTTAAGTTTAGACAGATATTTCTTGAAGTCTGGCAGTGAAGGAAGATAAATGGATAGAGAGTTTGTGGATGGTCAAGGGAAGTCCTTTTAAGCACTGGGGACACATTCCTTATCAGTTATGTTCATTAGAAAATATATGATGGTTGCTTGACTTTCCGGGAGCAGGTGTCAAAAAGAAGCATGTACCTTGTCTAGTTCTGTGTAGCTTCATGTCCCTTGGGGGAAAAAAATCTATTTCCACATTCTCTGATGCCACCAGATTTTATTTGGGTAAAGAGTAAGCTTGCTGTATTACCTTATCCATCTGTAAGTAAATGTATAAGTAAATACTTGTTCTTTATGCCTTTACCTTTTATGTATCTACCAGTATATGGGGTCACTAATCTTGACTCTCACATGGCCTTGCCCAGTTAATAAAAATTGAACAATATGGAAAAAAAAATGAATCTTACCCTAAGATCGATGACTCTGTTATCTAGTCTTGTATCCTGATTAACAGTAGCTCTTCCTTCCTAAAAACAGATCAATAAGAATGTCCTTAAATTAAAACAAAAAAAACCCTTAATTAGAATTATTAGAGTATTTTATATTTTATCAACTTTCCCCAACAGTTTACAGGTATAGTATAAAAAAGGGCAGTTCAGTAGTATAAATCAGAAGCATAGAATAGTAAGCAGTTGTTTTGTAAGCCATTAGAACACAATGATCATGATGATGATTTGCTAACATGACTGAGAGCATGCCACATCAATTGCCAAATGGAATGATACTCAATTTCTTTGGGAGGTACAACTCATGGCAATAGAACCTCTTTCGTCAGTACGGAGCTGGAGCTAGGAAAAGGGACTATGATGACATCGTTATTTCCAGACCCCTAATTCAGAATCATTTCCATTTTTATTCAATGTACTGGACTTCTTGACCCAAAACGATGGCAATACCTGGGAAGTAGGACCAGGGAAAGGCTAGTGATGAAAAGGGACAGGACAGGAAGAGAAATGAGAAAGAAAAAAATTCAAGAGAAGTTAGGAAGCAGAAATGACACTGAACATGTGGTTATTGATTCTTTCTTAAAGGCCCGTTTTCATGGCATTATCTGCCACTCATAACGAATTTCCCTTTCTTAGATGTAGTGACTACATGCTTCTCTGGTGAGAGCTGGGTTCCAAAGACTACACTGACCTCAATTGTCTGGGTAGCATCAGGAGATTAAGAAAAGACAGCATATGGCATGAAAAAAGTTTATGATAAATATAGATTGATTTTAATGTTATACTACAGTATCACGCTTTCAAATTGTTGTTAAATAAAAATACAGGGTAAAGTCAGTTATTTCAAAGACAAATTTTTCACCTCTTCTCCCTCTACTTCAGGTCGAATTGCATCATCCAGCTGTAAGGGCAGGCGGGGTTCAGCCAAACTAATCACATAAATCTGAAATTGAGATAACACCACAAATATAATGAAGGACACAGAAATATAGCATATTATGTAATAAACAGTCCACAACTGGTAAAAATGTGAAGCACTATTTGTATAAATCTTTAACTGAAACCAAAGAAATCTAACTAAGCAGTGTACCAACTCTAAGCTATTTACCTCAACTTTTAAGGACCGATTTAGCTCAACTACATTATTTCTTCTATTTCCACTCAACTCTATATGCTTTTGCCAAGTTGCCTTTCAATACTTTATTTCACCTTTACTCCGTCTTATGTTCTATGCAAGGTAACAGCTATTGTCCTTTTTACTCTAAAACCAGTCTCTGCTCCTGTCTCAATTTTTTAACATTCCACTGATGATCCATTATCTGAAAAACAAAAACTAATCTCAAGTATTTTTGTTTTCTTAACTTCTCTGGAACACATGGTGAAACAAAGCTCTTCTGGTTAACTCAAAAGAAAAGAATTATGTCGTTCCAAACTTGGCATCATCAGCTTTGACAATTCAATAATAGAACAGAACAGAATACTGACAAAGGATTTTTCTTTTACTGTTTTGACTGGTCTAAGTACCTATATTTCAAAATGTCTGAGATTCTATAATTGGTATGTTTATTATGGAGTACTACTGTTCATTCTACACATAGAGAATTACATACTGATAGTTTTTAATTTAAATACAAACTTAAGTTGAGAATCACAGACTATCAAGTCTAATCTTCCCCCCAATAAGAATGCTCTCTATAATATGTTCCCCAGAGGTAGTTACAATGCCTTTGCCTGAAGTCCTCTATTGGGCAGAGGAAGACGGGCAGGTCATTCTACTTCTGGATAGCTCTAATCCTTAGGTAACTTTTTGTTACATCAGGGCTTTCACCTATTGCTCTTAGTTCTGTTCTCTGAAATAAAACAGAAAAAGTCTAAATCTTCTTCAAGAAATCAGGCCCCCAAATCAAATCCTTCAGATCTTTAAGTCTTCCTTTCCCCAGTACTTTCAACTGGTCCTACATCCCATGATTACAAGGTAATCCACTACCCTACTAGACCTCTTCTGGATGCTCTCCAGTTTGTCAATGTCTTTCCTAGAAAGTGAATCCCAGAACTAAACATAATAGTCCAGATATGGTATAAGCAGAGTACAGTCAGACTAGCATCTCTTAAGACCTGACAATAATATTAGCCTCTTTTAAAACAACCTAAAATGCATTTGCTTTTTTTGGTTGTTGAGTCATGTTGAGCCTGTATTACACAAAGCTTCAGACCTCTTTCAGGTGAAATGCTGTATTAATCAAGCCACCCTTAATTTAAACTTGTGAGGCTCATATTTTAAACCCAAGAATGAGATTTCATATCTACTAAATTTCAACGGATTAGTTTTGGCCCAACACTTTACTCTGTCAATATATTTTTTAACTGTCATCCAATGTGGTAGTTATCTCTTTTACCTATGTGTCACTTATAAATCTGATAAGTGACTCTCTTTTAAAATCTAAGCCGGTGGATTAACCAGCTGTTTGCTGGTTTATCTGCTGTTTGCATCCACATCAGTCTTTTAGACAATTTTCTCTTTTCTTCCTCTTTGGAATGCTTGCTTTGTGTCTTCACAACTGTTCCTTGAGTCTCCCCAAACATCCTAAACTGACTTATTCCTGTTGAACCTTAAGCTATGACATCCTACTCATCTCCATTTCCTAAACCCTTTCAAATCTGTTTTTCCAAAGACGAAATGCCTAGCACATCTTCTAAGATGGAAGGGTGACTCTCCCTCAAGGTTACCATCACTTTTCCTTCTTGGTAAGGACCTCATCCATATTAGAATTTCCCTTTGTTGGTTTCTCTACCTTTTAAAGGATGGAACTGTCATTAAAGTTAAGAAATAATTAGAACCTGCACTTTTGGTAGAGGGTTCTAGCAGATGTCTAGATAACTGAAATCTTCCATCACTACTATATCATTCCTCTGTGCTAAGTTTTGATCCATTTCCCAAACTCCTTATCAATTTCCTTTCTGTAGCATACTCTGATAACAATTATTGCTTTTGTTTCTACTTTTTTTTTATTCAAATACCCTTTACCACAGTTCTCCTCAGTGCCTGAACTCTCATAAGCCTGTATTATACAATACTACTCTCTCCCATTCTTTTACCTACCTTGTTCATTCTAAAAAGATATTTCAAACACAGATCTTATCCCACAATATCTCAGTGATACCAATGGTGTCAAATTTCCCTCTATAGTTTACCTTACTGATACCCATACTTTGCTCATTTGTGTACAGATTTCTACTGATACCCATACTTTGCTTGTGTACAGATTTCTTATACCACAGGTTTTATTACTGGATCCTTTTTAGATTTTTATCTCCTATGAATCTGTGGGCACAGCTATAGCTAGTCATCTTTTTAGTTTAGGTTTTGGGTATTTTTTTGTATCCTGGTGGATGGAAATACTTTCACACATTTCCAATAACAGAAGCAATTTATTTTAAATGTCTAATATATGTGAATTTATGCTTTACAATAACTTTACAAGGTATCCCTTTATCATTCCCTAATGTCCTATTCTGGTGCATCATTAGTGGCACTGAAGTGATCTGATTTCTTGGAGATCATATCAACCGAGTGCAAGCCCTGATAGGTCAATCCCTAGAGAGCTAAAAAGTTTTCTAAGAGTAAAACTGATGATATTCCAGGTATTTTTGTAAGGACTAAACCTAGCTAGGTTCAGAAAGGCTCATTACCACGTGGGTCAACAGATTCTGAATAATTCTGGTTATAGAAACTAACTGAATCATCTCTCATGTAACAGTGTTCTGTATTATAGGGATGAAATCTCACATTCATGCAATTCTGTAATTTAGGTATATTGTTACACAATGTATAAATGTTATAACACGCAAATATATTATTTTGTAACTGTTGTATGAAAGTTACTATGGAAAATATAAAAAAACGTGTTTCCAAGAAGTTTACACTTTAAAACATTAAATATGACAAATATAATATTGTTTTGGGAAGGTAGGCTATCTTGGACTGGATAAGTAGACATATACACTAGATCCCTTCTTTTTCTCAATGGTTAATTTAAAGTTAACTCAGTTATAAACTTCTGCCCGTTCCACTGCCAAATCGTCATAAAGAAATAACATTCTGTTTTTGGGATCATTGGGAGGTGGGAGGAGGATTAATTAATAACAAACACTTTATTTCTAAGATGATCTTCATTTTAAAGACTCCCTAGTTCACTTGTGTAGTATTCTTGCTCCATACGGATTATCTACGTGGAGTTCATTTATAGAAGTCAATGACTATATCCCTTTGAATTTTTACGATCCAAAGATGTTGTTATTTTTGTCAGTCATTTTTCAGTTGTGTTCGACTCTTCATAACCCCATTAAGGGTTTTCTTGGCAAAGACACTAGAGTGGTTTGTCAGTCCCTTCTTCAGATTATTTTGCAGAGGAGGAAACCGAGGCAAGCGGGGTTAAGTGACTTATTTAGGGTCACACTGCTACTACGTGTCTGAGGCCCAATTTGAACTCAGTAAGATGAGTTTTCTCGACTCTCGGTTCAGCATTCTATTCTCTGAGCCACCCAGCTGCCGTTAAAAAATCAGAGGACAATTCAATTTATTAATAAATCTTGAAATGTAATGAGATAAACTAAAATTTATCCAATTTCTCTATATTTTAAATGGTCAGAACTAGTTATTAAGTCTTGGTACAAACCATTAACCCGCAAAACATCTATCACTGCTTGGGAAAGCAAAAATAAAAAATATGTTTTGTTCATGTTAATAATAAAAAACCCTGGATTTTACTTTTTTTTCCTAGGATGAGAAAAAACTGTAGAATCATACCAGTGTATATTAATTCTATTAAAAACATACATTTGATGTGAAAAACTATTAATAACAATTACTTAAATTTATTTCAGTGTACAACCTTAATTAAAAAAACATTACCCTTTGAACATGAAGCTCAACATCTTGCTGTGTACAGCTTCCAATTTTCTGATTCACTTTCCTCACAACACCTTCTACATCCACGATGCTCTCTTTGTTGATACTGTCAATAAAATAGTAAACTTTAAATTCTCATCAGGTGTCAGTATTCATTTGGACTCCTATCATCAGAAAAAAGTACTTAATTTCAGAGTTGTCATAATTTAGTGATTGTGAGGTATCTTGAACATACGGAAAGAAAAATAAAAAACATGGAATTTTGAGAATAGGAAAAGCTTTTCTGTCAATGATCTGTTCTTAGATGGTTGACTTAACACTAAGATGAGAATCATTTGCGAAAATACAAAAAACCACTTAATATATGGGAAATTAATTTTATAACTGTGAAACTAAATATATACGTGTACGCACACACACACACACGCACGCGCGCACACACACGAAAATACAGTCTATTTATTTCTTGAAGCGTATCTTGTCATTTGGTTAAGAGATGTACTCAGCCGAGATTATATAAATGCCATAGCAAAGACAGATGACCTTAACCTATCCTAAAAACATTTAATAAGCACCAACAATTTAACAGGGCATTTATGTTACATAAAATATAACAAAAAATTGACTATGAAGAGGCTAACAATGTAGAAGAGGGGAAGGGGAGATAAGTCACATAAACAAGTGTAATACAAATCAGAATATGATAAATTCAATATAGTAATTGAAGCAAAGTATAATGAGATTTAAGAAGATAAAGAGTATTTTCAACTTGGGGATACTCTTGTTCAAGTTTCCTGAAATACAGAAACCTATATTTTAAAGTGGCCCTATTCCCACTGGCTTTTTTCCTCTCACTGCCAAACCTTCCCTCCTAATTGTTACCCCTTTCCCTTTGAGGTTTTGCTCACTAATTCCTTTTTTGTTCTTGCTTTTATCTGCTTATATAATTCTTCCCCCATTTTTTCCTTCTCAGTTAAGTAGATGTTCCCTTTCCTCGCATCCCCTTCAACAAGTCCTATTCATTATTTAAAAATTCAAATTTCACACTCCTTCCCAGAAAGGATTTCTTTATTACTTTTCTCTTCATTATCCATCCTCTCTGTCTACTCAAGACCCTCATTCTCTGGTTCATGACCTCTATAATTATTTAGTCTCTCTCTCCATTCTCTGTATTTCTCATGTAATTAAAACTTCCAAGGTATCCATTCTGTAATCTCCCTAGGGAACTTCTGCCATTGCTTCTCCTCCATTGTGCCTCACCAGAACAATGCCAATTCTTTTTTTTTTAAAAAAAAAATTTAGTATTTTATTTTTCCTAAGTTACATGTAAAAACAATTTTTAACATTTGTTTTTTTTTTAAACTTTTGAGTTCCAGATTCTCTCCTTTCCTCCCTAGCCCCTCTCCCTCCCCTGCTATTGAGAAGGCAAGCAATTTGATATGTTATACATGCATATAGTCATGCAAAACACTTGTGAAAGAAAACATGGGACCCCCCTCCAAAAAAACAAAAACAAACCCCCCAATAAAAATAAAGTAAAAAAAAAGTATGCATCAACATGTATTCAGATACCATCAGTTCCTTCTCTGGGGACGGATAGATTTTTTTCGTAAGTCGTTCAGACCTGTCTCAGATCACTGTATTGCTGAGAATAGCGAAGCCATTCATAGCATCATCTTTCAATATTGCTGTTACTCTGTACACAGTACATTTCACTTTGCATCAGTTCATGTAAGTTTTTCCAGGTTTTTCTGAGCATCCTGCTCATCATTTCTTATAGCACAACAGTATTCCACCATAATCACACGCCACAATTTGTTCAGCTCTTCCTCAACTGATGGGCATCCCCTCAATTTCCAATTCTTCATCACCAGAAAAGAGCTGCTATAAACATTTTTTGTATATATAGTTTTCCTTTTTATCTCTTTCGGGACACAGACCTAGTAGTGGTATTGCTGGATCAAAGAAGATGCATGGTTTTATAGCCCTTTGGACATAGTTCCAAATTGCTCTACAGAATGGCTGAATCAGTTCACAACTCCACCAACAGTACATTAATGTCTTATTTGCCCCGCATCTTCTCCAATATTTATCATTTTCCTTTTTTCCCTATTAGCCAATCTAATAGGTATAAGCCAGAATTATTTTAATCTGCATATCTCCAATCAACAGCGATTCAGAGCATTTTTTTTTCACATGGCTACAGATGGCTTCGATTGCTTCATCTGAAAACTATTCATATCTTTTGATCATTTATCAATTGGGAAATGGCTCTTATTTTTACAAATTTAACTCAGTTCTTTATATATTTGAGAAATGAGGCCTTTATCAGAGAATCCTGCTTCAAAATTTTTTTCAGTTACTATTGCTAACTGTATTTCCCTCTATCCTATTCTCCCCCTGCCCCCCCAACCCCGTTTATTCCATTTTCTCTCTCCTTTCACCCTGTCACTCCTCAAAGGTATTTTGCTTCGGACTACCCTCTCCCACAATTTGCCCTCCCCCTCCTATTTTCCTGTAGGATAAGATAGATTTCTAAACCCAATTGAGTGTGTATGCTATTCCCTCTTTGAGCCAATTCTGATGCCTCAGAAACTCCTCTGTGGATTCATGCCTTCCCATGACCCTAGGTGTTACAATTCCTTCCCTTCTCAAGGTAGAATGAGTAGTCTTTTTAAAAACCAGATCCCTGAGACACTATCTCCCTTCACAGAACACCTTTCTTCATCTGTAGGAGCTCCCACCACCAAAGCAAAGCCTTCTTCCTCCATGTCTGCCTTCAGTCTTTTTCATTTCCTTCTCATCTACTCCCCCTGCAGGCTCTTTTCTTCCAGAAACCACAAGGGTCATTTCCCTTGTTGCTACCCCTTGATTTGAGGGGGGCACCTCACACTTCCTTTTACCCCCTGTTCCTCTCTCTCCCTTTTATGTCCCCTCCCCCTTTGTTGTTCTCCCACTACAACAAAACAAAACCCAATTCACTTACAGACAGGGTGCTGTGAGAGTCTGTCCTTAGGGCTCCAGGACGGCATCTTCACTGGTACCTTCAGCTGACTTCTGCCTTCACCCATGTCTTCTTGTGTCTCTTACTGGTTTCTCTGCTGTCATTCTGCTGCTGTTATTTCCTTGGGGGCTTCATTTAGTCACCCTTCCTGCGTTTCTGTTGTCTGAGGTGTTCAAGTAAATAATCTCTTCAGGTCTGATTTTCTAAGAATGCTTCAAACAACTTGTTTTTATCGAACAGCCATCTTTTCTCATTTATAGTTAAGCTAGAATTTGTCAAGTAGGTTAGATCATCGTGCACTCTTATCTCTGAGCTTCACTGCTTTTCGGGATGTGTCGTGACATTCATGCCTACATTTTCTGGTACATGCAGTGTTTGAATATCATTTCGTTTGTATTTGAAAGACTTTCTCCTGATTACTGGCAGAACTTGATATTTTTAAAATTTAACTGTTAAATATAATCATTATGTATCTTGGGAGTCTGTAATCATGGGGTTTCTTTTGTTTGTTTGTTTGTTTTCTGGAGGTAATCTGTGAATTCTTTCAATTGGTTATTTCATTTTCTGTGTCCAGAAGTTCTGGGGTGTTCTCTTATATTATTTCTTGCATTTTGCTGTTAAGTTTTTATCTTGGGTTCTTCTGGGAGACCTATGGCCCTCAGGTTGTCTCTATGCAGCCTATCTGTAAGAGTAGTATGTTTTGTTTGAATAGTGAACATGTTCTATTTTAGTGTTGCTGTTTTTTGCTTTTCTCCTAAGTTGGTTTTCACTTCTGTGTATATGCCATTTCTAATCCAATGTTCCCTTTTGTTTCTTAGATGAGACTTGCCATTGCTGACCCCAATTTTCCTATTCTGCCCATTATTTTTGCTGTGCAAGCCATAAATTTTGCTCTCATAACTATTCTTTCTCTATTGAACCACTGAGGAACATCATGTTGTGATTCCATATTCTCCTCTTTTTCTTTTGTTTTGCAGCATTTATTCGTAGATGCCCAAACACATTTGCTAAATCTGGATGCCATATTTCCATCTGTTGTTAATATTTCTCCTGCTGATTTATCTGCTTATGTTCAAGGTCTTTTGGGTTTTCTTCTTTCTGAGATCTTTGGAAATTTCAGTCTCCCCCAAACCCCAGAATTTTCCCCTATTGTTCATTTTCTGACTCTTTTCCCTATAATGGTAGTTTCCTTCGGGTTTGGATTTCAAAGTGTCTCAGCTTCCTCACAGTGGGCAACTCATGGTCCATGAAGCCTATGTCTCTGCCCCAAATGACTTCTGGAAGGACAGAACTGGCCCCAAATGGATGTTGAGCTCTTTCCCTGTGGAGTGCCATTCCGCTCTCTCCCATGCCCCAGAGTCCTGTCCCAGTCTCTGGTGCTGCTTCCTCTGTTCCTCAATTTTCTGGCCTGGCACTTCCAGTTTAGAGAGCTGATGTGCTGGTGCTACAGGGTTGATTTCTGTAATTTGGTTCGACGAGGCTCTGGGGTGGACGTGGAGTTTGGAGTTGAGCTCTGTTTCGAGTCCAGACATGTGTCCTGCCTTTTTCTCTCTGATCCTCTGTTCTTCTGCAGAAATCTCCATAGCACTGGGGGCGGTGGTAGTGAAGAAATGAAGTGTGGGGTTGGCTTTTGTTGCAATTCCATGTGCTGAGTCCTTGGTCAGCCTGAGTTAAGCCTCTTGGCCACAGTTGTTCTTTCTACCCTAATTCCTATATTTATTCTAAGAGTCTTGAACATACATGATGAAGTTCCCTCAAATGTGTTTTCTCTTCCTCAATCCACTCAATTCCCATGATATACTCCTGTACTCCAGATATATGCTACACAGAGGGATGATCATGCCCTTGATCTTGCCACCACACAGGAGTATACTACTTTTCTCATTTTTTGTCCTGACTGTAACCTCCAATCCTTAGTACCTTTCTAGCCTTCCTTCAAAGTCTCAATCCCCTGGTGAATCAGTTCAACTCCACACACTATCTTTTACTCTTGAATTCTTTGCTCCCTTGTCATATTACCAAGTCTTAAACTCCAGCCCTAGATTTCTCTCACTACCTGCCTCTTTCAAGCCTACTCACATGATGCTGAATGGAATGGGAGGAAATCCTGAAACCATGTTGAATGGTTACACTACAAATTTGTACTAGCAAATCGCAAGGTAAAGTATTCCTCTCCTTCCTGAGCTGAATTCGTATTCCATTTACCACAGTATCTGTTCTAAACCTTCTCTTCCCTCTTCAAACCTCCCACTTCATTCCCTTCCCCCTCTCAGCCAAGAGCCTTGCCTCTCACCCTTCACCTCAAAAACAGGGTAATTCGCCAAGGCCTTCTCCCTGTGCCACTCTTTTGCCCCAGTCTCTGATGATGAGGTGGCTTTTTGATTTCTGTAATCAAGTAATCAATATTCTCTTCAGCCCATCCCCTATCTTCTCCATCTGACTGCCCCCCACTATCATCACCTCTTATCTTCAATCTTGTCCTGATACAGGTTCCTTCTCTGCCACGGAACTAACCTACTCAAATATTTATCATCCTTAAAAAAATCATCATATCTTGTTAGCACCCACAGAATTTCATAATATATGCTAGTGAAATAAAAAAGGCAAAGCTGCCTTAGCTTTGTGTAGTTACACACACACACACCCCCCCACTTCCAAACTACAAAGAATAGAAGTTTTACAGTGACATAAGTGGAGCGTCTTTTAGATGTGTTGATTGAAGTTACAATTTAAAAAAATTTTTCTCTTAGTAGTTATTCAGATAAAAGCTTGCAGTTTACTTTAGAAAGTGAAAGGAAAAAAAAGAGTGAAAGAAAATGGAAAAGAAGTAGGAACTTTTACTGTGTATTGGTTGGTTCAACAGTTTTACAAATCAAGCCCAACTACATAATGTTAAAGATGCGGACAAGGTAGCTAAATATACTGAAATTTTGAAGAAAATAATCAAAGATGGTGGAAAAGTAAGCATAGAAATTTACTGAGATGTAATGATGTTGATGACGATGATAATAACAGTTTGGAATGCTGAAAATTGTTAGACCAGAGATGAGATGGCACGTTTGGAGACAAAAAAGCATTTTGTGGAGAAAAAGCAGCAGCTGTCTCTGTATCCTTATGGTTATATTGAATAAAAAAACCTACTGGCCACAAATGTGTCTTTTCAGTAACATTTATACCTATGAACACACAGTTTTATCCCAGAATGTGAAGGATTTAATTAAACAGCTGTTTACTAAACATCTGCTACGTGCAAGGTGCCTACTTGATGTAAAAAATGAACACATATTTGTCCTGTGAAAGCTTACTGTCTAGCGAGAAAGGAGAAGCTGACACCATAAGTATGATAAAACAGAGACAGCAGACCCTTATTTATGCTTTGGATGTTTTGTATACATTATTTTATTTGAGCATCACAACAATCCTGCAAGGTAGAGTGAGACTAAAATAATGTCAATATTTATTTAAATAGCACTTACTATGTGCTAGGTATTACGCTAAGCAATTTATAAATACTAATTCAATTGATCCTCAGAACAATCTTGCAAAGTACACGCCATTATTATCCCCATTTTACAGTTGAGAGAACAGGCCGACAGAAGTTAAGTAGTGACTGATGACCTGTTGTTGAAACGTGTGACCCACTTCCTGAGAGAGAAGTGGTAGCTTCACGGTACAGAACAAGGCATTCATTTTTAGAAACAGCCAATGAAGAAGCAAGGTAGCACAGTGAATAGAGCGCTGGACAAGTCACTAACCCTCTATGTACTTTAGTTTCCTCAACCATAAAATGGGGATGATATTAGTACCTAAGTCCCAGGATAGTACTGAGGAGCAAAAGAGATAGCCTTTGCAAAGTGCTTGGCACAGTTCCTGGCACACATTAAGTGCTAAAATAACAGTAATGTTATTTTAGTCTCTTTACCTCACAGGATTGTTGTTACCGAAAAGACGTTTACGGCCAGTAGGCTTTTCTATTTAACATAACCATGAGGATATAGTAATCCCATTTCTCCTGAGCTGATTTTCCCTACTAAATGCCTTTTTTTCCTCCAAACATGTTATCTCTGGTTTAACAATATTCAGCATTCCAAACTGTAGTAATCTAAGGGTCCCACTGACATTTATTTATTAATCGCAATTTTTACCCAGACAAGCTTTTAATTGCCTTATTCCAGATTGTCACTCCTGATACATCTGGTCATATCATGTTAAATGTGTTTTCTAGAGAATGCTGAATAAAAGCACACATATAGTTTATCCAAGGAAGACAACAATTAATCCCAGCATTTTGAACCCAGCCCTTAGCCTCTTGCTCCTTTTTCTTTTTTTTTTTTTAACTCTTTGTTATAAGGATTGGATGTGTCATGAGGAGGAATGATGTGTGTGTAGAGAGAAAAATAAAGGTGATGTAAAAACAAGTTATCAATAAAAAAATTAACTATTCCATTAAGATGAAATTAGTAATCTAAGAGATTTCCTATTTAAAAGTCAATGTACAAATTTGAAATGAACATTCAACTTTAAGAATACCACAACAGGACCAAGCTGCATCAAATGACCAATGCATTTTTTTTTTTTACAAGGCAAAGAAAATAAAAATAGTAGGATAGAAACTTTTATTTCAAGGTAAAATTATAATATCAATTTCCCTGGTTCTTTTAGTGCTAAGATGACCAATCAGTAGAATATTTAATTTAAAAGGGCAGACTTATAGAGACAATACAAAAGAAAAAGTAACATAAGCAATCATTATATGAGAAACTCTTGTGCCTTCAGCTTTTAAAACTAACACAATCTCAATCACTGACTACAGTAATATAATAAAGACAAAGAAATCTAAACTAAGGGAAAAAATACCTAATAAGACCTGATTGTCAGAGTCAAAAAAGTCTCTAGAATTTAGAGAAATATTATAGAAAAAAAGGCCAAATAAAAGATTTTTGAAACTTTAAAAAATTGATATACACATAATAAAGACAGAAAGGCTCAAAGAACTGTCTTTTAAAACTTGATACTTGAATAGCTTTAACTACCACATATTGCCATATTGTTAATTTTATAGATAATACTCAAAGAGTTTGATAAATGAAAATAAGGCAGAACTCTCACACATCAACAAGAACTGTCAAATGATATCAATGGGGGGGGCGGAGCCAAGATGGCGACTGGAAAGCAGTAACTGGCGTGAGCTCCCCACCAAGTCCCTCCAAAAACCTATGAAAAAATGGCTCTGAACCAATTCTAGAACTACAGAACCCACAAAGGGGC
>CM053622.1:578686756-578707945 GCA_028646595.1 Phalanger gymnotis
GTGAATCTTGCCCTCATCAGATTTGACCTGAAGAGGGATTACCATACATACTCAGTTGGGTATCTTACCACACAGGAAAGAAGGAGGAAGAAGATAAAAAAAGGGGGGATGATGGAAGGGTGATGAAGATAATCAAAAACAAACACTTCTGAAAAGGGACAGGGTCAAGGGAGAAAATTCAATAAAGGGGGATTGGTTAGGAAGAAGCAAAATATAGTTAGTCTTTCACGACATGAGTATTGTGGAAGGGTTATGCATAATGATACGCATGTGGCCCATGCTGAATTGCTTGACTTCTTAGGGAGGGTGGATGGGAAGGGAAGAGGGGAGAGAATTTGGAACTCAAGGTTTTTTGAAAAATAGATGTTCAAAAGTAAAAAAGGTTTTTTCTTCTTTTTTTTTCATGCAACTAGACAATAAGATGCACAGGCAATGGGGCATAAAGATTTATCTTGCCCTACAAGAAAGGAAGGGAAAGGGGGATGGGCGGGGAATGGGGTGACGGAGGGAAGGGCAGAATGGGGAACAGGGCAACCAGAGTGTACGCCACCTTGGAGTGTGTGGGGGGGGGGGGGGAGGAAATGGGGAGAAAATTTGTAATTCAAATGCCTGTGAAAAATCAATGCTGAAAACCAAACATATTAAAAATAAATTTTAAAAAAAAAAACAATCAAAAAACAAAACAAAAAAAAACAAGAGTTTAGGTGCTTCAATCAAGATTCCAAGATTAGATTTAATTCAATTCAGAAAAGATTCATTAAGTACTTACTAGAAACTTGGAGGATGACAAGATTAAGGCAATGATATATACATAAAACTGGCTATTTTCTTCTACTGGCTTTGCCAACAGTGTGGTCCACTGGAAAGTATAATCAAAACACAGAATTTTTAAGTTTTGTCACTTCCTAACCAGTGTGATCATAACTTCTCCTAATCTCATTTTACTCATCTGTAAAATGAAAGTTGGATTAAATAATTTCCAAAGAACCTCCAGAACTAATATTCTGTGATTCTACATCTTTTTTTTCATTTATAAGTCCACTAGAGAGGCCAGATATAAGACTTTTCTCTTGCTCACTGGGAATGCAAATACTAAAGTGGTTATTTATAATAAAATTTATCACAATAAAACAGTTTGGACATTGTAGGGGGTTTGTTTTACAAATAAAATTCCTTTAATATATAATTTTTAAGTCGCATTCCCAGCATTCAGAAGAAAGAGGTTAATAAGATCGGTACCCAGTCTGGTAAAAGGTAGCAAACATACTTACTGGTGTCATTTTGGCATTGCAAGGACAGGAACCAGTAAGATCAAAGAAGTATCTATCTAGGGGATAATGAAGAATACAGTTTGGCTGAAGCACTGTATACACTATGTGGAGGGAAAAAGTATGAGATATGGTTAGACAGATAAGGTATCAGACAGTAGTACAGGATCTTCAAAGCCTGCCTAGAGTTTGAATGTTATTCATTAGGCAACAGGAAACCACTTAAGGGGTTTGGGCATGTGCAACAAGAACAAATCTGGACATACAGAAGAATTTTATGTCAAAAGTACATAGGAGTGGTTAGGATGAGGGTGGAGGTAAAAGGCGGAAAAGTCCAAGTAGGAGGCTTTTGTAATAATTTAGACAGGTGATAGGTAATTGTGGGATGAAAAGAAAGGTTAACAGAGTTAACAGGCCTTGACAACTGATGGATATAGGATATAGGGAAAGAATCTGCTTTCATTAGACTTCATCTAAGGCAATGGTTGGAGACTGCATAATGACTTGGGAAACTATAAATTAATACTATCTATACTTGTATTTTTAGTTGTTTTGTTAAATACTTCCCAGGAGTAATGCAGTTACATGACTCTAACCCTAAATTCTAACCCTAATTTGCATAGGTTTCAAATTGGACATCTAGGATCTTAGGATATTACGTTCATTCAAAACATCGAAGTTTAAGGATGTTGATAAACTGGAGAGTACCAGAGGAGGGCAACTAGGATAATTAATGTCCCTGTTGTGAGATCAGTTAAAGGAACTATGCATATTCAGCCTAGAATAAAGAAGACTCAGAACTGACTTCAAGCATCTAAAGGACTGTCGTATGTGGAGAAGACGTCAGATCTGTTCTGTTTGGCTCTACAGGAGAGAACCAAGAATAATGGATGGAAGTTGCAAAGGAGCCAATTTTGGCTTGATGTTAGGAAAAATTTCGTAATAATTAGAGTGTTTCAAAAATGGAATGGACTGCCTTAAGAGGTGGTGGAAATAATGTAGGAGCATATTCTTGTCACAGCGGGACAGACAGTGCTTAGATCTGACCATCCTGACCCCCCTACTCAATCAACTCTAGTGAGTCCCTATTGACTCTAGGATAAAGTGTCAACTTTTCTGATTAGGTATTAAAGCACTTCACAATCTGACTACAAGCTATCTTTCCAGCCTCACTGAACATTACTCCCCCTCATACACGAAGTAGATTCTTTTTTTTTTTTTTGAGGGAGGAAGGCAGGGCAATTGGGGTTAAGAGACTTGCCCAAGGTCACACAGCTAGTAAGTGTATCAAGTGGCTGAGGCTGGATTTGAACTCAGGTCCTCCTGACTCTAGGGCTGGTGCTCTACCTACTATGCCACCTAGCTGCCCCCAAAGTAGATTCTTAATAACTGCTTGATGGCTGGATATATAGAAAGGAAACTGTTAATAGTACCACTAATCAAGTACTTTATTATAATAGAAAACTCAGCAAGAAAAAGCAAGGCCAAAGATCACACTAAAATGGCTGTTTTGCATTATTATTTAATTTAAAATGAAGCTTTAAAAACATATTTACCTTATACATAATAACAGGTTAGTTTGAAAGACTTAAGATGTATGGTATGACACATGGATAATATGTGAAGACCTGGCATACCAAGCCTTCAAAAGTAAATTTATAAAAACACAATAACTATTTCTATAATAAAAATATTAAAAACATGGTAGGGGCTTGCAAAAATATCCAGAGTACAAGTGTAAGTGGTAGTGAGTGATGCATACATCCCTTAATAAAACAATCCTTTTAAGGGTGTTCAGACTAATAGAAACTAGTAACTTACTAACTTTCTATTTACAGTCTATTTTGTTAGGATCTTAGGGTGTGTGGGGGAGATACATGAAGATGTGTAAGACATGGTCCCTTCTTCTAGGAACTCAATCAAATAGGAAGAGAGAACCAATAGTAGTATATAGGACAATATTTGCTGTTGTTGCTCTTGTGTGGATCAATGAATTTGTCATATGGAGGGAAAAAAATCTGATTCACTTTACCTACAAACTTGACCATTACAAAATATGTCACTAAATATATACTACAGAACAATGGGTGGAGAAACACCAACATTGGGAGGAAAAATCCTAGCCCAAGGTGAGTATAAGTGTTATAATGACAGTAATATTCTCTTAAGGAAAATATTGTTTTTTAAAATTTATACTCCATCATAGTACATATATGGACTTAAGTACTTCATTTTATATTATATAATAACATTATCTTTCATGTTATATATGGACTTAAGTACTTTAAAATGCTTTTATAATGATATCCAATTTTTTCAATAAAATTTTAAATCCACAGAAAGACAATACTATTGCTCTTTTATTGATGATATCCTGACAAATGATGTTTGCTATTAATGATAATAAAGTGGTAGGAGCCTGAAACTAAAATAATTTTGGATTCCATTCAAATTTCATTTTCATAATTACTCCTTTATCCAATACTGTAAAAGACAGAATCATAATAGTGTTTTTTCTGTTATGCATGTAGCTACATTTACCAAAACAAAAATGAATACTGAAATTACTGCTTAACATTAACAAAACGGACAGCAAATGAAATGGAGCTTTAAAAGTGTGGCAGTGGATTTAAATTTAACATCCATGCACTCTCACAGTTTTTCGGCAGAAAAGGCAAACCTATCAAACAGATTTCTGTAGTTATACAAGTATCCAAATATACTATTAAATATTAGTGGTGTAGAACAAAAATAATAACACTTGCTAGATGTATCTGTAATGGTCCGCACCCAAATAAAATGTTCTAATTCTTAAGGAAGAAACGGCAAAGCTGTAGGGTTGAGTTTGGTTCATGAAGATGCTCTAAGTTACTTATTTATTGGCAAAATGCATCAACAAAGCTGCTTCAATAAATAGAGATTATATGAACAATCCAGTAAATTAAAAGCTCAGTGGTTTGGACTATAAGCCCTAAAATATCAGATTTCTTGTTTTCTTTCTCATAATAAGCTAAGGAATTTACAGTATAGTTAAAAAAAACTGTATACTAATACATTTATACCACATTAGGTTATGAAAGTTCTCGTTTTTCATGTGTTAATGCTAAAAAGAGGAACTTCTACTATTTACTGTTTCTGAAGATTTTCATTAAAATCTTTTATCATAGATCCTTGTCCTTTGAGGTATCAGCTCAACAGATGTTTATAAGTACAACTATATACTGCATATACATACATGTGACAGAGGACAACATAATGAAAGCTACTATCATTTACCCATAGAAAAATACCTTACTTTCATAATTTAGATTTGGAACGGATACAGTGTCATAGAAAAAAGGCGACTAGGAGGCAGAGAGGACAGATGATTGGACATGTAGTCAGGAAAATCTGAGTTCAAATCATTTAATCTCTTTGTCTCTGGTTCTTCATCTCTAAAAATGGGGATAATATCTTCAACTTCCTTGGGTTGTTTTGAGGATAAAATGAGGGAACATTTGTAAAGTTCTCTACAAACCTTAAAATACTATATAAATACAATACAGGCTGTCCCCAAAGTCTTGCTGAACTTTTTAAGCTTTTATAGTATAAAACTGTACTAAATCTTTTAGAAAACCCTTATATATTAATAAAAATTACTAATTATTAACTATTCCTAAAGCACTGTGCCAGGTACAGGAACACAAGGAGAAAAGAAGAAAAATAAGATAGTCCCTGCCGTCAAGGAGTTCATATTCTAACAGAGGAAGAGGTTTCAGTTATAAGTCACATGGACCCATGGTCCCTAGGGCACAGTGGCAAAGCAGATGGTAATGTATCTTTGTTAATGTTATTTACATTGAAAAGACCATATCCATTTCTGATGCTAAAGCTTCTGACAGTGACATGGAGTTCACTGGAAAGATTTTTCTTTTCTGGGTCTTCAGCAGGTGTTTCTGGTGAGAAGGCAGGGGCTCCAACACCTGCAGAAGAGGTTACTAGGTCATATCTCTACAAGTGTTGATGCCTCGGATGTTGGCTATGAGGGCTAGGATGAAAGGTTGGCTGATGGTTAGTAGGGTGTTTCAAATACAAGTTAGGATTTAGGTCTGTGTAGGTAATCCTTATGAACAAGATTGTTATAGAATTTCACAACTTTAAAGCTGTAGAGATCTTGGAGATGAGCAAGTCCAACGTCAGATTTTACAGAAGACAACAAGGCCCAGGGAGGTTAAATGATTGCTGGAGGTTGCACAGCAAAGAAATAACAAACTTGGGAATAGAACCCAATCAGCCCAATGATTCTCTCCGCATTTTTTGGAACATTGTTCTCCCTGCACAAGCTACTCTAATACCTGCGTAAAAGCAGAGCTCTTCAGAGAACACTACTACTTCACTTACACCAATAAAGGAGTCGGGGGACAAATCTGGCCCCACTTTTTCCTGTGAAAAACGTTTTGTTTTGCTCTATCCCAATGTCAAGAAGCTATGGGCCTTGAGTTATTTTTCCAAGAGACTTAAGGATTTGTAGTGTTCTACCTGCCTATGGTTTTTGCCTGTGCCTCTTCTGACCAATGACAAACATTTATTAGCTCTCTGATCTGGGACACAGACATAACTTGGAAGTCACATAAAACAGCCAATTTAACTGGTCCAAGCAAAGATTTCTCACTCTTGACATCACAAATCTCTAAAATTACAGGTAGCATATATCAAGTGAATTTCCCTTTAAGGTATCAAAAAACCATTAACATGATTATGGCTATTAACTGGGTCTAATCACAGCCACAGAGAATAATCAACAATTAAGTGCCTATTATGGGACAGGCACTGTGCTGGGCAGTGTTGATAAATATAAAATGAACTTGTCTCTTCCTCTAAGCTCAAGAACTAAACAACTAGCTCATGTGCCACATTAAATCTATCATACAAAACAACTCCACAGAGCTCTGTGTAACCAGATCAATCCCTGTTACTTTGCCACAGGTCTGCTAGGAAGCCTCCTTTCTCTCACCTACTCAAATGGCTCTGTGATCTCACGCCAAAAGTTCTATTTGATGACATAGGTCACAGCCCACCCATTTGTGCCCATTCTCATCCATGTCCTTCCAAAAGGTTGATGCAGGGGGCATATCGAACATGCTAGGAGATTTTTTTTTTATTTATGGTGAGGGTGCTGGTACAGAGGGCAGGCAGTTAGGGCAGTGGATAGACTTGGACTTAGGAAGATTCATCTTACAGAGTTCAAATCTGACCTCAGACACTAGTTGTGGGACTGTGGGCAAGTCACTCAGCCCTGTTTATCTTAGTTTCCTGATCTGTAAAATGAGATGGAGAAGAAAATGGAAAACCACTCCAGTATCTCTGCCAAGAAAACCCCTAATGGGGTCATGAAGATTTGGACACAACTGAAACTGAACAACTGGTAAAACACACTGACTTTCCACCTGTCATTCCTTTTTCTTGTCAAGCGACCATCTTCTCTTTTTGATGTAATTTCTTGATGACATTCTTTACTTCTTTTCCTCACTCTCACTATGTGCCTTTCCACTGTCCTCTGTGACAGTCATTTTTATTCCTTCAGAAAAGGTAGCGTTCCAGGGCTTACTATAATATTGAAGAGATGAGGCTTCACTGTATGGGAAGCTCAGATTTAGTAGAAGTATGGCTCAATATTTTTGTAGTTTCCAAAAGCAATCCTTTTTCAAAAATCTGAGACCAGTTCAGTATCTATCTATATCACCTGTCCTAGATGTATTTTGTTGGACAAGTGCTATATTGGGTGTCCACGCAGATAGAAACATGTTGAAATCTGGACAATAGACTTCATCCATTTTTTCTTTCTTGTGGTTCTGTAATATCATGAGGTCAATGCAATTAACACAATGCTAGCTGCAAATAGCAGCGGTTAAAACACCATTCCCAGGAATCTCTCCTTAAACTGCACTCCACACAGGATCTCCTTCATCACAGTGGCAAACGCTTTTAGAAAGCAAACACCTGTGTTTTAACCTTTGCTCAATGTTTACTATTACAGGGTTAATAATCAGGGTTACTTCTGTTACACATTCTAAGGGATCCTGAATGCCTGATGTAGCGATGTAAGATACCTTGTTGCACAAGAACCCACAAAAGGGAATTTTTTCTACTGAGTTAAATGATTTTTCCAAACTGATCAATAAGCACAATGGCATTTCAAAATTTCTACACATTTTAGCTGACTGTGAGATGGTAAAGACACAATGTATTGTTGAATACCATTGCAAAAGCCTACTTGTTCTTCATTGAGGATGCCCTTAATTTATGGATAAGATAACCCTCAAAACATGCTAGAGATGGACGTGTAGGCATATAAGGTGATAGTTACTGATGTTCTATTGATCACCTTTTTTGGGGTACTGATAAAGTATGAAACAATTTGCCCCCAAGCCACTGGTATCTTCCCCTCCTTATAGTTTATAAATTGGTCCCTCAGTTGGCCTTCATAATGCATCACCTCTAACAGAGATCTCCTTTCTCTATTTGAATCAATTTAGCTGCCTTTCCCATCTTTGCTTTTTTTAGTGTCATTTCCAGTTCCTTTAAAGCACCTCAGAGACTGTGACATTAAGGTTCAAGTGTGGTATACAATGGGGTCACTATCCTTGATGGAGAAAAAAGTTTGTTTTAATAGTTTTTGCAAATACTTTCCATTTTCCTTTTGTTTGCAGTTGTCTTTTCGTTTTTATCCTTGAACGCCCTTGGGATGCCTTTGCTCAGCACTACGCCCCCCCCCACTACCTTTAACTACTTTGTAGTTATTCTTTTTAGACTTATTCTCCAGGTAGTTATATACATGCTTCTTGTTTCCCATTAAAATGCTAAGCTCCTTGTGAATAGCCATTATTTCACCACTTGTATACCCAGTGCCTAAGTGCTATTCACATAAGGGCCTTAGTCAATGCTTAATGATTGACTGGCATCTTGCCAAGCTTTCTTTGGCTAGTTCTACCCTCCACTGCTTCTCTCTGCTTTATGAGATGGCGCCATTCATTATCATATACCACCCCTCTTAAGATGTTACAAATGACTTTTAAGTTTTAACCTAGTGTCACTTTTTGGCAACTACTTTTCTCCTTTTGTCAAGTTAAGTCAAATGTTGGTTGACTACAGGTACTTTCTGGGCTATTTTGGATTCCTTGTTGTAACAATTAATTTATATTACTTTAACTTCTAAATAAAACTGTTAGTGCTGATGCTATTTGTGTTGTCTATTTCTCATTTTTTGCTTTCAATAGCTCGTCTAAATAATTTAGGGTTAACTCTTAATTGTATACTATATGTTTTCCTATTACTATTTCTTCTTTTTTTATTATAAATACTGATTATATCTACGATTAGCAGTTCATTATAAATACTGATGAGCTGATGGTCTGAATATACACATACCCGTGATGTGGGGATAACTCTCATGACCCTTTAAAATGTAGTATGTCATTTTTTGTGATGTTATTTTGTGCTTGTTATGTAACTACTAATTATTTTTAAAAAAATAAAATGTTCATGATACAAGATGTTAGGCTTTTGCATAATCTATTAAATCTTTAGCCTCTCTTTTCTTTTTCCTGTACCATTCTTTCCAACCTATTTTTCTCTATCCTCACCTTTTCCCATATTTGCAATGAAGCTACCAAGTATCAGAGACATTACCTGTTCCAAAGTAGGCACTTGTTAGCGATTTGATTTGGAAGGCTTTCCTTCTAAAATACCCTCCAATATGTTACTGTATAAAACAAATTCATAATTACTAAATGACTATTTTTAAATGCTTAGACTTAAAAATAAAACCAAGTTGCAAATGCACTGTTAAGCTTACATTATGTCAAAGTTTAAATTAAAAACAAAGAATTATAGAATCTTGGACACAATACATCTCTTGGCTTTAAGGTAGTACCATACTTAAAACATACCAAAGAGATAAAAACCTGTTGAACTGTAAAAGACCTCAAGAGAAACAACTACCATACTCCAATAAGTCATATCGATGTTCAACAAAAATCACTCTCAGGAAAATTTCACACACACACACACACACTTACTTCCTCATGCTACAATTTAGAGTAATTTTTAGTAAGGGTCATAACAACAATTTTTACATCTTCCTTTGCATCCTGAACTGAGCATTTCACAAACTATCAGTGTACATACTAAGGCTTTTCTAAATGGCCTAAAGTCTACTTATTGTTGGGACAAACACCTAGTACAGTCACTATGGTTGCTTAATCAAATCCTTGGTAGAATTAAATAAAAATTTTATCAAATTAACTTTGTATATTCGAACATACACATTTTAATGAGTTCATAAAGCATCATGTGTAATGACTATCTAATTTATATTTCACTAATAGCAAAAATGTTTTTCAAAATAACGTTAAGATTCTTAAATGTATTTCCTTACTGCATCTTCAAACCAAATTTTCTGTGGGAATGTATTGCTAAACCTGTAATAGTCGGCATGATCTCACATATATAATTGACATCATATCGCTTACCTTCTCAATGGGTAGGAGGAGGACTGGAGGGAAGGAGAATTTGCAATTCAAAAATTTTTTAAATGAACACTAAAAATAAATTTCAAAAATTTTTGGAAGGAATGAAAATCAAGGGAATGTGGCTTGTTCTTTCAAAAAACATTTTTGGGGGCATTTGTTCACACCACTTTTGCATTAGATAAGATAAGCTAAGTCCTGTTCTATTTCAAGTACAGGTAAATTAATTCACTGGTTACCTTCTCCAGCATTTTTCTAGGTACTGAATGCAAGTTAAACAAATACATACATGCATGTATGTATGTACACACACACGCATGCACACAATAAAATAGGCACATACATATAAAGATGTGTTTATACATGTATGTGATTTTCACTTTGCTTCTGTCTGTGGACCTGTGATTTTCTGAGTACAAACAACTTCTGGTGAGGAACTTGGTTCAAAGTAGAACAGCACCATTGCAATTTTGGCCTGGATTTACTACCTCACTGCAGATTTTGCTCAGGGTCACACAACTGGTATATGTCAGAGATCAGACTTGAATCCAGGTCCTTCCTGACTAGCTTTAATTTACTACTCTGCACTGACGTGTGTGCGCGTGCGTGTGTGTGTGTGTGTGTGTGTGTGCGCGTGCGTGTGTCTGTGTAAAAATGTTTATATGCATGTATATGTAGATATTGCTTTTATAGTCATCCTCCTTTTTTAGGTGTACTATAAAATGTACAAACAATTCTCAAGGATTCAAAGTATATCTACACCACATCAAGGGTAATGGTCCACTGGCCTGTTAAGAGTTAAAATCCTTTTTTAAAGCGTGGAGTGGAGTATCCAATCTAATTAAAAGTTCTTTGAGGATAGGACTTTGTCCTGGGATGCAACAACAAAAACAAAAAACAATGCTTCCTTACACAGTAGGTATACTGAACCTGTCCTCGTAAGCACAAACTGGCTACAGATGCCTTCATATGAGAAGAAAAGTTTGCTGCCTGGGAGAGGGAAAAGCTAAGAAAGGCCCATCTACCATTATACACAAATTCTCCAACCTACCATGAACACATGCATATATAAAACAATGTAGCTATGGTTCATAATCACAAAAGAAACCACTTTTCTTACTTGGAGTCACAATTAAACAAAGCTATGAAATATACTTCTAAATGAAGTGCAAATTAGATGTCCTAAGCTTAACAAATATTTATGCGTGCATAAAAACAAAAGAAAATATTTCTCCCCTTTAAAAAAATATATATGTGTATGTACACTCCCGCCCCTACCACTTAGTTTTCTTCCTTTTAAAAATCTTTAGTCTTCCATGAGATGGCAAAAGAAAATACAAACAATGATGGCAAAGTTAAAATTAATGAGATTTGTACTTTGTATTGTTACTTTCTTCTAACTCAGGAACCTGCATACAATATCTCTTCCTTTCAAAGGGATATTGTTTTTGTTATTAATTTAGTTTGAAAAACCTGTTGCTCAACTATAAAGCTCATGCTTAAAAAAAAAAAAAAAGATACATCCAAATGTAAGAGAATGAAGTTGTCCTGCGATGCTGAAGCTGCCAGGCTTTTTGTTACTCATTCTGAAAGTCATTGTGGGCTGTCTCTGGAAAGACTGCTACTTCAGCACTTCCAAATGAATTTCAAGTCTATGCTCTATTTTATCTTTTGTAAGTTTAATGTATTCAGCAATAGTGAACTGACAATTTAAATAACTACATTTAAAAACAAACGATGCATTGATGTTAATGTGTGAAAATGGTCCCAACCCCTGGGAGTCTTGGTTCCCACCATTGTTTACTCTGACAACAGGATATAATTGCTTACTTACTTGGCAGCAAATTTTACCATCTGCTTGCTTGCATGGTCTCCCACAGCCACAAGAGCCTGGACATTAAACTGCTGCTGACGTAGTACTAAGAAACACTGCTTCCCTGAATAAAGAAATAGAAACAATGCAAGTAAGTTAGGATAAACCACTCCATTTTTTTTTTTAAAAGATGGAAAATGTTTCTCCACTTCAAAATAAGGTTAAAATTCCACAACCAAATGATTCTAGTTTTCTCATATGCATATGGAAATTGCTTTTCCCTATTAAAAAAAAGCCTCTCACCCAGTTATCTGCCATTAATAAGTAATTTAAAATATTTATGGAAGTCACAGAACTCAAATCAGAACACGGCAAAAACAAAACCTTTAATAAAATACACACAGTCTTTTAGGAAAAATGCTTTTTTTCTTGCATTATGAATTAAGTTAGTATTAAAGTTAACTTCAAGTCACTTCTATAAAGAGCAACACAGTAAATAGTAAATAGCTCATGTTCTTGGTTTCATTCACTTTTCCATCTAAAATTATCCAATCTTTTCCCATTTATAGTAGTACTATTATTTTCTATCACGAATTTTCTAGGTACCCCTCTAAACTTTTTTCTTTAAAAGATTTTTCTCTTCATACTTCTCAAGTCTTGCTTCTTTCCTATTCAATTCAAAATCATACACTTTTAGAGACAGAAGGGACCACAGATATGGAGCTGGAAGGCCCTCAGAGCCCATTTAGTTCCATTTACTCATTTTCCAGATGAAAAAACAGTCATGAGGCAGTTAAGGTTACATCTTAGTATGCTTTGGAGGCAGAATTTGAAACCAGGACCTCTAACTCCAATGCTGCCAATACCATGCCACAAAGCATCCCATCACTAACTCATCTACTACCCTCAATTTACAAGTAAGAAAACAGACTGAAAAGTTTAATGACTAGTTCAAAATTTTAAGAGCAGCAACTAGAATCCAGGTCTCCTACATTTGGTTTTTTTTTCTCCTACACTCCTCTTTTCCATTTTATATAAATGGAAATATTTATATAAATATCCCCTTGAAGAACAATGGAATTAGAATTACAAGTCACAGGATCATAGACCTAGAGCTGGGAGATACTTCAAAAATGTCACCTTGTCTCTCTATATAAATGTAGACTTGCCCAAGGTCACACAGGTAGTCTTAGGTTTGACTCCAGGCTCTCATTTACCAAGTATTATGAACTCTAGAATGTAATTTAACCTCTCTTGACCTGTTTCCTAATCTGTGAAATGAGGAAGATACCACCCCTTACTCTTCTTCTAAGGCAGACTCTGGAGGAGCCTCCAAATCAAACTTTGGGAATAAGTTTCCTTATATGACATTTAAATCTAATTCAAGATTTATAATTGCTGTTCTCATTATCACACATACCTAAAGCTTTAAAAAAGAAAAGAAAATCTAAGAATATTCCTTGATAAAAAAGAGAGTAGATGTTCTTATGTGATGCCTTTCCTAATTCTCCCCAGCTGCCAATGCTCTCCCTCCTAAAACTACATTGTACTTACTTTGAATGTTTTACACAAGCTTAAATATATACGTTTTCTCCCCCAAAAGAACGTAAGGCTCCTTGGGGGCATGGATTATATAATTTTTTATCTCTATATCCCCATTACCTGGCACACAGTAGGGCCTAAACAGACGCTTAGTTGATTATATTTAGCATATCAAAATGTTATTTGTTGAGTCTTCCAAAAGGATGTCAATCTTCAGTTAAACATAAAAGGCTACAAAGAGTCTCAATTATAGACATAATCTACTTAAATTGTTGACAGCATCTGGTTAACTGGAATATTTGTACCATTTCTTTACCCCAAAGCCACAATTCTATGTTTTCCAATCTATAAGTTAAAATAATTTTAAAAAATCATACAATGGGAAAACACTTTGCATCATGGCCCCAAGATAGTAGTAATTTATTACCATGGGAGAAACTCTAGATACATAAAAACAACAATGTCCACCTTTAAGAGTTGCCTTAACTAACTCCAGATTGATTTAAAAAAAAAAGAGGAAAAACAAAGAAAGAAAGGAAAAGAAAAGAGTATGACAGAAGAAGGTACATTTACCATAACCTAACTCTAATGATTTGTGCTGGATCTGGAGACCAGCCTTCTAGAATTTTCAACTGTCAGTGAACTGCAATCCCAAACTCCAAGGCTCTGGCAACAAGTCACAATGAAAACTTCCCAGAACTGAGGGTTATCCCCATTGTGTGGTTTCTTGTCACACTGCTGATCAGAGGGAAAGGACCATCTGGACTGGCTGGCAATGTCTATAAAAGGCCAGAAGTTTCTCTAGAAAGCTGAGATGCATGAGATAAGTAACATGAGAAAGAAGAGATAAAAAAGAAAAGCAACAAGAATAAAACGACAGAGATTAGAATTCGGAGCAGCTGGAGTAGACTGGAAATAACATACACTGATATTAATATGGAAGTGGAAAGAAAAAAAAAGCCAGAGAAGGTAGAACAGTGCTATCATCTGTGGTGGGGAGGAGCAACATCTAGTACTTCTTCAAAATTTTAAAAAATCATTATTGATCTTATTTTCATAAGAACTTCATTTCTGAAAATATCCCTCCCACCTCCTCTATTCAGCAAGCCATCTCTTGTAACAAAGATTTAAAAAGAGAAAAAAAGCAATTCAGCAAAACCAATACTATTTTGACAATATTTTGCACCCATAATGCTCTGGCCCCAGACCCCCTCTCAAAGGATTCTCTTCTCTGGATCTTAGTCATTACAAGTACACAGGGTTCAGTTTTGCCAACATTCAACTCAGTAGCCTTTGAAAATACAGCTCTAACCTGTGTTGAGAGAAAAGAAAGTATGGAGGGAGGGAGGGAGGGAGACAGACAGCAACACACAGAGACTTGGAGTCGGAAGACCCGCCTTGTCATTAATCAGCCTTGGGGAAGCCACTTGATCCCTTCAATTCTCAATCTTTTCACCTGTAAAGTGAAAATGTGGATTTCTAATTCCTTGAATAGGACTCTGGGCCAATAAATACAATTCTGCAGTTTAGGACGTGTATTAAGTGTACAAAGGAGTGGCAAGATAAACTTCCTGAATACAATCAACAGAACAAACCTCTGTTATTATTTGGATTGTAAATTTCCTCTAGAGAAAAGCACAAAGCAAAACTATCCCTGTATCATAGGGCACAGAAGAGCAGCCTGGCTCTTCGCCAATACCTGCTAGGGCTCTACTACCAGATAAAACATTAGCACTGCCGCTGATCAGTAGGTACAACATTGCTTCACAAGTCCATCAAAGTATCTACCATGTGCCAGGTACTGTAGAAGACGCTAATATAAAGCAGGATGGTACAAAGGAAGGAAAGCTGGATATGGAGTCACCTGTGTGTCGTTATGCAAGTCTCTCAGACTCTATGGGCACCTCAGGTGAAAAATGAGGAAGTGTGAGTTGGTAGGTGCTCAGGCCTCTTCAGCTCTAAATCTATGGTCCCATGATACATGATCCTTTCATACAAAGACACAAATGAAACACTTTTTGCCCTTAAAGTATTCACATCCTATAGAAGGAAACAAATGTCCACATAAAATATGCAAAATAAGTACAATACAAATGAATATAGGGTAACATTTTTTGAAGGAGTGGAAAGAAGTACTGGCAACTGTTGCCATCAGAAAAGACTCCAGGTAGGAGGAAGCATGTAGGTTGAATTTTAAAAGGAATAAGGTATTGTAAAAGGCAGAAATGAGGGGTGGTGGTGGGAGCCAGCAATGTTTATGGAGACCAAGGCCAGTTGATAGTGACTATCTTCCTAAGGCAGAATCATTCTGGCATTTCTGGTCTAATCTAACTTGGTCATGATTAATACTTCTAGGATAAATTGCTCCAGTTTGATAAGATTTTGCCAAGATCATTTCTGAGTATGAATTCGAAATTTTAAAATAAAATCCTATCAAATAGATGTTCACAGTATACCCTCATACTATGGGACTGCAACATAAATACTGATTCTCCCCCAAACATCCTATGCACTCAGCTCCCTGTTAACTTCCCATGACTCCTCCACCCTGCCGCAGCCACACAACAAAGATGGCCAGACCCTCAATCTTGCAATCACATACAAATATACTTCTTTCATGTTCAAGAATTCCCAAATCCTTTTATCTGACCATAATCTACTGGATTTTCACCTATCTCTCTGCTTCCTCTTATGAACCCTACTCTTTGCCTTCATCATGACCTCCAATTCCTCAACCAATTTTCTCTCGTCTCCCTTGCACTAGCCACTGTCTTCTCTTTTCCCCATCTTGACCCCTCGGTAAACCAATTCAACTCTACACTGTCCTCTTCTCTTGAATCCTAACCCCTTATCATATTTGCAATTATGCCTAGTCAAGCCTCATTGGATCACTTCCACCATTTGTTGCCTTTGCTCCTATACACATGCTGCTGAATGAAGATGAAGAAAACCACACAATTTGACTGGTTCCACTACAAATTTATATTGTACAACCTTAACTGGGCTCTCCCTGTGCCAGGTAACCCTACTATGTCTCCCTTATCAACTCACTACCCTACTCTTCACAGTGGCTCTTCCAAACCTTTTCATTCCTCCTCAAACCTCCCATGGTATCCCCACCCCACCCCAGCCTCCACCCTCCTCTGGATACTTTTTCAGCTAAAAACTTTATTTTACTAAAAATATTGAAGCTATTTGCTGAGAGCTCTCTTTTCTCCTATCACTTAGATATCTTCTGTCACTATGTCCTTCTACATCTCTGTCACAGATGGTGAGGTGACCTTACTCCTTATTAAGGAGTAGCTTCATCTTCTCTACTTGCTCAACCAATTCTAATCCATCCTGTCTCCTCCAACAGACTGCCTCATTTGTCACACCCCTTCTATCACTTTTTTATTTTCAATCTCTCCCTCTCTACTGGCTCATTCCCTATTGTTTGCAAACATGCTCATGTCTCTTTCACCCTAAAAACCCTTCCTTCATCTTCTACCTCTAACTCTCATCCTATATTTCTTCTGCCTTTTGTAGCTCAACTCCTCATGGCCTTCTACAACAGGCACCTCTAGTTCCTCTCATTCTTTTTAACCTTTTACAACCAGGCATGACCTTATCATTCCACCCAAAATGTTCTCTCCAAAGATACCAACGGTCTTTTAGTTGTCAAATCCAATGGACTTTTTTCAACCCTCACTCTCCTCTTCTCTCTCTGCAGCCTTTGACACAGTTCATACTATCTTCTCTCTAGGTTTTGGGACATAACTCTGTTCTGGTTTTCCTCTTCCCTCTCTAACTATTCAATCTCTTTTGCTGCATCCTCATTCAGATCATGTCCTCTAACCATAGGTGTCTCATAAGGTTCTATATTGGGCCCTCTTCTCTTTCTCCCTCTATGTCATTTGATGATTTTGTCAGTTCTATAGATTTAATTACCATCTCTATGCTGACAATGGTAAAAATTAATGTATCCTGCTCTACCCTCTCTGCTGAACTCTGATCTCAAATCTCCACCTATCTTCAGACACCTTGAACTGGACATCTATTAGTCATCTTTAACCAAACACATCAAAAACGGAATTTCTTTTCCCTTAAACCCTCCCCACCTACCTTCCTTCTTATTGTAGAGGACACCATTATCTTGGTTATCCAGGTCTGCAACCTGAGTGTCATCTAATTGTCATCAATTCCTCATCATCTCTTACCCCCTTCTCCCCTAATCTTTTTTTTTTAAACTGTTGCAATATCTCATGAATACACCTCCTTCTCTCTTGACACTACCACCACCACTCTGTTGTAGGCCCTCACCTCATGCCTGGACTACTGTAATAGCTTGCTAATGGGTCTGCCTGCCTCAAGTCTCTCCCCACTCCAATTCATCCTTCATTCAGCAGCCAAAGTGATTTTCCTAAAACACAGGTCTGACCATGCCACTCCCGATTAAATGAATTCCAATGGCTCCCTATTACCGTCAGCATCAAATAAAAAAAATACTGTTTGCCATTTAAAGTCCTTCAGAACCTACCCTCCCTTCTACCTATCCAGTCTTCTTACATCTTATTTCCTGCCATATGCTCTCTGATCTAGTGACATTGACCTCCTGGCTTTTCCATGAACAAGACATCCCATCTTTCAACTTCAGGCATTTTCTCTGTCTCTCATTCCTGAAATGCTTTCCTTCCTCATCTCTGCCTACTGGTTTCCATTTTCTACAAGAAGCCTTTCCCAATCTCTTCTTACTTTTAAGCGCTTTCCCTCTCTTATTTCCTATTTATTCTGTATCAGGAATGCTTGAGTTCAAATACTACTTCAGATACTTACCTTCTACATGGCCCTGGACAAGTCACAGCTTCTTGGTCTCAATTTCTTCAACTATAAAATGGGGACAATAATAAAACCTGTTCTACAATGGTATTTGAGGCTCAAATGAGATGATATATGTAAAGCACTTTGAAAATGCTACTTATCATTAGTTATTCTAATGATACTATCTGGCTACAAATCATGAAATGTCACTATCTCTGAAAAATCAAGATTGTGTATGACTCAGGGCAACAGCAAGACATACAGTGGGTGTAATTATGCTGCAACTTATTATCAATGACAACTTACACTCAAGAATATATTACCCAAGAGGTGTATGATCAGAAAATTAGGTAGACTGGTAATGCAGTGAGAATGAAAGGTAACAGAGGGACAACTTCTGTGTTGCACTGGGACATATGTAATGAATTTGGGGGAAGGACCTACCTCCCCCACTCCCAGGTATGTTAGGTGGACTCCTATGGAGAATTTTTTCAAGGACACTGATAAAAAGTACATGTGATGAAGTTATGTAGATGGACTGACACCAGTAACTTTGTGAAAAGGTTCTAACATTGATGATATCACAAATTCAGTAAAAATACTAAATAACAGAAGCTTAGAAAAGTAGCACAATATACTAGACAGAGGTCTGGCTTCGTAGTCAGGAAGCCCTGGGTTCAACCTACCTCTGACATGTAACTGTTTTTACCTGTGTGACCCTGGCTGGGTAAGTCACTTATCTGCTAAGTACCCAAGCTACTCATTCAGACTACAAGGCTGATGTTTTCTTAGAGGGGAGTTCCCCACACTGGTAAGGTTTAGTCCAAGGGAAAAAAGCCAGCAGCTTAAAGCACTTTATGATTATAAGGTTCTTTCATATACATTAACAGATTTGATTTTTACAACAACCTATTATAAAACAATAACTTTAGCCTGAAAATTGTTTTACATCGCAAGTTATATTTGCTACTTTATTTGTTGCCTACGACAGCTCTTTTGAAGTAATGAAGGCATCTGTTACTCTTCGTTTTTCACAACGGAAGCTCTGAGAAGTCACAGAGCTTTTAAGAGCCAGGGTTAGATTTATTTTGATCACATGAAATTGCTGAATACTGAAATCCTATTGATTTCTCTCTTACTCCCTGCCTATGTCAATGTAGGTGACCACTGAACAACAACTTCTTTGCATGCTACTTATTTGAGATTTGGAAAATTGAGCAAGCAATCATGTCTGAATGAATGACTGAGAAATGTCGATGAACCCTGTCTAAGCTTTAGGATGGGAAAGCCAGGAATGCACAGATACCTCTTGGTGAATGCAAGTGATCCTGTTTACAATTTTTTTCCACACATTTTTTGGATTCCTAAGCAACTTCCTGAACAAATTCACTTTATATAATGTATGTATTTCACTCCCCAATTTTAGTAAAGTATTCTCATTCATCTGTCTTTAAGTTAACATTCAGATCTTAGAAGAGATTTCTCTGTTCTGTGTACAAAAGAGGACTAGGAAAAATGTACTTTTAAAAGACCAAATCTAATAGCTGAGATATGCCAATCCGTGGAAAATTATCGAAGGACTCAGTGTCTTGCAGATACATACATCAAAAGAACTCACAGAACTACAAGTTTAGCACGACTGAGCAAATTCAGAAGATATTACTCATTTCAGAAATACAGACAGGAAAAGCTACCAATATAATTTTAAAGTGACACATTTCTATTTGTCATTTTCCCCGAAATTGTCTTCTTTATTTGAATGGTGCAGACTTTAGCTATATTCTAACTTTCAGTATAAGAGTACTAAATTATTTGCCTATGTATACAAAGAAAAGTTACTTGGAGGAATGGGAAGAGAAGATAAGCAGAAAAAAAGCAATCTGAGGGCCAAATTGTTGTACCATCTTGAACAGAAGCTGAGAAGTTCATACTCTATCCTTGGACAATGGTAAACCACTGGAGATTTTTAAGCAGGTGATAAAAGCAATGCTTAGTAAGAATAATCTAGTGTGATTGCACAGGAAATTTCTGCATCATGAAAAACCATTAGGAGACTATGGATATAGGTTAGCAAGGAATTGATCTAGGAAATGGACTTGTAATTTAACTGGTACAAGAACTCCCCGATGAGGAAATTCCTGCCATTAACAAAGGTTGACACCTTTCATTTTAACTTACAATTTGAGATAATAATGATAACAGATAACATTTAAATGGTGCTTGCTATGTGTTAGGCACTGTGCTAAGTGATGTGCAATTATTCTCTCTTTTAATCCTCACAGCGATATTGAAAAGTTGGGTCTTTTGTTATCCCCAATGAACAGATAAGTAAACTGACACAGAGGGAAAGTGACTTGCCCAGGGTCACACAGCTAGTAACTGTCTGAGGCTGGATTTGAACTTAGGTCCTTCTTGACTCCAGGTACAAGGCTTCATCCAATGTGCCACCAACTGCCTACAATGAGGGGTTAACTGATTTGCTCAAGATCATGTCATCAGTATGTGTCAGATGTCACACTTGAACCCAAGTCTCTCCAACACCAATTGCAGCTCTCTATCCACTACTTTCTGCCTCTTAGGAATGAAGAAAAGGATCTAAACTGGAGTGAAGAGACAGGCAGGCAAAGAAAAGGAGTGAAAGATCTGAATATGAAGGAAAAATCACTCATATTTAGTGACTAGGAGAACAACGGTTATGTAAAAAAAGCCACAAGATCAGAAGAATTTGTTCTGGGAAATGGATAAATTCAGTTTTAGACAGTTTGCTATCCAATTACCCTTAAATTGTTTACTGTCTATCAGAGCAGAGGTTCTTAACTGTTTTTGTCTCATGGATTCCCTTTGGCAATTTGGTAAAGACTTTTCAAGAGACGATTCCTCATTCATGAACCCCTTCTCAAAATGTTTGTTTCTTGTATTCATAATTGCAGATTAGTTAAAATAAAGATAAATAATTTTTCCTATCCAAGTTCATGTGCCCTGAAATTTTCTCATAGACTTCAAGTTAAGAACCTCTATGTTAGAGGGATTAGAAATTTAGGAATAGTTTTGAAGCAGCAGTGGAATCATTTAAATAATAATTTTTTATTTTCCACTTTCTACACCAGAAATGTGTGGCATCCATGCTGTCAATGACTGAATCTACGATTAGGTAGTCAGCTTTGCAAATAGATAATATAAGTCATCCCTACATGACAGCATTGTGTACATGTACAATACAGGGTATGGGGGGGGGGGGGGGCGGAGCCAAGATGGCAAC
>CM053622.1:578708445-578806157 GCA_028646595.1 Phalanger gymnotis
GGCCAGACGGCGAAAACACACCCAGATTCAGTCTCAGACTCTGGAGTCCTTCTTTGGTGACAAAGAAGACCAAAACATACAGTCAGAAGAAGTTAAAGTCATAGAGACTACAACAAAAACCTCCAAGAGGGACATGAACAATACAGGGTATAGGACGCTCAATTAAATATTAATTCGAGTGCAGTTTCAATAGCAGAAAAATATAGGATGTGCAGCATCACCCCAAATAAATGAAAGTCATAAAGTGCAATGGAAAATTAGTGTGTCTTTCATTAGGTACACAGATAAAGGAAACTGCAAATTAATAGAGCTTTGCAATTTTAATATATCTCAAGAAACTCTACAAATTTTTAAACATCCTCCACCTATAAAACACTGAAATCCGTTGAAAGACATGTTATTCAACAGAATTTCTATCATTTACTTTTAAATTACTTATTTTGAAGATAGTTTATAAGTAGCACATTAAGAATATTTCTGTCTAGAAACTTTCTATTACTGATGTTTCAAATCCTCCTACAACTTTTTTTGGGCCCATTCTGGGTCAGGGGAGGGGGAGGCAGGAAGGAACAAATGGTACTATTTTTTTCACTTGAAGAGAACTCTGGCAGTTCAGAAAAACCTTCAGTTTCCTAGGCCTAAACCTTCTGACACTGCTCTGCCTCTTCTGGAATCTATTGAGAACCGACTTCCTTGGAAACTTCCAAATTCATAACTAATTGGCATCAAAGTGTCTACTGCACCAAGGGTAGGAAACTAAGCTGACATAACTGAATGAAGCTCCACCTCCATAAAGACTCTTGGCAATCTTCTGCACTGAAGAACAACTCTGTCCTGTGGGATGGCCTAGGTGTCCTATCAAAGAAATGATATAACCTCAGAGGCAAGGGTAGAATGTCACCTCTCACCTAGAACTTTGACCTCCTCCTCCTCAGTCTAAAGATCACTGTATCCAAGGTGGGGATACTATGTGTAATGTCCCTTCTAGAGATCCTGGTTGAATCCCTGTGATCCTGATATAGCCTCCTCCTCTCTTCCCTTGTCCCTCTCTTATCGTCTCCCATGCAGGCATTTCAAATTAAATAACTTCTTTCCTGTGAAAATAAACTTGGACATAATATGGAGCTTATTTCTTTTTGTAGGATTGATTTTGTTTCTTCTTTGGAAATCTATTAATGTATGCAGACATATCTGTTCATGCTTCATGAGAATGGGGATTGTTTTATTCTTTTACTTGTATTCCCAGGACTTGGCATATAGTAAGCTTGTTGACTGTGATTTATTCCAGTAATGCAAATTTTGACCCATCCTGAGTAGCTCTTTTCTACCTAGCATCATCCCCTAATTTCTCTTCACACATCTTGAAACTGTGGAATTCTTGAACTATTTTACCTATCGTCCCAGGCCATCTTTTCCTATTATATATTTCCCATAAATCTGCCCTTGATTTTCTTCAAAATTCCTTACTGGTCAGAAGATATAGCCTGTTCATACGCCTTTCCATTTGCCCTCTTGTAATAGTTATTTTCAATTCTTCGGAAACTGTTATGGTACACACTGGACAGCTATACATCAACACCAGTACAGTATTAGAAAGGAGAAGATTGAAGTCATTAAAGAACTTTGCAATTTTCTCTAATTAATTCAGTCTGCTCTCCTCTTCCTGTTAGAATACTGCTCCTGCAAAGCACCACTTCCGAAAAAAATTACTGCCTAACTTTTTATGCTGGCAAAGAATTGGAAACTGAGGTGATGCTCTTCAATTGGGGACAATTTGTGGTACAATTTGTGTGAACAAGTTGTGGTATATGATTGGGATGGAATACTACTGTGCTATAATGACAAACAGGATGCTCTCAGAAAAACCTAGTCTTACATGAACTGATACAAAATAAAGTAAACAGAACCAGGAGATCATTGTACACAGTAATAGCAATATTGTACAATGATCAGCTGTAAATGACTTGGCTATTCTTAGCAATACAATGATTTAAGACAATTCCAAAGGTCTCATGATGCTATTCACCTTCAGAGAAAGAACTGATGGAGTCTGGCTTCAGGCATTTATTAGCTGGATGAGTCAGGCACTCGACTCTGCTTGCCTCAGCTCCTCATCTGGAAAAGGAAACAGCAAACCACTCTAGTATCTTTGCCACAAAAACCCCAAATGGGGTCAGGAAAAGGAGGACGTGATTGAACAATAACAAAAATCAAGACTTGATTTATTGTTTTATTGACTGTCTAGCTATAAGAAAGTGGTGCAGAAAATAGTTTATAATGCAGATTTAGGGGCAGCTAGGTGGCACAGTAAAGAGTGCGAGGCCTGGTATCAGGAAGACTCATCTTTCTGAGTTCAACTCTGGCCTTGGTTAATTACTAGCTATGCGACTTTGGGCAAGTCACTTTACTTCTGCCTTAATCCACTAGAGAAGGAAATGGCAAACCACTCCAGTATCTTTGGCAAGAAAATCCCTTCATGGGGTCATGAAGAGTGAGACACGACTGAACAAACAACAACCAACATCTATATAAAAGTACTATAATGAAAATCTCCTAAGTTCCAAAAATGCAATTGCATCAGAATAGGAAAGACACAGATGCAAGAGGTATAGAGGTACTGTGGAAGCAGATTTAGAAGACATGGCAACAAATCAGAAGAATTAATCACAACTTAGATTTTAAATTACTAAGAAGATGGTGGTACCATTTAAAAAAAATTGTGAAATGGGGGAAAATCTGGTTTTGTGAAGAAAAAATGGCTGGATATTATACATACCATAAATAATCAATGTTATCTGGAAAAAAGAATACATCAATTAGGAAATAAAGAGTAAAACAGCTTAAAAACAGCATGAAAAACAAAATTGCCTATGTAAATATCACTACTAGATTTCAAAAGTATTTTGTAGATTATAAAAGGTCAAAAAGTGGCATTAAACACTGTTAACAGACTTTTCAAAGTTTTCATAATCCTACATACCAGCAAGAAAAGGTGTTATCATTGGGGCTACATTGAGCTGATCATCTTCCTTTCCTTGACTCTTTCCATTCCCTTCCTATCTTTTCTATTATACTGCACGCCTTAATTACTTCCTTCCATCTTCATCCTCTCCTTATCTACTGGTTTTTTTTCTTAGTCTCTTCAAAAATGCCCAAGTCTCCCTCACCATAGCCTTCACTAGACCCTACCATTCTCTTTCTCACTCCCTCCGCAGCCCTTTACCTTTCAGCCTCATTACAAAGTGAAATCACTCTCTCTAAAGTTACTGAAAATCTCTTAACAGCCAAGTTATATGGTCTCAGCCCCTCATTCTTTTTCATGTTTGCTGTTTTTGGCCCTGTTGACCACTCTCCTCTTGGATGCTCTCTCTTCTTTGGGTTTTTGTGACTACTCTTTGCTGGTTCTCCTCCTACTTCTCTAATGGCTCCTTTTCTTCTAAGGGCTATGTTTGGCTCTCTTTTCTCCCCATACCAAGGGTTCTTAAGTCTTTTGTGCATTATGGACTCCTTTGGAAACCTATGGACCCCTTCTCAGAATAATGTTTTTAAATTCATAAACTACATAGTATTAAAGTGGAAACTAATTATACTGAAATACAGTTATCAAATTTTTTTTCAAAGTGGGCCAATATATAAAAAACAAGTAGACCTCAGGTTAAGAAGCCCTGCTCTACACAGACACTCTCTGGTTGACATCATTAGCTCCCATGTAACGCATTATCAGTAAGATCCTCTCCCCACCCCAACCCCAAATTGATATGGTTTTATTCGTGGGAATGTCATTAAAGCAGCATTACCATCTGTTTTGTCACCTTCCCATTTGCCTTGTAGCCAAAATTTTCCATATATATTGACTCTCCTATTAGAATTGAGGGCTGGATCAGTCTTCCTTTTTTCTTCTTTTTAAAAAATTGATTAATTTATTTTTAGCTTTCAGCACTCACTTCCATGAGAATATGAGTTCTAAATTTTCTTCTTCTCCTTCCTCCTCCCCAAGACAGTGTACAATCTGATATAGGCTCTACACATATAATTCATATTAAACATTTGCACATTAGTTGTGTTATCAGTACGATTCTTGAGAGTAGGAATTGTATCATTTGTTTTTGTATCCTCAACATCTACCAAAGAGCTTGACATAGCAGGCACTTAACAAATTCTAGACTGACCAATGTCTATGTAGATGACAGATATATCTGCATATTCAGTCCCCAGTCTCTCCCTTGAGCTTCAGTCTAACATCACTAACAGACATTGCAAATCAGATATCCCAGAGAATATTGCAAACTCAACCTATCCAAACAGAACTCAATTATCTTTTCCCCTCACACCCAGTCCTGCTCCAAATTTACTGATCTCTGTTGAAGGCATTGCTAATTTTCCAGTCTCCCAGACTGGTAACTATGGTGTTATCCTTGACTCTGCCCTCTGTCTCACACTACATATCCAATTTACTGTCAAATTATTCTATTTCTACTTCTGCAACATCTCCTGCCTCGGACCCCTTCTTTCTACACACACAGCAGCCACCTTAGTTCAGGATCTCATCGCTTCTCCCCTGGATTATTCTAACAGTCTTCTAATTGATCTCGCTACCTCAAGCCTCTCATCAATCCAATGTATCCTATATTGGTGCCAAGGTGACTTTCCTCAATGCAAATTTGACCATAACAGTCCTCTACTTAATTAACTCCAGTGGCTCCCTATTGCCCTTAGGACAAAATATAGGCTCCTATGTTTAGCTTTTAAATTTCTTCATAAAGTGGCAGCAACCTATTTTTCTAATCTCAATATACAATACTCTTCCTGCCAGCATTTTGCAATGTAATGGCCTTCTGTTCCTTTCACATGACACTCCATCTCCAATCTCCAAGCCTTTGTACTGGCTGTCCCTGCTGACTAGAACATGCTCTCATCTCACCTCTGCTTCATGGAATCCCTTTCTTCCTTCAAGATGTTGCTCAAACGCCACCCTACAGATGAAACATTTCCTGATTCATATATAGATATATATGATGATCTCATCATATAGAGATCTCATGATCTCTATGATCTCATATATAGAGATATAGATGTCTCTCTATAACTACCTTGTAAAAAAGTACTTGTTATCTCTCCTAATAGAACGTATCTCCTTTAAGGAGGATTGTTTCATTTTTGTATTAATATCCTCAGTGCCTGGCAAGTTTATTGTTGTTGTTATCATTATTATAGGGATAAATAAATATGCACAAGGAACTTTCTGATAAACTCAAATTTTAAAAAATCACACATATAAGATGGCAGCAAGTATAAACATGAAAGAATAAAACAATCTTGTAAGAATAGCATCTGGAACGCTAAGAGTTAGGTGCATATGGAGAAAATTTTTTTCAACAAATTTAGGGCCAAAGGGAAGATCAAATTAAGGATTAGACTGATACTTGGGCTTGATGGACAAGATAGCAGCCCACAGAGAGAAGGTCAAACTAGCCAACTCTTACTTTGCTTATTTTTCTTGCAAAGGAAAATGACCATTCAATTAGGAAGGAAAAAACAGAGAGTGGAAATCTGAATAATAAAGGAGATGAAAAGAACACCTAGCCACCCTCATTGAGTGCCAAGTCACAGACCTGGGCAAAAAAATACCCTAGGGTACTAGAAAAACTGGCAATGACTATTGGATCTGTCAGTGATACTAGAGGCACACTGAAATAACTGGACCAGCAAGTATTTAACACACTGCTTCTCTTTCAAGATGTAGCTCAACACTCACCCTTTAAATGCAGCCTTTGCTGACCCCCAACTGCTAATGCACTTCCTCCCTAACCCTAATTACCTTATAGTTATTCCACATATATTTCTATATGCACCTGCTGTCTCCTTCTTTAGACCATAACCAACTTGGGGCTATTCTCTGTATCTCTATCTCCAGCACCTAGCACAGTGTCTGACACATTGTAGGCATTTAATAAATGACTGACTGTTTAAGTTTTTACTATGTGCCAGGCACTGTATAAAATTAAGTATATACCAATATATAAAGTGAATAAAAGTAGTTTTGGCAAGAGATGTACTAACAGCTGAGTGACTAAGAAAGACTTCATGTAGAAGGTGAAGTCAGCTTCATGTAAAACTAAGTCTTGAAGGAAATTCCTTTAGAAGGAATTCCAAAAGGCAGGGATGAGGAGGGAATGCCTTCGAACAGGCAGCGATGGAAGATGGAGTATTGTTTGTGTTAAACAACGGGTAGAGGACAGTTGGATTGTACAGAATGAGAGAGAGTAAAGTAGGAAGGGGCCAGGATGTGAAAAAGATTTCAGATTACTTTAATTCAGCACACAAATACAATTCACTTAGTTCAGGGGAAAAAGACCAGCACAATGAACTTCATAGCAAAATACAAATTACAAACATCAACAGACAGACCTTGTCTGATTCAAATCCCAATACATAGTTACCAGAGTTCAACAAAGTCTCAGCATCCGGGTTTACAAGCTAGAGGGCTCCTTAGCTACAGCTGCCTGGAGTCTCCTCATCAACACCATCTCAAGAGCCCTGCACAAATGGCTCCGCCCTTCCTTCTTACAGGGCTTCAGATGTCATCAAATGTCATCTGAATGACAATTTAGGCTGCTATGATAGGTTCTTGAGTTAGCCTCTCCCCTTAGGACCCTGGGAGGTTCACATCCACATAGGTTAGGTTAACACCTAATGGGGCATGGCTCTGGAGTTAGCACCTCCCCTTAGCCAGCCCCACCTTGGGCCCCACCCCAGTCACCAATCCACACCCACACAGGTTCCACACCTAATAGGGGTTTGGGCCTGGGGCTTAGCCTTACTCAAAGCAAACAAAAACCAAACTCTTCAAGGGCACTAAGTGCTAAGGAGCCCATTTTGCTTACCAACACACTGCTGTATGGAGAAGGATTAGAATGTGGAGAAGCTTGAGGCAAGGAGATCAAATTGGAGGATTATTGTAGCAGTGCAAGCAAAAAGCAAGAAGAACCCTGAACTAAAGTGATGACTATGCAAATGAAGAGGAGAAAAACGACAGTAAAGATTAAAAAAAAAGGGGGGAGCAAAGTTTCCAACTATAGGCTAGTGAGAGTGACTTCAGTTTGACAAAATTTAAGAAAACGTTACATTAAAAGTTTAAGTTATGTGGTATTTATGTAGAGAAATAGTCAATAAGCACTAGCATGATTTCGGTAAGACTAATGATTCTATGACAGCATGGGGAGTGCATTCCAGGCATGGGGAATGATCAATGCAAAGGTACAAAGACAGGAGGCAGTGGAATATTTATGTGAGATACAGACAGAAGACTAGATTGGCTGGATCATAGCCTGTCAGGCTGTCAGAGCTGATATGGTAGAGCCAGGCTGTGAAGGGCTTCAAAAGCAAACAAGAGGAGTTTGTATTTTATTTCAGTCATTTTTCAATTGTGTCTGACTCTTGTGACCCCATTTCTTGGCAAAGATACTGGAGTGGTTTGCCACTTCCTTCTTTACCTCATTTTACACATGAGTAAACTGAGGCAAACAGGGTTAAGTGACTTGCCCAGGGTCATACAGCTAGTGTCTGAAGCCAGATTTGAAATCAGGAAGAGAAATCTTCCTGAATCTTGGCCCAGCACTCTATCCACTGCACCATCTAGCTGCTTTTATATTTTATGCTAGAGGTAATAGGGAGCTACTAGCGTTAGCTGAATATAATATGGTCAGATCTGTGTTTGAGGGAAGTTATTTAGCAGTATATCAAATAGACTGCAACTTAATAGACTTAAGGTAGGAAGAAAAATTAGGAGGCTGTTGCAATAATCTAGGAAAGCAGTAATGAGGGTCTGAACTGGGGTGGTAGCTGTGTAAGTGACCAGAAGGAATTAGACAGGAAATGCAAAGTAGAAATGGCAAGATTTGTCAGCTGGTTGGAGATAAATTTGCAAACTGAGTGAAGTTGAGAGTTAAAAGTAATGAATCAAATGAATCAGATGATTGGCCAGAGTACGACAAGATGTAAACAAGTGAGAAGGATAGATTAAATCAAATAGGGTAAAATTTTAATTCTATGCTTCGTTTCCTGCCCCTTCTGCCTGCTCCCCCCCCCCCCCCCCCCCCCCCCCCCCCCCCCCCCGCCAACTTTATAAGCTAGAGAAAGATTGGTCAAATAATAATTTGGTAGAAAAACATCTATTGGAGCAAAGCTCCAAACAAGTGTGACATGGTAGCCAAAAACACATCACTGCTATCCTCTACTGCAGGGTCAGTGTCTACAGAAAGAAGAACACTGATAATTCTATTATACTGTGCTCTGGTCAGGTGACATCTAGATTAATGTATTCAGTTCTAGTTACTGTATTTTAGGAAGGAAACTGACAAGCTGGTCAGAAGAATGCAACCAGAAGCCATACTATTAAAGGACTGGCTAAGAGAATCAGAAAATATTTAATTTAAAGAAAAGATTCGAAGAGGACATTATAACTTCAAGTATCTTAAAATACGCCATATGAAAGACAGATAGATGCATTCTACATATGGCAGAACTAAGAGCAATGAGTAGAAATTTCAGAGAAGCAGATTTAGGCTTAATGTAGGGAAAAGCTTTCTGGTAACTAGAGCTACTCAAAAGTGGAAGGACTTGTTTTGATACACAGTAGACAAGAAAACATAAATATTTAAGGCATTGGGGTCAGCTAGGTGGTGCAGTGAGTAGAGCACCGGCCCTGGAGTCAGGAGGACTTGAGTTCAAATCCAGCCTCAGACACTTGACACATGTACTAGCTGTGTGACCTCGGGCAAGTCACAACCCCAATTACCCTGCCAAAAAAAAAAAAGGCAAAAAAAAATTTAAGGCATTAGTTGATAACAAGAAGTCTGAATAACCAAGGTAGGCCAAATTAGGCTTCATGATTTAGCTTCTTTTTAAAAAAAATTTTATTTTAGACTCAAACACCAGAACACAAATACAGAATAGAAAAAAAAAAGAAAAATATATCATAAACTTAAATAATGGAACTTAAACACAAAGTAAGAGAAAAAAAGTATGGCATGTACATAGCAGATCAGAGAGGATTCAAAATATTTAACAATAAATTTTCATTTCAAGAAAGCCTGTATGATAAATACATGTTGTGTTGAGAACTGTCCATCTTTTTTTTGCCTCCTTGTAAATCTTCTATTGTTCTCTGCTGTGCATTTTTTTACTTTGTTTTTTTCTTCTCCCTCCCCCCACAATGCTACAATTAAATTTGGATATGTTTCTTTATAGCTATAGATATATATACATGTGTAGACATATACTTTCCCAAACACGTTCTACTCCTGATCTTTGTTTTGGTTTGTGCATATCTCTTTTTCCTATCCCTCCTGCCTCCTCTACTTTACTTCTACCTGCTACCTTGCCCTCTTATTACTTGCCTACCCCCCTCCAAGGATCCTTCCCCTATCCTCCCATTGCCATAAATCTAAACACCCTTCAAAACCCTCTTTTTACCTATTCTCTGACCCTCCCCTCTAAAGATCCCTCCTTTGTCTTCTCCTTGCCCCATTCCCCTACCATTTTATTTCTTCTGAATTTGGACAACTTTTATACTCTCCTAAATACGTATGTATTGTTCCTCTTAAACCTATTCCCAACAAAAGTACCAATCCTCCTCCCCCATATAATTCCTGTGTCAACTCCTCCTTTTGTACCTCATTTGTATAAAATACTCTTTTTAGCTGTTCCTAAATGGCTTTACTTTTTAAATTCATATCACACTCGGGTTTACCCCAAACTTTCTTATGAGCTACCCAATTATTAATAAGAATCTTAGACACACATTTTACATATATAGAAAACCATTAATGAATGTTTGACTGATTAAGGGCTAGTCTGTAGGTTATTACTGTCCTTTGGAACAAGGCAAAATGTCTTATGCAATTAGTCATGGGCAAATATTTTAAATTAAATACCACAAGTAAAATGTTCATCACTTTTTATCCTTATTGAATCCCTTATAGTCAGTTTTTGGTATGTAACTTCTATTTCTCTTGGCTTTTTGAAGTCAAATCTTCTACTGAGTTTAGGTTTTTTTTTCTTAACAGTGTCTTGAAAGTCTGATAGTCGATAATGTCCATTTTGTTTTCATTCAGGATTTTGCTTAATTTTGCTGGGTATGATATTTTCGGCCCAAGTCCCAGTTCTTTTGCTCTTTGATATATAGTGTTCTAAGATTTGCAGTCTTTTAATGTCTCTGCTGCTAGGTCTCGTGTATTTCTAATTGTGGCACCATCATAATTAAATTCTTTTATTCTTGTTGCTCTTAATACTTTATCCTTGAGCTAGGGGTTTCAGAATTTGACTATGATATTCTTCATAGGGTCTCTTTTAAGTTGTGATCGATGGATTTTTTCTATTTCTACTTTCCTCCCTTGTTCTAATATTTCAAGACAATTTTCTTTATTTCTTCTATTATCATATCAAGACTCTTTTTTTATCATAACTTCTAGTTAGTTCGATCATTTTCATGTTTTCTCTTCTTGATCTGTTCTCCAAATCTGTTGTTTTTCTTTCTCTTCCATTTTTTATTATTCATATTTTGTTTAATTATTTCTTGATCTCTTTTTGAGATCTTTCAATTTCTATTTTACCCTCTGGCTCTAGAATATCAGGGCAGTTCTCCTTGATAATTTCTTGAAAGATGATGTCTAGGCTCTTTTTTTGATCATGGCTTTCAGGGAGTCCAATAATTTTAAAATTATCGCTCCTGGATCTATTCTCCAGGTCAGTAGTTTTTCCAATGAGACAGTTCACACTGTCTTCCATTTTTTCATTCTTTTAGTTCTGTTTTATAATTTCTTGATTTCTCATAAAGTCACTAGCTTCCACTTGCTCCATTCTAATCCTTAAGACAGTAATTTCTTCATTGGTTTTTTGGACTTCCTTTTCCATTCATCTAATTCTGCCTTTTAAGGCATTCTTGTCTTCATTGGCTTTTTGGAGCTCTTTTGCCATTTGAATTAGTCTATTTCTCAAGGCGTTATTATCTTTGGTATTTTTTGGGGTCTCCTTTAGCAAGTCATTGACTTGTTTTTCATGATTTTCTTGTGTCAATCTCATTTCTCTTCTAATTTTTCCTCTACTTGTCTTACTTGCTTTTCCAAATCCTTTTTGAGGTCTTCCATGGCCTGACACCAATTCATATTTTTCTTGGAGGCTTTTGATGTAGGATCTTTGACTTTGTTGATTTCTTCTGGCTGTATGTTTTGATTTTCGTCACCAAAGAAAGATTCTATAGTCTGAGTCCTTTTACACTGCCCGCTCATTTACCCAGCCAATTACTTGACTTTTAAGCTCTTTGTCAGGGTATGACTCAAAGTTTTAAAAAATAGATGTTCAAAAACAAAAACAAAAAAGTTTTTGCATGCAACTAGAAAATAAGATACACAGGCAATGGGGCATAGAAATTTATCTTGCCCTACAAGAAAGGGGAAAGGGAATGGGAAGGGAGTGGGGTGACAGAAGGGAGGGCTGACTGGGGAACAGGACAACCAGAATATATGCCATCTTGGAGTGAGGGGGGGAGGGTAGAAATGGGGAGAAAATTTGTAATTCATACTCCTGTGAAAATCAACACTGAAAACTAAATATATTAAATAATAAATAATAAAAAGAAAAATGGAAAATTTAAAAAAAAAGATTCTGGACCTCCTTTTCTAATTGGTTGACTTTCCTTTCATAATCTTGTTTTTCTTGGATTACTCTTTTTTTCCCCCAGTTTTTCCTCCATCTCTGTCATTTGATTTCTAGTCTTTTTTTAAGATCTTCTATGAATTCTTTTTGGGCAGGTGACCATTTGATGTTACTCTTTTGGGGGTTTCTTTACCTTAATATCCTCCTCTAAAGATGAACACTAGTCTTCTCTATTCCCGTATCATTCTGTGGTTGGATTCTTTATCCTCTGCCTGTGCATTTTTGGTGGTAATAGCTTAATTTTTGTAATCACCTCAAGCCCTGGGGTATGGTGCCTCTTGCCCCAGATCTTCAGTTCTCCCCTCTAGCCTAGAACTAAAGTCAAACCTCCAACTTCCTGTAAGTGCCCAGAGCCAGGCACTTTCTGCCCCACTGCTTCTGTACTCTCCAGGCATGTGCTGGTTCCTTCTTCCCCTGCCACTCTTCACAACACAGCTGGGTCTGGAGTTTCTTGTTAGCAGAGGTTCCCTTGATCTTCCCCAGGCTCAGATGCCCAACTTCCTTCACGATCCCTGGGGTAAAAGTTCCTGTGGCTGGGGCTAAGGCAGTCTCTCAAACCAACTAACCCCAGGGCTTGCCTCTTGTGGTAAATCAGACCCCAGCCTAGAGGTGTTACTTTTCACAGGGACCAAATCTCATCCTGGGAGTTTTCTTCTGATCTTCTTAAACTGTCCCAGGAAGACCACCGTTGTACCCCTATTCTTATTTCTTTTTACTTGTACTTTGTTCGCCGCCCTAAGGTACTATTTTATCTCTTATAGGGGGGATCTTGAGAGCTTGGAATTTTCTGACCTACTCCACCATCTTCCCAGAATCCTTTCCCTTCATGATTTAACTTCTAAGGGATGCTAGTAAAGCAGTGAATTTGTAAAAGGTTCTCAGTAGTGTCTTAAAGTTAGAATGCAAGTTCCTCGACAGCAAGGATTGTTTCATTCCTTATATTTGTGTCCTTACCACCTCGAACATGTAGAGAACCATTAATAAATGTTTGACTGATTAAGGGCCAGTCTGTAGGTTATTACTGTCCTTTGGAACAAGGCAAAATGTCTTATGCAATTAGTCATGGGCAAATATTTTAAATCAAATACAATTATTCACCACTTTTTATATGAGAAACTAGAGCAATAAATTCAAATACAGTTTTCATAAACAACTAAAAACACAATAATATCTTACCTTTAGCTCTGCTTGTATGAATTCTGGCACGAACCCAAACTACTTCATCAGCTTTTTGTACTGTCAGGTCTTTAACTCGAACCAAAATTCGATCTGCATGAAACAAGTTAAGCAAGTTAACAAGTTTAAACAAGTAAATCTGAAGTCCAAACCAAGTTAATCTAAACCCCCTACGCCTCACCCCCAATCCTATTTCACTGTAACTATTAGCTTCAGTAATTGGCATACAACTAGGTGAACAGTTTTATCCTATCATCTCTTGATAGCTCCTGGGATTTCCTGTTTCTTATATCTTTATTCTACCAAAACCCAAGTATAACAAGATTCAATATGAACAACAAGGGGAAAATGATTGTGGTTTTTTTTCCTACCAAAAAATGTTAAAAGTCTACAGGTGAAATTACCCAACCCGTACAAAAGTAATAATTAAAGGTGAGGTTGGGTATGATGAGGGCGCAAATGGTTACCAAGAGAAGAGACTGGTATATTTTACATGCTGAAAAATAAAAAGGTTTGGCTAGTGACTTGCATTTAAGATAGAGACCAAAAGTAGAGATTCTTAAGCTGGGATCTGTGAATCTGTTTTGTAAAGTATTTTATGCTAAAACTACCTTAAATAATCTGGATGCTTCTTTAACCTCTTAAATTTCAAATAAAAAAATTATTTCAATTTATGTATGAAGTGTACCTGATTAAAAAAGAATCTAAATGCATGAAGGAAGCTGAGTCAATGAGAATTTGAAAAGTATTTTTATAAATTAAAAATACTTATGGAAAGCAACAAGAGGATCCTGACTCATCTTTTTTTGGAGGGGCCTGGGGGAGAGCTCAGGGGAGCTCTGCCTTTACTCTGCCATCTTGGCTCTGCCCTGACTCGTATTTTTTTGTAAGGTAACCTTTGCCTATCATTTTTTCAAAATCAGGCCCCACTATACACCCACACTCACAACCACCCACCAATCCCACTACATTTTCAGTTTTTATATAGTTTCTTTTTCCAACTGTTTGCAGAGAAAACCACGTACATTAATCTAGAAAGAGAAAACAAAAGCAAGATGACAGGGATAATATGCTTTGACTCAATCAAATCATATTTATAATTGTGAAGAGGTTCCTTATTCCCAAAGGTTTATTATATTGCCTAAGAGAAGCAAAGCAGTCAATGTCATGTGCAACACTGAAAATGTAATTACAATACTCACTCTAACACAGAGTACATAAACACAAATCTCGTATTTTAGTGTAAATACAATTCTTTACAATTTCTTTTCTCTTTTGAAGATCATAAAGAGCCCTGGATTTGGTATGACCACTATGGTCTCTGCCACTTAGTTCTTGTGACCCTGAACAAACCATTTAACCTTTCTAGGCCTCAGTTTCCTTATCTGCAAAATACAGGAGTTGGACTGTCCTTAAGATCCCTTCAAGATGTAAGTATAATACTATGATCCTCTTACACAGAGTACACTCACACAAGCAAGAGGCAAAAAATTAAGAGGTAATTTCCTGAGAGCTGAATAGTTTTCACAGCCAAAAGTAAAAAAGAACAGACTGATGAATCAAAACTGTATTTTTTGCAACTAGAGCTTCCTAGACTTGAGATCAAATCTACTTAAATCTATTTCCAACTGGATTAAATCATTATTTCTCTTTTGTGTAGTTTCAGTCAATAGGACACAAGAAAGGGAAGAAAGGCAAAACAGTATAACCTCTTACTAGAAAAATTTATCTAACTCAAAAGGAAAAAGTTACAAGAAGGCCAAGGTTAGAAGAGTAATGAGTAGGAAGTCAGAAATATGAAGTGTAAAGCCAAAGCAACACAGAACGAAAATTCTCAGGAGGTTTTGGTGAGTTGTAGAGACAGGAGATATATCTCTTCCTTCTAAAATTCCATCTCCATTCAGTATACAAATTTGGAAAATCTCTAGCAGCAAGTATTAAAAAATTACACCTGAGATAGTATTAAAAAATTAAATCTGAATAAATGAACTCAGGTTCATTCCAAACCTAACATTATATGATTACATAATTTTAGAAAACATAAAACTAGCATAGAGAATAATTTCATTAATTGGCTATATCAGGCACACTGTAGGATTAAGTAAATTTGGAATGTAAAGTGAATTTGTGATGAGAGAATAGAGTAAATTCAAAAGGATATAAATAGAGCTATGAATGTACTATATCCTAAAAGTACAAAATTCTTGAGTTCTCTTATTTGAAGCACTCATGTCTAAACAATTAGTAGCACTTTCAGTTTCACCAAAATATAAATCCATGTATGAGGCAAAAAGTAATTAATAAAAACTCAAGTTATTAATAGAGGAATGAAAAGAATTTTTTAAAAATCAAGCTTTTTATTAGGCAAGAAGTTATAGAAAAAGCAGAATTCAAACAAGAAGAATCAGATTTCAAAAGAAATAATCATGAATTAGGGTAAAATTTTAATAGCAAGCTAAAGACTAAAATAATGAAAAAAAACCTCTCAATATATTATAGTTTTACAAAGGTTACCATGGCATACACTGAAACTATAATATCATCTCCAAATATCTTGAATTAAACAAAATGAGAATATGGGAAAGATTTAGTAAATTCAAAGCAGGCAGAAATAATCATAATTGTATCTAAACAGACAAGTGCCTAGAGTAGGCAAAGCTTTTTAAAGAATACAAAGTAAATGGATTTGAGGAAGTTAACCTTAAAACATCAACATTCCTAACAAGTATTAACTACTTCCCTTCCATTTAATAATGCTAAGTTCTCATTTGAAATACCAAATGTTTCTGCAAGTGGGGTCTTATTTTACTATCTTATTTTAAATCAAAGATCCTACAAAGATGGGATCATGAATATATTTGGATATCTTTTTAATAGCATATAACACAGTATGATTCACATTTTCCAATTAGGCCTTTTATTGCTCTTAGGACTGTACACCAACCACTAGAAGGAACCTTATGAGAAAGCACCTATTCCAGAGGTGTCATACGTACCACACTTCTGAGGGCTGTCCAAACCAGATTAAAATGTAACTGGGAAATATTTAACAAAACAAAAAAAAAATACAACAAAACATACATGGTTTTCTAAGTCAGTATGTGCCGAAGGGATCCGTATATTTGGTTTAGTAAGCTGGTTTCTATTTGACTTTAACAATACTGATCTAGTCCAACTTCCTTTTCTCCCCCCTCTTAAAAGAAGATAAGGAATTATGACGCCCAGAGAAGGAAACTGACTTTCCCAAGTCACATAACTAGTGGCAGAGCAAGGATTTGAACTTAGGTTTTGTGACTGTAAATTCAGCATTCTTTTCATTGGATCACAGAATTTCAAACATTTTTTCTTGGCATTAGGCAAGAAAAAAATTTAATCTTTACAAAAAATAGTGACTAACCTGGTTTCTCTTGTGATTGTATCATTGAAGATATTCCATATCTTTCTTTAGCATAATCCTAAATTTAAAAAAAAGATTTTTGTTATGTCTTTATGTTGAAAAAAAAAGTCATACAGCAAAAGTCAATATATTAAAAAAAGCATAAGAAAATAGATTTAACATTTAGTACCACTTTGATTCTGATATTCAGAATCCTAAGGGAACTGAGATGTATAATAAAAGGCTAAGCCTATATATGCCCTTTTTAGAAAGGGACATGGCATGTCTTTTTGCCAGTAGAACCAAAATATCATCTAATACTAAACACACATTTTATTAATAATAGCTAGTATTCACACACGTTTTAAAGTTTGCAAATCACTTTATGTTGTTTTTTGGGATGCTGACAACAATCCTGTGAGGCATATGTTACTCTTATTCTCATTTGACAGATGAGAAGATCAAGATTAAGAGATTAAATGCCTCGCCCTGAGCCACAGCTACTGTTTGAGGTGGGATTTGAAATCAAATCTTCTTGACTCCAACTCCAATTCTTGATCTGCCGTGCCAAGTATAAACTTACGCACTTTAATGTTTTCTCCAAAATATGTCAGACTGTTTCAAAGTAGTGAAATAAATTCCTACATGCTAGGAGGAAGACAAATAGTACCGATTAGTCTGGCTAGATCACCTTATTAGCTTCTTCTTATCACAGGAATGAGTATTTAAAGACTTAGAACCAATTTTGGAAGAAATTCTTTTGAGTTCCAGATTTCTATAGAGGCTTAAGATCTGATGTATTTCACATAATACTTATACTTTTCCCTTTAAACATCAAAAAATGTCCCGCCTCCCAATCTTTTTTTCAAATGGCCCTTTCACAGAAAACAAGTTATTGCATACTACAAGATTCATGGTTTTTGTGTGTTACTGGACTTCATGACCTTAACCTTATACCTAGACTTGCTGTATTTGTAAAGCTGTATCATTAATTCAAAGATTTATCATCTCAAAAATCAAAAGAATATTTTCCTTAGTTTTGTGACAGTGTAAATAGTAGGTATTTCTAATGTAATTCGTCCACTTTTGTCTAGTCATTCTATTGCTGTTAGATAAAACGCAGTTAAGAAAAGTCATCCCCCTCCCCACCCCGCCCTATCTACACAGAACCTTGAATTTTAAGTCAAGAAATTAATCTGGACCATATGCATATATGCAACCACAATGCTTAAAAGGATAATTCGAATCTTTCATTTTCACAAGCATCAAAACTACATCCATGCTGCAGCTGAATATGCATTAAGTAGCCACAGATCCCTCTATGCAATGGTAGGCCTCTGGGAATATATGTGAGCTGGATTAATATTCAATCAAGAAATTATCAGACAATAGCAACTCCCATTTACATAAAGCTTATGTTGTAAATTTTAAAGCACTCTCTTCACACATATGTGAAATAGGTTGTGCAAATATTCATTTTATACCTGAGGAAAATGCAAAGAGATTAAATGACTTGGCTAGGGTTACTAAGCATCTTAGCCAAAGAACTAAAGTCCAGCTTTTTTCATGGGTCTTCCTATGCTTGTAATACCTTCATATTTTAAGAACTCTATTCCACACACTGGTCAAGTTAGCAAGTATTTACTAAATGTCCACTATATGGCAGGCTTTGTGTAGGTGTTATACATACAGAACAATTATGGAATCTAAAAAGAGATTTAATAGTCAGTGCCACTTTGACTCAGATGTTCAGAATCCTAATGGAACTGAGATGGCCAATAAAGGAAAAAGCTAAGTCTACACAAATGCCCTGTTTTGAAAAGGACGTGGCATTATTTCTTTACCATCAGAACATAAATATCATCTAATACTATAAACACACATTTATTAGTAATAGTTAGCATTTACATATAGGTTAAGGTATGCAAATCATTTTACATGTTACCTCTGATCCTGACAACTATCCTGTGAGGTGGAAAATTGAGGCTGAGATTAAATGCCTGATGCAGAACCTCACAACTATTGTGCAGCTTTGTGAATGACAAAGGCACTTTATGCAATTTGTTATCTACTCAGAACTCTTTATGAAAATAGGAGAAAAGATTAAGATACTCTAATACTAGCACTAAAATTCACAAGGGGTTGCCAGTCTCCTTTAAATCTTTTCAGTTTTGCAAAAAGGGGAGGTAGTGGTGGTGCATTCCTGCCACAGCCACCAACTTCAGGAAATAAAATTTTAATGTTTCTAATGCTCGAAAAATGAAATTAACACCTCCGATAAGTCCTGGAGAAATTGCAATTATGGGTGTGAAGGTTAAATAATCGGGACTTTTTTTTTATAAAGAACCAAGAGTATCGAATACAGCTTGAAAGTTCGGCTTTCAAGTGAATTTTGGGGGTACAGAAGTTACCTCCTCCACAGCCAACACTTTTGAGGGTGAGGAGGTGTGGGTGTCAGGGGAGAGGGCCTAAGTATGAACTTAACCCACAGAGCGATAAAAGCAGCTGAGAGTGCCTACTTATTTTTATTATGAGGATATGTGGGTGGGGTAAGGAGCCCCACCCCAAGTGAGTGGGGTATGTAAGGAGCTCCCCCTCCCCCCCACCCGGTATGTCTGTTGGAGGATAGGTGAGGACCTCCGTATGCGTTTAGGGGGGTAGGTAAAGACTCCCGCATGTGTTTGGGGCGGTAGGTAGAGAATCCGGCACGTGTGTTGGGGGGTTAAGGATTTCCATTGTGTACTGGGTGGGTGTTAAGGACCCCCGTGGACGGAGATCATTCTGTAAAAGGCATACACAGGCATACAGGGGCACACACACAGGCGCGCAAGTTTCTCCTGGTCCCAGACTCAGGAGGCCTAGTTGAGAGACGGGGGTCACTGAGACTACAAAGCGCGAGCAGGCCCCAAGGCCTGGCCTGCCCAGGGCTTCACAGTGACCTTCTATGGCAGGGCCCGAGGTCACCCTTCTCCCCCACCCCTCGGAGCAGGTCCGCCCAGACGACCTAGTCCTCCCGGCCCCAGGGAAGAAGGAAACCCACTTCCGCCGCCTCCATGATCTCCCGCGGCTTCTCCTGACTCTGGCGGTTGGCGCTGGGCATCGGGATCGACTGGACTGTGGCAAAGCGGCCACGCTTTCTCGCAGGCTTCCGTAACTCGTGGACTGAGGACGTTTCGCCCCACCCCACCTGATCCTGTTCCCGCCCCCACGGCTCTTCAGACACGCAGCACACGCACCCACGTCGTCGCCGCCGCCGCCGCTGCGCGTGTCCGCCCGAAAAGCTCGCGAGACGGACGTCTCTTCCTCACTCTCTCGAGATCTCGAAGGGGCCAGGAACGAGAGGGAGGCGGGACCAAGATCTCGAGCTGTTCGGCGACCCTCTAGCATGGGCTGCTAGGGGTGGGAGAGCGCGCGTGATCTGAGGGTTTTCTCGCGGGATTTCCTTGTAAAGGGGGAATTGGGGGAATGGAGGTTACTCCTGTGTCGGGAATGTGTCAGTGTTTGGGTCTCTGGTTCTAAGAACATGAAATTGTTTTTACCACTTTGGTCTCCCCATTCATTCCTTACCAGCCAAATCCGGAGATCCTCTTGAATCCTCTTCCTTCTTTATCTGCTGTTGCGACACTGTGGACAGATCCTTTCTAGGGATACTCCTGTTCCCCCCCCCCCCCCCCCAATTTTCTCCTTGCTGGATCCTGGCTCTCTCCCGGCTTTCTAACCCTGGGAATCTCTGAATGTTCTGTCCTGGGACTGTTCCTCTTCGTCTTCTCGTGGGGAGTCGTCTACTCCCAGGGCTTCAGTCATGTAGATGTGCTCTTCCAAATCCATATATCCAACCCTTACCTCTCCCTAAGCCTCATTTCTTTGTCATTCAAGCAAGGAATATCACAGAACACCTAAGACTCAATCAGGGTGACATCCTCCCTTCTTTTCTCACTTCCTATATGCAGTCATTTGCCAAACCTTGTGAAGTTCGCCTCCACCACAAAGACACTAAGTTAAGTACCTACTATGTGCCAGACCCTGTGCTAAGTGCTGGGGATATACAAAGTCACTTAAGTCCCTTTCTCTCCACTGATGTAGCCACCATTACTTCATGCTCTCATTTCTTTTTACTTGGATTATTTTAATAGTTATCTAACTGGTTGCCTTGCCTCAAGTGTCTCCTCTAATTCATTTCCCAAAGGGCTATCGAAGTGATATTCCACAGGTATAACCATGTCACTCTCAAGAAATTCCAGAGGCTCTCTGTTGACTCCAGAATTAATTATACCTACTATATGCTAGACAATGTGCTAAGCACTGGGGATACAAATAATAGGGATAGCACAAGAGGCAGGAAAGTGGGAAGGGGGAGGAGGATTTCAGGGAGTACCAGGCTGAGGAAGGGATCTTGTTCCATGGAGTTGAAAGCAGTACTGCCTTCCACATACTTTGTTGCTGGCTGACTGATGATGTCTCTCAACAAGTTATTTGCTCTCTTGTCTTCATGCCTTTGCAACAGGAAGCTATCCCCCCCACCCCCATACGCACTTTCTCTTCACTTTTGCTCTTTAGAATTCCTTATTGTTCAGTCTGGTCCTACTCATCACCCCATTTCGGGTTTTCTTGGCAAAGATACTGGAATGCTTTGCCATTTTCTTCTCCAGCTCATTTTACAGGTGAGGAAACTAAGGCAAACTGGGTTAAGGGATTTGCCCAGGGTCACACAGTTACTAAGTGTCTGAGGCCAAATTTGAACTCAGGAAGATGAGTCTTCCCTGACTCCTGCCCCAGCATTCTATTCACTGGGCCACCTAACTACCCATTCTTAGAATTCCTAGTTTCCTTCTGCGTTAAACTCAATTGCCATCAACTACTTTAGGCCTTTTCTGATGCTCTAGCTACTATGCCTTCTCCCTAAATTGCTTTGTATTTATTCTCAGTATACTTACTTACACACGCGAGCAACATCTCTTCCACAGAATGTAAGTTGATGGCGGAACCTGTTTCATCTTTGTGTTTGCATCTCCAGCCTCTAAATAGCCCTAGGCACAGCAAACCCTCAAGAAATGATTGTTAACTGATTCTTCACCATTATCTTCTGTTAGTGTTTTGTTTTCACATGCCTTGCATCATCATGTGAGAAGGCACTGGTGCTTATGCTATTTACAGTATATTTGGATTTGTTTGGGAACCAAATATGAAGAGTTGGGTGAAAAAATGGATAGAAGATTTATGTGTCATAAGCTGGTCTATGCTGCTATAACCCTGGTAAGCACTCTGATTACTCATTTGTGTTAACTGGTCTATGAGAAGAGGGCTAGACTAGATGTCAGAAGACCCAAGCTTCAGTAGTAACTCTGCCCCTTATTAGCCATATTATCATGTAAATTAACTTCTTTTAACTTGTTACCATGGGGTGCTGGACTTCAAGAGCGAACTTAATAAAAGTGTCTGGGACCTTGGTTTCCATGTAACACTATGCTGCCTGCAAAAACAATTGAATGGTGTCAGGAGTGAAAAAAAGGAAGAAATTGAAGCCAAGACACATGGCAGAATTGGTAAGGGTCCTGAGTCATGGAGCCAATCAGTAACAAAACCTTGGATGGCTGGTCAAACACTTACCTGGTGAATTTAATTTTGATCGTTTTACTCCTTATCCTAGATATGTTAATTTTGTTCATGCCAAAGCTTTTCAATCTTATGTAATCAAAATTACCTATTTTATTTTAGGCAATTGCCTTTATCCTTTATTTGATTAAGAGCTCACCGCCCCCCCATCAATAACTGAGAAAAATATTTGATCTGCTTATCTTCTAATTTTTTATAGAATGATTGTTAATATTCAGGTTCTTTATCCATTTTTTAAATTTATTGTGTAATATGGTATAAGATGTTGGTCTAAACTTAATCTCTGTCAGTCTGCTTCCAGGATTCACAGTAGCACCTATCAAACAGGGAGTTCTTTCCTAGGTAATTTATGTTTTCAAGCTTATTGAATACTGGGTATTGAACACTAGGATGATTAGAAATATATAGTTTGAGGTCTGGAAGCACTATTTGGGGGCATCTTTCTAATAGTATTACCTCAAGTCCCCATTCTAGCACGTTATTCACCAGTGGTTCCTGGCTCAGTATCGTTTAATCGATTAGCTTTTACAAAACAGATATTTGCTGAAAAGATACAGCAGGGACAGAAGGGCCTGGGGGCTTTGCCCACCTTCTATCCCCCATTTCCAAATCATCTCTGCAGTTACTATGACGTTCTTCTCCCCGGGACTCAACATCACAGTACAATTGGCTCCGTCCTTTGTACCACCCTTGGCTCCGTCCCTTGTACCACCCTTGGCTCCATGCCATGTGTCACATTTTCTTGCCTTCTGTGCTGACAGAGAAGCAGTGTGATGTAGCAGTTGGAGCCAGGAAGACCTAGCATCAAGTCTCCCCTCAGATATTGTCTGGCTAAGTCACTTAAGTTCTTACTGCTTTAGGCAACACTCTTCTAGAGGAGATGTTCTGCATTGATAGAAGGAATTTCTTTACCTAGGAGTTCACTATGTTGATAAAATCACTAGTCCAGCCCCTATACCTTTGCTGACAATGAAAGGAAGAAAGATCTTTCTTAAAGATATTGCATACTTCCTTCTAAAAATAATTTTCAGGGTTGTAATTACAAACATTATTTATTATACTATCCAACATATGTCTTTAGTGCCTATTGCAGTGTGTAGGACTATTTGCCCCTACACTAAATGGCCCAAGATTGTTGTGGGTTGGGTTGGGGTTTGGTTTTTTTTTTTGAGTTTTTCCTTTTCTTTTCTCTTCCTTTATGCTTAGTTACCACTTCTCATATGGTAAAAGTTTCGTCTGTAGTCTCTCCTAATTTGTTGAGTCTTATCTGACTAGTGCTTGGAAATCAAATAACCAAGTTTGTTAGCATCACGTACAAAATAAAAATAAATGGCCTTTGATTTGGGGCCTTAAGAAACTTCTGTAACTGAAATGCATGAATTTTCTGGCATCTGCTTTGGTGTCCTCACCTTTTTAGTGTGTCCTTACTTCTTGGTTCTCAACTATGTTTTTAATAGGTGAGATTATTAATTAGCTTAATTGAACTATAATTACTCCTAAAACCTCTCAAACAAAAAACTTTGCCAAAATGGAAAGTATGCTGGGTTGGATAAATGGCTTATCATGACTTTTTCTTGATGTCTTCATCTTGATTCTGTTTGGTGCATTTTCTAATCCTAATCCTCTAGTTTGGAAGATTTTTTGGGGGAAGGAATTCACAGCATTGCTTCTTAAAACTCCACCATTTTGGCACCTACCCATATTCTATGACTTTTACTAGGATGCTTCTTTTTTGCTGTAATACTGCAGTTTTCTCTCTATTCTTTTCTCATTAGATTCTTCTTTTTAAAATTGGGATAACTTCTTCTTGGCCCCTGATTAATCACTTAGAGCAAGCTTTTCTCTCAGAAAGCTTTCTATACCAGCATTAAAGATAACTCATTTCTCATGCCTTTCCTGTCACCTAAATGGATGATGCCCTTTCCGCTGGCCTTCCAGCCATAGACTTTCCCATGGTTTTACAGTGTGCAGCTGCTTCTAGATACCAACTACATTTCTGCCTTCCCTTGTCTTGTTTCTGTATAGTTGATTGTCTTCGGTATTTTATGTGAGTTGTAAACATACTGGCTAGAAACTGTATTCAATGAATGACAAATAGTAAAATGAATAATAAAAATATACTGCCTCATAAAGTAAAAATGAGTAGGGCTTCTATCCTAAAGAAAAGTAAGAAAAATATATCATATATTATGAAAATAACAATTGCTTCTTTTTCTCAAAATACTCCACTTCGAAACTCCAAAATCTTTGTCTTTTTTATCCTTCTTCTGTTCTTTCCCATCAATATTCTGCTTTTCCCCTTACTGGCTTTCATAGTTTCTATAGAAAGTACAACTACTCTGTAGTTGAGAAGTGTAATCATGATGGAATGACTAGATTTTTTCTCTAGTATTCTGAATTTAAATGGCTCTTACAGGAATTACATTTCTTCAGCAGCTTAGTTAGCAAAAATAATTAGTTAATAAAAAACTATAGGGGCAGCATAGTATTAGATAACCTGAGAATGTAGAAAGGAACCAGAGCTAAATGATGAGTCTGGATGAGTCACTAACCCTGCCCCCCCCAAAACCCCAAACCTTTTAAAATTTTGATGGCCAGCTTTAGAGTCGAGAATACCCAGGTTCAAGCCCTCCTTCTGACACATACTATTTGTGTGATCATGGTTAAGTCACTTGTTAATGGCCCAGGAAACTCTCCAAGATAATTATAGGAAATTTCTTGATCTGCATGGGTAGGGGGAGTCACCATGCCAAGAGCTGCCTTCAATACTCTTAATGGTCCAATGGATCTGTTATCTCATCATTGTGAGCCCTCTAACAATGCAAATCATAACTCATCCATGCCTATTCATCTTGTGCTAGGATTGGATTACTAGATGCCTGCCTTGTATTCTGCATCTTTACAGGAAATCTCCACATTGGGAGTCCCTCCCAGAGACGAAATTATAGGTTTGGCTTCTAAGATGTCTGACTGGGGTGAACTCTTCCCCCACCGCTGTCTGTTTCTTCCACCTTAGTGGACTCCCAAACAGAGGCCAATATCTTGGAGTCTCCGTCTTCTCCCCTAGTGTGCCAATGGTGCCTGTCTTCTTCCTATTCAACCGTTTTCAACTAAGATTGCCTTTTATGCTACAAGGATCAAGTGAAATTTGTATTATCTGCCTAGGTATGAAAATTCCTGGTTAGATTTTTGCCTTAGTCATTTAAGCCAGGACTCTTGGAGTAACTTTGAGTTTTCCTCTACTCTTTTTTTTTGCCACATTGAATTAGTTACTAAGGCCTACCATACTAGGTTTTTTTTTTTTGCCGTCGTGGGAAGGAAGCAAAAGACCATGCTGGGTTCGACTCGAGTGCTATGATCTTCCAGCAGAGTTATAAACTCCTTGAGAGGAGGCACTATTTTCATTTTATCTTTATTGCCTATGATGCTTTGCTTGGAGTAGGTGTTTCTAAACATTTGTTAGTCATGAATTTCTGACTTTTGTATAATGTAGTAGGTACTTAACAAATATTTTTTGGTTGAGTAATTGAACTAGTAGAGTTCAAGGACAGGAATCATTGGCCAAATTTATGATATTCCATTTAGATATATGAGAAGTAGAATAGCAGTAGTGGATAAACTATCAGGAACACTTGGCTTCAAATTTTCTTGTGATACTAGCTGTTATGTGATCAAGGGCAAGTAACTTAACTTCTCTCAGTCTTGCTTTGCTCATCTGTAACATGGGGACAACTATATCTGTAGTACCTATATAACATAATTGTTATGGGGATCAAATAATATAGTATATGCAAAGCGCTTTAGAAATATACAAATATCAGCTATTATATTTTATAAGTGATTATCAGCCTTATTTTGGGTTCAGTGTCTTAAATCATTGCCTGAGGAATAATGAAATTTTTTTAAATACCTCAAAAGCAAATCATATGAACTCAATTTAATTTAAAAATGTATGTATTACATATCAATCAAACAATAAGCATTTCTTCAAAGACAAAACTGAAATAATCTCTGCCCCAAGGGGCTTATTCTCTAGCAAGAGAAACAGCATGTATATATAAATGTAAATCTGAATACATAAATACATACAAAATTGTGAGGGAAACCACATGCTAAGATCCTACCCTAGCCAGATTAGTCGAGTTTTTCCTTAAAAAGTATTATAACTGTCCAGGGCATTAAGGCCTGAGTCATTAGTGTAGCTTCTGGTTACCAGAGTACAAAAATGGTTAAGACCTGAGGGGATGGAGCTCTTTCCTCAAGCTTTGGACTGCATACCTGCTGCATGACCATCAGACGGGGAATGCATTTCAACCACAGTTAACCTTGGCTCAAGAAGAGTAAATACAAAGTAATTTTGGCAAGAAGTTACAACTGCTAGCTGGGAGGGTCAGGAAAGCACCAATGTAGGAGGTGGCTCTTGAAGTGAACTTTGAAGGGAGATAGGAATTCCAAGAGGCAAAAGTGAGGAGGGAGAACCTTCCAATCATTGGGGATTTGTTGTGGGTATACAACTGCCCCCCTTTCTATCACCGCTGCTACTTGCACTGTCAGCACAAAACACAACTGAGCCTTTGGGGAAGGCATCCTATGGCATATGGCCAGGCCTGATAAAAGGTGCAGAACTAGTACAAGTGAAATAGACAATGACCACTCCTTCTATTTTGTTGGGGAAGGGAACTTCACAGTGGCTCAAAAGATAGCTAAGGGGCTGGAAAGTAGAAGCAGGTCAAAGCTCTTAGGTTCTCTTCTCCTTTATGAGCACCATGAGGAAAAAGGTAAAATCTTATTTCACCCACTGAGAGTAATAAGATAGTATGTTATTGCCACTTACACAGAAACTATCCAGAATGGTTAAAATAAAAGGAATCTTGTTGCTCAAAGTAGTGAACTCACAGCAATCCAGAAAATTGTAGAATCTTAATGTTTTAGAGGTGATCTAGTTCAACCCCAATTGAAGTAAGAGCTTTTGCAATGTCCCTAACAAGTAGTCATCTCACTTCTGCTTGAAGACATTCAGTGATGGAGCATTCACTAAATCCAGAGGTAACTCATCCCATTTTTTAATAACTCATAATTGTTGAGAAGCATGAGAAATTAATTATTTCTTTCTTATATTTAATAACTAATTATTGTATTAGGACCAAGGCTTTTACCCTTTCCTACTTCCTTGTCCAGAAACCAACCAGTGTGGGAAATCTCTGTTAAAGACTTACCCAGGCCAAGATCTAATCAGACAGTAGAAGAAATTCTAAGTTTGGGCTAATGGGTGTATTCCTGCTCATTGCGTTTGCTCAGACAGGTCTGGGGAAGTGTTGACTCTTCCTTTTGTCAAGACAGGTGATATGGAAGTTCTGGGGGGCGGAGCCAAGATGGCAGTTGGAAAGCAGGGACTAGCGTGAGCTCCCTGCCAGGTCCCTCCAAAAACCTATAAAAAATGGCTCTGAACCAATTCTAGAACTGCAGAACCCACAAAATAGCAGAGGGAAGCAAGGCTCCAGCCCAGGACAGCCTGGATGGTTGCTGGGTGAGGTCTTTCGCACACAGAGCTGGGAACAGAGCAGAGTCCAGCGTGGGGGGTAGGGACCGACCAGACCAGGAGCCAGGGCGGAGTGTGCCCTAGCGCCCTGAATCAGTGCGCTGTAGCAGTTACCAGACTTCTCAAACCACAAACACCAAAGACAACAGAGAAGGTTAGTGGGAAAAGCTGCAGGAGTGGAAGGAGTTTGCAGTTCAGCCACTGCCCCAGGGGCAGTGGAGGTGGGGCAGCTACAGAACTACAGCTGCAGTTGCTTCCTGCCCTAGGCCCACCTGGTGGGAGGAATTAAGTGGTGGATCAGAGCAGGAGTGCAGAGCCTGCTGAAGATCTAAGTCCAGCCCAGGTTGAGGGTTCTTGGGGAAGGAGGAGTGCTGGTGTGGCAGAGCTGGCGCATCCCCTCCCAAGCTTGGAACATAGTTCTCTTTACTCTACAAGCAGTCATACCATGCTGAAAAATTCAAGGGTCAAGTGAGTTGGCTAGGAACATGGCCAGGCAGCAAAAACGCACCCAGATTTAGTCTCAGACTTTGGAATCTTTTTTTGGTGACGTCAACAAAGTCAAAGAGCCTACAACAAAAGCTTCCAAGAAAAGACAGGTGATATGGAAAATATGTCTCTTTGACCAAGATTTGTGTGATCCAAGTCATGTACCCCAAGACCTTCATTTTAATAATATAGCCCACCTCCACATGTGTTAACCAGTCAGAGTTGATTGCCATCCCTCAGGAACACCTACTCTTTGAAGGGCATATAAACTGTGAGCACACCTCTATTAGGAGTTTTTGGTTAGGAGAGATGGCCAAATGACCTATAGATAATGTGATGGTCTTACTAATAAAATGATTAAATTACCCAGCAACTATGTCTCTTGGGATTTTTTAATCTTCAGAGAAGGTCCTCTTTATATTGAAGTGGAATCTGTCAAGCTCTAAATTCTATTCATTCATCCTAGTTCTTCCTTCTTTGGAGCAAACAGAACAAGACAATTTCTTTGACTTAAGAATCCAGAACAATTCATTTTCTGAGGTTCTGTGTTTGGGAATGAAAATAGTGTCTTTGTATTATTGTCCTAAGCACAGAGTTATTGGTTTTGAACTTGCTTTCCATTCAATAAAAACCTTTCCTTTAATCATTATTTAAAGCCCTTTGTGCAGTACACTTTCTCAGGTGATCAGATTTAACAACTGTCTCTTCACATATGTCCAAGAAAGACAATAAAACCCATCACGAGTGAAATGTGTTGTATCTTCTTGGAATTTAAGTTGCTAGATGATGAAGGTTGTTTGTGTTTCCTGTATCTTGTCTGTCACCAGAAAAAGATTCATTAGTTGTCCTCTGTCTTGGAGAGAGATGGTTCTTTCTCTTTATGAGAGCTCAGTGCTAGGTGGTGCCAGTGGATAAAGTGCTGGGCCTGGAGTTAGAAAGACTCAATTTCAAATCTGGTCTCAGAGGCTTACTGGCTATGTGACCCTGGACAAGTCTGTTTACCTCAGTTTCTTTCCCTGTAAAATGAGGATAATAATAGCATCTACCTTGCAGTGCTATTGTGAGGATTAGATGAGATAATTGTAAAACACATAGGGCCTGACACATAGTAGGAGTTCTACAAATGCTTATTCCTCCCTCTTCTCCTTTATGCCCTTCTTTTTAAAAAAAAAATCTTTTTTTTTTTGGTAAGGCAATCAAGGTTAAGTGACTTGCCCAGGGTCGCACAGCTAGTAAGTGTCAAGTGGCTGAGGCCAGATTGATTTGAACTCAAGTCCTCCTGACTCTAGGTCGAATGTCCTATCCACTGTGCCACCTAGCTGCCCCTTTGTCATTCCTTAAAAAAAAAATTAATACCATTTGTTTTTGCATTGTATTGCTTTCTGAGTCTATCCATTCCTCTTTCCTCTACTTGGTAGTCACTTCCTCATAACAAAGAATAAAAAAAGGAAAGGGAAAAAAAGGCAGTTCAGCAAAATCAACATACATATTAAAAAGCTGACATCATGTACAATAGCACATACCCATCAATTCCCCACTTCTGCAAAATCTAGGTAGACATCCTTTTCTCAAATTTTCTCTGGGTCCAAGCTTAGGCATTATAATTCCAAAGAGATAAGTTTGATTTCTTTTTGTTCTTCCCATTTACACCCTTATAATCATTGCCTCTAGTTTTCCTGGTTCTGTTTGCTTCACTCAGCCATAAGTTCATGCTTCTCAGAATACTTAATATTCACTATTTCTTATGGTATAGCAATATTCCATTACATCGATGTACTACAATTTATTTAGCCCTGTTTATGAGTATCGACTTTGTTTCTAGCTCTTTGTTACTACAAAATGTGCTATGAATGTTCGATATATATGGGTTGTTTGAGCTCTTGGCACATACTTTGGCACTAGAATCTTTGGTTCAAAGGACATCAGGCCTTTAATTTTTTTTCTTTTTTAATGTTACGTAGGATACTAAATCCTATCTCTTTTTTTATATAAGGTAATATATTTTGTAGTTATGTAGGCAGTTTAGAGGTAGCTAGATGGTGCAGTGGGTAGAGTGGTGGGCCTGAATTCAGGAAGCCCGGAGTTCAAATGCTGTGTCAGATACTTTCTAGCTGTGTGACACTGGGCAAGTCACTTAACTTTTATCTGCTTTAGTTTTCTCAGCTGTATCATAGAGAAAAGAATACCCCCCCCCCCCCCCCCCCGGGTTTGTGTGAGGATCAAATGAAATAATATCTGTGCTTTTAGCACAGTGCCCGGCACATAGAGGGCAATTTAATAAATGCTTGTTCCATTCCCCTGCTTATGTACTATGACGCTGACTGTTTAAGTATAAAAATATTATCTACATAAATCTAGAGATTTTTCCCTGCCTTTTCTTTCTTTTTTTTTTTTTTTGAAGGGGGGAAGGCAGGGCAATTGCCCAAGGTCATACAGCCTGCCTTTCTTTTCTAATTCCTTCTCACTTAAAGTAATTTGGAGAATCTTCCCTGAATTAGAAGAAAGCAAACCTAGGTTTGAAAGGGGATGAAAATTGATTCCATCTTTTACCTGATGACTACTCTTTTTTTCTCAGTGGGGGATTTAATAAGAGCAGGGAGGCTAGTTGTTCCCAATGGTTTACTATCTACACGGGTAAAGAGCACGTTCACCTACTGTAATTATACTTAACAAACAAAAACTCAAACTTCATCGTCCCTTCTGTTACAGAAAAGTCACTTATGGAGACAGACATTTAATTGGCAATTGCTACCTGGAAAGATACCTAGAATGATGAATATCTGAAATGTGCGCGCTGGCATATACCTGGGGAAAAGTCACAAGAGAGAGCCACCATAAAGAGGATGATTAGTCTTTGTTCCTTCAGCAGGGACTAATGAACGAGGGTGACATCACTGAGACGCCACCCGTGAGGCAGATGTTCAAGACCTACATTTTGCTCATGCAATGGGGCCTAATAGACTTCAGTGATGCTAAATAATTTATGCCTAGGGCACACAGTCAAGTACGGAGCAGAGAGGGGAAAGCTATGACTGTCAGTATCTGGAGATTTAAAAGTTGCTTTTCCTATCCTTTAAAAAGAAGTTGTGGAGGAAAATAGAATTCCACTCAAAAAAAAAATAAACATGTACATACTAGTGAAGTGCTTGGAAGAATAATTCTAGGGGGCAACTTCGAAAGAATTCATTTTGTATCTTTTCTTAATGGTTTGTAGCATTTTTTTCTCCATGACCAATGCTTATAATTATCCTTTATTCACTGACACTTGGCCTTATTTACATTTCCATTGTTCATTAAAAGCTAAATTAAGTCTATTTAAATAAATACATTTTTTAAATCCGTGTAAGAGAAATACATGTTTAAAGAAGTTATGAGTCCACCTGTTCCTAGTCATATCCCTGGAACATTTGAAATCATACACAGGATGAATGTATGTGACTGTCCATGTAACAATAACAGAACAAAATTGTCATTTGGATTTCAGAAGTTTTTGGTGGGCAGGGAGCCAGAGTTTACAGGCCCATCCACACATTGTTGTGTATTCTGATGCCCATTGACCAGGAAAGCAATTCTAAGGTTTTCAAATGACATTTTTTTTACTTCACAAAGCTGTTGTAAAATAAAATACAAATCCTTCCTGAATTTTCCCAGCTCTACTTCCTTTAGGAAGTTTTAAGTCAGTGGGAAACAAAGCCTTATTCAGAGGATTAAAGTCATAGTCATTTTCTTTGTTTTAAAACTTCAATAATATCATTTTCTTCCTACAAACAGAAATTTCAATTCATTAATCCTCTCGAAAACAGGAAATTTGGGAAAGCGTGTGCTTATATGAAAACAAACAAGGGATATGTCACTTGCCACGAAAAGTTTACACGAATAAAAGATGCATCCTTCGTCATTTAAGAAGGACACAGTCCATTTAATTTCTGAATGAGCTTTAGAAAGATTATTCTTTAAAAGAGCACATCACATCTCATAGCCTGTAACAAAACTACATTAAATAGTGGTTTTGTTTTTTAAGAGTGAAATATGAATTGTAATTGCATTGTTATGCCATCTTCTTCCTTTTGTGCCTGTAGCTCATCCCTGAATCTCTACAATAATAAGAATAGCATTTATATAGCACATTAATGTTTGTAAAGCACTTTACATATGCTATTGCATTTGTTCCTTGCAATAACCCTATAAGGTAGATCTACTATTATCCCCATTTTGTAGATTGGGAAATGAAAGATGAAAGAAGTTAAGCAACACAGTTAAGAAGTGTCTGAGGCAAGATCCAAATTTAATCCAAGTCAATTTGAATTGATTCCAAGTCCCACATTCTATAAACCTGGCTTTTCCATCCTATCCCATCCCATCCCAGCCTAGTCCAGTCCTCATTCTTTGCCTGTGGGATGGGGAAGGGTGAGAGATCTATAGTGAGAGCATATAAAAAGGTGGCAGGAATCACCAGGAAATTGCCAGCAATCATAGGGGAACACCAAGGTTGGCAAGGTTGTGGCAAGTTACCAGGGAGCCAGTATGTGGCAATGAGCAGGTGACAGACGTGCTAGAGGTAACTATGTTAATTAATATTGTTATTGGGATCTCACAGGCACTGGCAATAAATTGTACTAGAGTAAATTCACTTTGGAAAATTAGCCAGGCTCTTTCTAGATTAAGTGTTGGTGACATGAGGCAGTGTGCTGGAGTAGACAGAGCACTAATTTGGGAATTAGAAGACCTGGGTTCAAATTCCACCTCTGATGCTTGCTACTTACATGATCTTGGGCGAATGGATTAATATTCTGGACCTCATTTTTCTGAGGTTTCATAGATCTGTGATCCTATGATATTGCCCTTTAAATTTATTTCTTATTTTGATAGTGAGACTTTTGACAAATGTTATCTGTTTTATTGCCAAACAAAAATAGCCCATTACAACCAGACTTCTATTATGTTAGTATTTCATGGTAGGAATTTCTCTTGACAACTACTCCCCATAATTATTCTCATTCCCTTTGGTTTTCACCCACGTTCCTAGGGCTAGAGAAGCACCAGAGTTGTCCTAAGCCGTGTTTTCCTGCTTGGCATTGTGTCCCAAGTTCCAGATCCCTGGGTACAATGCACAGTGACAAATGGGCTCAGATTTGTTCTAGACCAGACTCCATGCCTTCAGAACACTTTTTATTGTTGCTGTTATATCATCTTATTTGATCTTCAGAGAATAAGAAATGGCAGGTTAGATAGTATCATTTCTATTTTCCAGAAAAGGAGACTGAACTTCAGAGAGATTAGGTGACTTGCCCAGAGTAACGCAATAAGAAGAACTGTAATAAAATCTGTGTCTTATGACTTATAATGTTTGATTTTTAAAGATCAGAGTAACTTCCTAATTTAATAGTTGAGGAAGTGAAGCCCCATAGAGAAAGGACTTGCTCGAGGTTTTGGGATGGCGAAGGTCCAGATTGTTATATTGTGTATTGAATGTTTTGGGTTCCTTGCTGTTATGATGACGTGGACTGACTAGATAAATGGCTTGTGGGATATAGTTCTCTGGTGTCTGAATAAATGGTTTACTTCTTCTACCTTCTTTATGGAGAGTCTCTCATACTTTGCGACACAGAACTACATAGGCATATTCACGATTATTGTTGTTGTGTTTATTGCCTTATTGGTATAATAGATAGAAATGATTTTTAAGGAAAACAGACAAACTAAATATCTAATTATATAGCATCATAGGAGTTAGAGTTGGAAAGGGTCCGAAGGAACATCTAGTTCAACCCCTTCCTTCTTCATTCAAAGCATGGGGAAATGCCCCCTGCACAACCTCTCTCACAGGTTAAATGACTTACCCTAGGTCACACTGGTATTAAGTCTCAGAACTAGGATTTGATTCACGCATAGACTTGTTCTCTAATATAAATCCAGTATTCTTTCCATTACAGCATACTGCCACCCCATTGCTTCCTGATCATCTTTGAAAGTAATCAAGTACTAAGAACAGGATTATAATAATGGTTAACATTTACAAAATACTCACTATGAGCCAGGCATGGTGCTAAGCACTTTTCAATTATTACCTCATTTGATCTTCACAACAATCCTGTGAGGTAGGTGTTGTTATTATCCCTGTTTTACAGATGAGGAAACTGAGGCAAATAGAAGTGACATGCCCAGGGTCACAGAGCTAGTAAGTGTTTGAGACTGGATTTGAATTCAGCTCTTCCTGACTCCGGGCTCAGTGCTCTATCTACTGAGCCACCTGTCTCAAAGGGTAATCTTCTGACCCTTCCTCCATCTGTAGGTAGGAATAGGTGATGCTATGTTGAAAAAACCATCGGATTTGGTATCAGGAGATTTGGATCTAAATCCCGGTGTGTGGTAATAGTCAAGACAACTTCTTATGATTGTTTTTTCATCTGTAAAATTCAGATAATTCTTGCATCATCTACCTCACTGGATAGTTGTAAGGAAAATGTTTTATAAATGCATTTTTTTAGTAGACTTGTGATTTTATAGGTATAGGTAGTTCCTTTTATAGTAGTACCAAGACTTAAGATGCTTTGCAACTTAAAGTGTTAAAAAGTTGCCTGAGGCATTGAAAGGATTTGCTCTATTGTGTCAAAGGCAGTATGGAGAGATCATGCAGACACTGAGGGCAGTTCTCCATCCAGTGACTATCCATGATGCCTCTTGAGTTAACCATTGCTCCTGGCAAAATTTTATGGTGATGAATTCCAAGGAGCTGTTCTGAATTATTTTGTTGTTCTGAAATGAGTGGACCACTAGCTGAGCACTTAGAAATCTTTTTGTGTGATATATGGAAATTTTTGTTTAAATGGCATTTGATCTATAGGGTACTCTCCACAGTGCTTCACCTTCTGCCTGTGCCCACACGCCTACATGTCTGGCCCTGGTTAAACAGGAAGTTCTAGCTGGCACCCATTTTCAGAGTTAGCAGCTGCAGCTGCTTAAGCAATTATTACAACTTTTGTCACTAATAATTTACCTGGGTAGCCTGGAAAACACTGATTTTTTGAAATATTTCTCCAGATTCTTGCTTTAAAAAAACAACAACAGTGTATTCTGATCTGTTTGGATAAATATTGAATTGTTGGCAGCCCTATCACCCTATCAGCCCTATCAGCCCTATACAATTGTAGAATGACTCTGACTTATTGTTTCCCAAATACTAAAAGACAAATTGCTTACAAGATTTTACTTTGGGGAAAAGAAACTGATTTTCAGAAGCACAACAAAGTCCTTTCAAATCTCTCTTTGTCTCTGTCTCCCTCTCCTTCTTCCTCCCCACATTGTTAAAGTGAGGAAATTGTGGAAGGAATTGTAAGAGCACAGGAAGGTCTTTACCAGCCCTAAATCTACGATCCTATGATTCCTCCACAATTTCAGAGAAAAGTGAATGGCGTCTATGTGAAGTCTTTGTCTAGCATGCTCTCATTCGAATTAAACTTTTACGGGCTCATGGACTTTTTTAAGCGAAGTCATGAGTCCTCGTAGAAATGCTGACTCAGCGTAGAGTACAAATGACACGAACAGAGCTGCTCTGTTATTTGCAAAAACCGAGTTAGGAGTCTGCACCAAAGCCGATTCTTTAGTAACTTCCCTTTGTCCCCCAGGCAAAATTCAGATAAATGATGATGTGTAACAAAACACTTGAAACGTGTTTCTTAACTTTCTTCAGTAGAAAGCCCAAGACTTCTGTGTCAACAGAATCTGTTGCTGATTTCAGGGCACTGGAGAGATGATTCAGATACATATCTGTTGAATCAGCCTCCAGACGATCTTTACCTATAAAGGCTAAGTTTAGTGCGAGCGTATTGGGTGATTCCTGGAGGAAATAAACGTTAGCCTGAGAACAACAGCTGAACTAAAATCCCATAAGCCAGGAAAAACAGCTACACAATTACAGTAACAGGTGGCTGGTTTCAAAACAAATTTCAAGGTCTGACTGGTCTTTGCACCTGCTTTAGGCTGATTTCTTTTAAGGGGTTAGAGCTTGACAAGGACCATAGATAAAGAATTTAATTCTTTGCGACAGAGTCGAGTCATTTTTCCTATGCTGCGAGGAAGATAAACTACCTTCATTTGTGGAATAAGTTTTGCACTAGGCTACAGCTTGTCTCTCATCAAATGTTAAAGTCTTCTTTATGGAAGGTGGTCAAATGGGGAATCTTGTCCTTCCCTTCGAGAGGGAAAAATCTTGGCGATGTTTCAGGCAACGATAGTAGAGTAGAAATAGCCCTACACTGGTTATTAGGAAATCTCAGTTCTAGTCCCAGGTCTGCCGCTAATTAAACATGTAAAGATGGGAAAGTGAGGGGAAACCACCTTTAAAAATTAGAAGAGCGTCCTTTTCTTACAGTTTCACTGCTGTGGGGCATAGGAAGGAGTTGTCCTGACTTTTTTTTTAGGATGTAGGGCAAACGTTTTTAAAGTTAAGTTATTGGTTTGATGATCCAACTACCTTTGAATCTATAGCTAGTGGAAATTGAGGTCAAAGGAGGACAAATCTTTTGCTGAAGCAATAATGATGACCACTTTTGCTTGGGCAGCATCATGTAGTGGAGAGAGCATGGGACTTTGGACAACTGGGTTGTATTTTTGCCAGCTGTGTGATTCTGAGCAAGTCAATCTTCCTGTGCCTCTGTTTACTCATTTGTCATAGGATAATAGGGATAACAATACTTCACTTCCTATCTCACAGAGTTTTTGTAAGGAAAGCTTTGTACAAACACAAAATACTCTATGAATTTATTATCCAATGCAGATAGCAAGTAGGATAGAACTATTGTACTAATATTGTGTGTGAGCTGTGGAAACACATGGTTGTCTTAACTAGACCAAAGCTCTATTTGTGTGAAAGCCCACCAAAATTAACATTGCCTTGTTTTAATCCCTGTTTAGGAAGTCATTCACTCTATCTCAGACTGACAAAGGAATAATGATGAAAATCTATGAACCCAAAAGCTGTTTAATGCATCACAATCTCAAAACTTTTTATTTTAAATGTACTTGAAATTACTTTCTCCGAGAACAAGAAATGTGGTTTAGCATACTCTATTTTTCAATCTTATCTTCATTGATATCTCTTGTTTTTACATCACTTTCGTTTCCAACTCCTCTACTCAGAGAACCATTTTGTAACAAAGATTTTTTTAAAAAGGGGGGAAAAATCACTTTAGCACAAACAATTGTATAGGCAATATTCTACATCCACAGTGCCCCATTTCTGCAAAGAAGAAGGAAGGCATATTTTCTCAGCTCTTCTCTGGGACCAAACTTAGTCATTATAATTATATAGCCATTCAGGGTTTTTAAAAATTCTTTTGAATTTAATTTGTTGCAATTGTATCATAATCTTCTTTCACTAACAAGGTCATTTTGCAAACTAAAAAAACAAACTCTCATTTGATTCTTATTGCTGCTTTATATTTACTGTATGGTATTCTATATCTGTGAATGTTTTATATTCCTTCTGTTACATTGTGAACTCCTTCAGGGCAGGCATCATTTTGAAATAGCTTTGTAACTCCTCTAGCACCTAGTAGAATATTTCACATATATTAATATGTGAATATTAATAAATAATTAATATATTAAATACAATATAATATGATACAATATAATACAACATATAATATAATATGACATGGCACAATATAATATGATATGATATAACATCATAACATAGTAACATAATATAATAATAAAACAATTAATAAAGTTGTTGAATGAATGAATAGCTTGATTCTTTCATTCCTTTACTCAATGACCATTTAATAAGCTCCTACAATATGCAAAGTAAATATCTTACACTGCTGAGTTAGTTCCTTCTCATCATTCCTGAATAAGCACCAAAATCCTATTCTCATATCACTATTGTTGGGAGGTGACCCTGGGTTCTTGAAGGCTATGCTGGCAACCCAAAATCTCTATCAGGGGCTATCACCTAGCAAAGACTTCCAGTATCAGCTAGATAATGGTCTGTGTGTTGTAATCTGAGTATTAGCCTAGCTGAATTGGTAGAGGTTTATCAATTAAATTCACCACATCAATTCTTGAAGACCATTAAGCTATAAAGGAACTGCCATCTGTTACAGAAAGAATGATCCTCCTAACAAAATCATAGCTCCCTGAAGTGTTGCAGGGATACGAGACATTTTGGTGGCTATAAAGATGGAGGACATAGTCCCTATCCTTAAAGAGTTGGTAATCTATTAGGGAAAATAAGACATGTGCTTACATAATTATTAATAGAAGTCAGAATGGAAACCATCTTTATCCAAAATAATGTGGTCCAAACTCCTCTATATTCCCAACCCTCACTTAAAGCTCTGGGAACAATTGATAAAATCAACATTACTATCGATCCAGTGGATAGAGTGCAGGGTTTAGAGTCAGGTAGACCCGAATTCTGACCTGCCTCAGACACTTACTATCTATGTGACCCTCTCTCAGCCTCAGTGCAAAATGAATGTGTTTGACTCAATAGCCTGCAACTTACGGCAGGATGGAGTGATATGAGGATAGGAGTCAGGAAGACCTCAATTCAAATTGTGCCTCAGACACAAGCTGTGTGACCTTGGGCAAATCTGATGCTGTCTGATTCAAGTTTTCTCAACTGTAAAATAGGGATAATAATAGGGCTGTTGCGATAATGTTTGTAAAGTCTTAGCACAGTGGCTGGCGCATAATAGGTTTTTGGTAAATGCTTCCTCCATCCCTTATTTTGCCTTGTATTCATTTTATATATAGCCTACAAAAAATTATATATGTACATGTTGTCTCCCCAACAGAACAGGCTGTTGTGAGGATCAAATGAGATAATTTATGAAAAGTACTTTGTAAACCTTAATTAAAGTACTATGTAAGCGTTTGGTACGATGATGATGATGATGAAGAAGAAGAAGAAATGTCAGTTCCTTAAAGGGAGAGACTGTTTTATTTTTCCTTTTGTATCTCTAGTCTAATACAGTGTTTGGCATGTAGTAGATTATTAATAAAAGTTTGTTGATTGACCGATGTCAGAGACCACATTTAATTCCTCCTTGTATCTTCCACAGAACTAGCATAGTGCTCAGAAGGACAATGATCAAAGAAGGTTTCGTGGAGGAGAGCCTTGGAGGATAGGATTTCAACAGGCAGAATGGAGGTAGTGATGTATAAATTTACACCAATATACATTGAATAAGCACCTACTCCTTCAAGGCACTGTTCTAAGTACTCTGGAGGATGCAAAAATGAATGACGTTCCATCTGTTTCCAAAGCACTCATGGTATAGTAAAAGATACAAAATTTGTACACAAATATCTATAATACATGGCTGCGTGTGGCAAATGCTATGTGAACGATATGCTTTCAGCTAAATTTTATAGAAAGGCAAGAGGGAGCCACTGATTCAGGTTGAGTCAGTTCTTTACTTGAGCATTACGTCATTTGCAGAGAATTATATCTTTCTAATACATTAAATACATCTCTTTGGTTCGAAGGGAATTGTTCATTTTTTGGTTCACTAAGGATGCTCCAAATAATTCACTGTGACTGGCTGGTATGTCTGATTGAACCATGGAGTTGATAAAATAGCAAATCAATAGTTAGTCAGCTGGTGAATATTTCTTTGCTAAGTATGCTATTAGAGTTTATTCTCAGACCCCCTGTGCCCAACAGAGGCAAACCTGCTAAAGGAGCACAAATGAGATGTAAATTATGTTGGGAAATACTTTAATCAGGCTTTTAAAATGCCTTGGATTTTTAACATTTTTTTTATCAATAACCAAATTAATTCATTAATCAAAAATCCCATTAATTGCTTGCAAAAAGTCAAACGGCAGTTAATTCCCTTTCTCATACTTCAGATGGGTCATTTATATACTAAATATACTACAGAAACACTTGGGGGTTCTGAGTGACAATTTCCTTTTGAAGAATGGGTTTGTAGCAAAGAAAGGGCCCTTATTATGATGTTATTTATGTGTTATGGATTTGCATAATTTGTGTAAATTAATTTGGCTACAAATATTTTCCATGGATTTTGTTTTTATATTAGGCAGCATTTTACTGAAGAAAAAAGAAGGCACTAAGACTTTCCACTCCTCTTCCAAGGATAAATGACCCTAGTGTTTGTGAAAGAGAGACATTCATATACACAGATAAATGCACATTCATGCAGAAATATACACACATGTATATCTCCACACATGAAAATTACACATGTATTCCACACACATATGCATATATGTACATATACATATATAACTTACCCCCCCCAGGAGGAATTATTAGTTTTTTTAAAAAATATCATGCATAACACTGGGCTATACAATGGGAGATATGATGCAATGAATTATCCTGTTGTCTATTTTCAGTAGCCTTCTATACCTAATCAAAATTAAGCAGAGGGTTAATCCAGTCAATAGGAAATTCAGCCTCCATTCCCTGCCCCCTCTTAATTTGCTAGAATTTTCAGGAGATTATGCCTTAGAAATCAGTATTTTTCCAATCTATTTTAGAATCCAAACTAGAATGAATTTGATGCATTATTCTTCACCCACTATATAATAGCTAGCCTCAACTCCAGAGATAATATGGCATCAAAATTCTAGTCACTCAATGGATTAAACCCGAAACTAGACTGCAATTAGAGTGGAATTATTTGGGAAGGCCATAGGATCTGTGGGACATTATCTCTACATGGATACAACCCTTTCTTTAAAATGTTTTTCATGTACCCTGACTAGGGTCAATGGCTTCTGTTAGGACAAAATTGTTGTTTGGTTTTTTTTAAATCTCTGTTCGTCATAGGCAAGGATGATTCTATGACTTTAGTGGAGCCCTAATCTGTATGTGCTTTTGGGGGTAGGAAGGGATTGTCAGTGGTCCTCAGAGGGGCAGGCTTGTGTCAGCAGAGTCGCTGGCAGGTCAATAGTCTGTAACAAGGCTTGGCTCTAAGACTCTTGTCTGAGATAGAATGGTCTGAAGTCCTTTGAGAATAAGGGAGAGTAGAACAGGAAATAGCTGACTGTTGAATGGATGGGGCATTATGGTATAAGGAAAAGAGCAATGGACTGGGAGTCAGGAAATCTTGTCTCAGTCCTAGATTTGCCATTAACTGGCCATGTGGCCTAGCTTGAGGAAGTCATTTAGCTTGACCAGGCCTCAGTTGGTAGTTATGTAAAATGAGGGAGACTAGATGATTATTAAGGTTCCATTGACATCTAAAAGTTCACGACTTTTTTTTACTTATAGAAAGTAAGCTTCACAAATGCTACCAGGCCTCTAAAAGGATTTTCTAGGGATGGCAGAACAATGCTGCTCTTGCTGTAGCAATGTAAAAGTACAGAAGAATTTTCAGGTTTGTAATCCTCCAACCCTAGACCCTACTCATCATGACTCCCCTTACTCCCTGCCTCCGACCTGATATACCATATATCTTGTTCTAAAGGGAGAAGCACTCAACTAGCTATCAATTTGGAAAGAGTAGATAAATTAATTCATCCAATGAATTAATAGCCAATAGCTGGACCCTTCCAGAATTATTTGCATTTCTGCATCCCTTAACCCAAAAAGCAGAGATGATAATTGGGGCATGTTTTTTCCCTGCCCTCCTCTCAGCCCTGCTCTTTAAATCATACCACATAGGCAATAGCCTTTGATAGATAATTTATTAGGGGCTTACTATGTTTCAGACATTATGTAAGTGTTAGGGATGGAAATATAAGTCAGCACAACAGTCCCTTCTCTCAAAGAACTTAAATTTTAATAATGAAAGATGACACAGAAAAGCAGAAGGGGGAAGCCTTTGTAAGACCTGCCTTGAATTAAGCCATTAGTTCTATGGACATGGTACATAAATACCTTATATGAATGTTACTAAGATATATGTCACTGTTGTTAGTCTTTTCATTTTCATTTACTAACTGTGCTCGTGACCTTAGGAAGGAAGTGTAATCTATTTAGAAACTCCCGTGAAGAGACTTGGATTTTATTTCTGGGTCCATTCTGGATGGTTAGGTAAATTTGATGTCTGCCTGTGCTTTGTGTTATGTAAGGGTGTTATAATGCTTTCATTGATAGTCTAACATTTATAACATGCTTTAGTGTCCTTTGAAGAAAGTTGCTGTATAAACCCTATTTTAAATCACAGTTGGATACCAAAATACAGGGTGTCCCTAAAGTATGGACACATAGGACATCTCGTTAACATCTCATTAACCATTTCACCGAAGACTCTGTGTTGTTCAGCTTCTTCTTTTTCTGGTGTATGCTAAAGGAGAAGGTATACTCAATGAAAATCATGGATGCAACACACTTGATTGCACACATAAACAAATAAATAGTGAATGTGATAAAATTGATGGCAACGTGGAGTTATTGCATCGAGTTCATGTGAATCTTGCAAAGCGCATCAACCTTTGCCTCACAAATAATGGAAATCATATTGAAAATGTTATTTGCTAATATTGCAATTAAATAAAATGTTGAAAATTTCATTCATTTCTTGAAAATATGCATTTTTGCCTATGTGTCCAGAGTTTAGGAACACCCTGTACAGTTACTTTTTATCTCCCTTGCCATAAAAAGCAGTATTGTCTGTTTTCTGTATTTATTAGTGACCTATTTACATAAGGTTAGCTATCTTCTAATTGGCACCTGATCTTCAAAATAAAGACAACTGGTTGTATTTTTTTTCTCAAAGGATGATCCTGCATTTAAATGATATACTATCTTGATGATAAAATAAGCAGGAATATATAGAAATACTTTATAGTCACCTTATGTGAAAAAAGAATAAATCAGTTTCATACCCCTATGTACCGACACGGGTCATTTTAGTACTCACCTCATTTCAGTTGTCTCTTAAATGGGCTCCCTGTCTCTGGTCTTTACCTCCATGCTTTTTCAATCTTATATGCTACCACCAGTTTAATTTTTCTGCTGCATAGTACTAATCATGTCACTTCTCCACCCAACAACCTTTAATGGGTTTCCAATGTCCACAGGTTAAAGTCCAGATTATTTTGTATGGCATTTAAAGTTCTCCACGGTCTGAACTGTTTTATTTACATTTCTACATGGAAAAATGATATTTGTAACTCATGAAACCTTTCTCAGTATTAGGGTAGTTGAAGGGAATATACATATATGTATATGTAATATTATGTCTATATATATACAGAGGGCACAGAGTGAGTTGAATATGAAGGGATGATAGCTAAAAAAATTAAATTAAGAGGTGAGAGAGGAATATATTGGGAGAAGGAGAAAGGGAGAGATAGAATGGGGTAAATTATCTCACATAAAAGTGGCAAGAAAAAGCAGTTCATTGGAAGGGAAGAAGAGGCAGGTGAAAAGGAATGAGTGAATATTGCTTTTATCGGATTTGACTTAAGGAGGGAATAACATACACCCTCAATTGGGTATCTTACCTCACAGGAATGTAGGGAGGAAGGAGATAAGGGGAGGGCAATGATAGAAGGGAGGCAGATTGGGGGAGGAGGTAATCAAAAGCAACACTTTTGAAAAGGGATGGGGTCAAGGGAGAAAATTGAATAAAAGGGGACAGGATAGGATGGAAGGAAATATAGTTTCACAACATGACTGTTATGGAAGTGTTTTGCATAATGATTCATGTGTGGCCTATGTTGAATTGCTTGCCTTCTCAAGGAGGGTGGGTGGGGAGGGAAGAAGGGAGAAAACTTGGAACTCAAAGTTCTAAAAACAAATGCTCAAAAAAAAGTTGGTTTTGCATGCAACTGGGAAATAAGATATACAAGCAATGTGGAATAGAAATCTATCTTGCCCTACAAGAAAGTAAGGGGAAAGGAGACAAGGGGAAGGGGTGCAGTGGAGTGACAGAAGGGAGGGCAGACTGGGGAAAGGGGCAATCAGAATATATGCCATCTTGGGGTAGGGGGAGGGTAGAAATGGGGAGAAAATTTGTAACTCGAAATCTTGTGGAAATCAATGTTGAAAACTAAAAATATTAAATAATGAAACAGTGAAAAATAAAGTTCTCCATGGTCATATTTTCTTTCTTTCTATGTTTATTTTCTACTATTGTCCTCCAGCCAAATTAGACTATTTACCATTCCCCAAAAGTACCAGTTTCTACTTCTGTTCTCAGACTGTTCCCTTCACCTGGGGTGGACTCCCCATAGTTGCTTCTATTGAAATACTGTCCATCCTTCCAGGTTCAGTTGAATTGGCACCTCCTTCATGAAACTTTCTTTGATCATATTTTATCCCCTATTGCAACCTTCCACTTAGATGGACATGAGTTCTCTTTTCTCTGAACTCCTAAAGGACTTCATATTCCCCATTGCAGAAGATTTACCTGGAATGCTATATAGGCTTTTCTCTTTTGTAAGGCTTGCTTGTTTGTTTTTGGAGTGTGTTTGGGTGGGGCAGTGTTTCCAGGATACAAGTATACTAATTGTGTTGTTCATTTTTTGTGTTTCACTTTTACTACATAATCAACCTACTTCCTTTTTGGTTGTATATATCTGTTTTTTTTTAAAATTAGTTTTTCAATCAGCAAAAATATACCTTTTCCCCCTCTTACCATCTCCTCCCTGCAACTAAGAAAGAAAAATAGATATATAGTCAAGCAAAAGAAATTTCTACATTGCTCCTATTCTGCACACACACACACACACACACACACACACACACACACACACACACACACACCCCATTCCCCCACTCCATAATATGTCTTATCCTACACCTTGAGGCCATCATATACCCTCTATCAGGAGGTGGGTAGTATGTTTCATATGAGTCCTCTGGGATCATGGCTAGCTATTCTGCTTATTAGAGTTCCTAATTCTTTCACAGTTGCTCATCTTTACAGTATTGTTGTCATAAACCATTTTCCTGCATCATACAAGACCTCACAAGTTTCTCTGAAACCTTCCCCCTTGTTATTTCTTCCAGCACAGTGATATTCCATCATATTTACATACCATAATTTGTTTGGCCATTTCTGAATTGACTGATGGGTATCTTCTCAGATTTCCATTCCTTGCTACCTCAAAAAGAGCTATAATTTTTTTTGTGTATCCTTAGAGTTTATTTTGCTTTGGACTAATCCCTCCTTTTATCTTCTCTCCTTCTAATTCTTCCTTTCTCCCCTTTCCCTCTAATTTCCTCATTGAGTGAAATTTATTTATGTATCCAATCTATATTCTCTATTTTTTCCCTCCTTTGACTGGTTCAAGTGAGAGTGAGGTTTAAATTTCAGTTGCTACCCCACTTCTTCCTCCTTGTTTGTATAGACTTCTACTTGCAAACCTTGTTTGTGAGAAGTATTTTCCTTAACCTTCCTCTCTCCCCCACAATTTTATTCCTCTTCTCCTCTCTTTCCATTCTTCTTTTAAGATCATCAAGATATAACTGAACCACTCCCAGGCTTTTGTCTAGTTAAACTCCTTTTATATCCCTTGATGATGATAGAGGTCAGAGAAGATACATGTATCATATCCCCATAGAATGTAAGCAGTTTATCCTTTTCTTGTTGCCTATAATCATTGTTTACTTCTTTATGTTTCACTTGATTCCTCTATTTGCACTTCAAAGTTTCTATATAGCTCTGGTCTTTTCATCAGGAATGCTCGGAAATCCTCTATGTCATTAAAGTCTAATTCCTTGCCCTCATTATATCCCCTTCACCTCTAGGATTATACAGCATTTTGCTTGGTAAGTTATTTTTGGCCATAATCCTATGTCCTTTGCTTTCTGTAAGATTGTATCTTTACTCCTTCATAGTTATGGCTGCTAAATCTTGTGTGATGCTGATTGTGGCTTCTCAGTACTTAAATTCTTTCTTTTTGGCAGTTTGCAATATTTTTTCTTTGACTTATAAACTATGGAATTTGGCTGTGATGTTCCTGGGAGAATTTGTTTTTGGAGTTTCTTTTAGGAGATGACTAGTGGATTGTGCTCCAGTTCTAAGGGATTTGAGTGGCTTTCTTTTGAGATTTCTTGAAATATATTGTCTAGGATCTTCAGGTAGTCCAGTGATCCTTAATTTTTTTTCTGTTTGATCTGTTTTCCAGGGCAGTTGTTTTTGCTATGAGACATCTTACATTTTCTTCCATTTTTACAATCTTTCAGCTTTTTTTTAAAAGCATTTCTCGTTGTCTCATGGAGTCATTAATTTCTATTTGATCCTTTTAATTTTCAGGGAGTTTGTTGCTTGAGCAAGATTTTACACTTCATGTGCCATGCTGTTAATTCCCTTTATGATTCTTCCTCTATAGCTCTCATTTTTTTTTTCTATTTTTTCCTCTAGTTCTGTCATTTCTTTAATCAAAAACATTTTACTTTTTAAAAAAACTCTTTTATAACTTCCAGGAATTCTAGTTGAATTTGTGCCCAGACTGTGTTTTTCTTTGAGGCTTTACTTGTAGATATTCTAGAGTCTTTTTGATTTGTGTCTTGAACATCACTGTTACCATAATAGCTTCTAATGGTGACTTTCTTTTTTTGTTCATTCATTCTTCCAGTCTACTTTCTGGCTTTGGACTATATGTGAGAGCCAGGCTCTCTGTACTTTTGGAGATCTGGACTGGTGCTGCTGCTGCTTTCTTGGGAGTATTGAGTATTGTATCATTCCAGGTTCTTAGGGACAGCTCAGGCTAGGGACCTGCAAACTTTCAGTGCTCTCAAAATGGTCTGATCCAGGGTAAAGTTTGATCACTGTCCCCTTGGTCTGAGTTCCACAAGTTCTTGATCTGGCTTTGGATCTGAGCAACAGTTCCATGGGCTTGTCCCATTTGGAATTTCAGTGGACTGCTGCTGGACTCAACTACAGTCAGCTAGCTGGAATACTCTTCTGGTTCTGAAAAACAGAGCTGTAGATGCTCATTTGGTCTGGAATTTAGACTTGGCTAGAAGCTGGCACTGAGACCCCACTCCTGGCATCTGAGCTATACTACTGCTGCTTGCTTCTGAACTTGTTCCTTGTTCAGGACCATTCTTCATCCTGGAATGCCATTTTTAGGCACAGTTCCCTCCCTCAGTCCACTCTGGATATGTGATCCAGAACTGGGTTGTGAGCAACAGAGATTTAGCTGTCCTTGCATCACACACAAATTTAGGCCCCTTTGTGATAGATCTTGCTCTGATGCATAGTCCCTCACTACCCTGCAGTGTTCCATGCAGTAGGTTCCTGGCCAGACCCCATCCCTACTGTTCGTATATCTTTTTGTCTGCTTAGGATTTATTGCATTATTTCTTGTATTTTCTGACTAGATCTAGTGCATTTTCAAGATCTATTTTGATTTTAAGCTGAAGGACCGGGGGGCAGGGAATCCTCCATACTTCTTGAGTTACAGCCATCTTAACTCCACCTCTGTTGATCTATATCTTTGGTGATGTTTTTTCCTCTACTTTGTAAATACAAGTTCTAGATCATAATACCCTGAAGCTTGTTTACACCTACCATCCTCTTTCCTTTGCCCCTATTTTTAATAATTTAAGTTCTTCTGATACCTTCTTATATCTAATAAACACTTGATAAACATGGAATGAATGTTTAATGTCTCTGAAAAACATACACTCTAACACCAAGTGTGCTATTGTTAATTTCCACGTACACAGAAGGAGGATCATATATGCTAAAAGTGCTCCTGGGACTATTTTCCTCTTGTACAGAGACTTAGTGCTAAAATCTTTCATTTGAAATTAATAATCCTCATGCCCCCTTTCTTCATCTAAATTAGTCTAAATTTTAAGAACTCAGTGTCTGATAAATGTGAAAATATAAATTATTTAGGAAAGAATGCTCTCTTTGGTAACTTCTGGGAAAACTGGAAAGCAATATGGCATAAAATTGATTTAGACCGATATCTTGTACTATATTCCACAATAAATTCAAAATGGATACATAACATGACTATTAAAGATTATAGCAGAAAAAAATTAGGAGAAGCAATCATATACCTCTTATAGCTGTAAGTAGGGTCTGAGTTTTTAATCAAACAAGGAGCAGAGGCAATTATGAGAGCTAAAAGAGATATTTTTGATTACATAAAATTGAAATGTTTTACATGAACAAAATTAATGTATTTAAAATAAGAGTAGTATTTGACTAGGAAAAAATCTTTTTACTGCTGTCTCTAATAAGGATCTAATATCACATATATAAGGACAGCTAGGGAGTACAATGGATAGAGTGCTGGGCCTTGAGTTAGGAAGACTCATCTTCCCAAGTTCAAATTTGGCTTCAGGCACTAGCTGTGTGATCCTGGGCAAGCCACTTAACCATATTTGCCTTAGTGCCTCATCTCTAAAATGAGCTGGAGAAGGAAATGGCAAACCACTCTAGTATCTTTACCAAGAAAACCCCAAATGGGGTCATACAGTCAGACATGACTGAAATGACTGAACAACAACAAAATCAGACATATATAGAAAACCAAAAGATTATACATGTATGTATATGCATATATACATATATACACAGATATACTTACATATACATACACATGCATGTATATATGTGTCTGTGTATATATATATATATATATATATAGATAGATATGTGTATGTGTATACACACACACATACACACACCAAAAGCCATTCCCCGATACATAAACAAAGGATATAAACAAAAGGTTCTCAAGAGAATTACAAGGTGTTGCTTAGTTGTCATCAGAGAACAAAACTGGAACTGAAGTAATGTAAGAAGTTTATTAAGTCATCTAGCCAAGTGGAGAACTGAAAGAGTGGTTTGATCTCCTAAGCCTCTAAGTTTTATATTATATAGAAGAACAAGGAAGCAGTAGCTGATTGACCAGCATGTAGGCAGTTTCTAGATAAGACATGAAGGTTACTTGAGATGTATAAGGGAAGGAAACTCCTAACATCAATCTTCAGATCTGGCTCCACTGAAAGGTTTTGGGGTCAACATAATCCAGAATCCTAAGTTAAGCGTAAGACAAATCTGGTTTCTAAGCATCTAGTCTGCTCTCTCAGCTCACAGGGCTAGGTTCAAACAATATAATAGAATTTTCCCACTAAGTCGAGTCAATAATTATTTATTATATGCTTACTATGTGCCAGGCACTGTTTAAGCACTGGAAATACAAAGACAAGCCCAAAGAAAGACAGTCTCTCTCCTCAAGGAACTAACATTCACATGGGAGCAAGACAACACATAAAGGAAAGTGAAAAGGGAGCAAGGAACAGAAATATATGGCACAAGGGCACTGTAGAGAAAATCCAGGAGAAAAGTCAAGAGTATAACCTAGAAAGGAATGAAGACATTCATGATCTTGGCATCCTCCTTAAAATGGAGATTCTGAGAAGAAATCTCCAATCAGAGGAAGAGGCCACATTGGTGGAGGGTACTTCCAATGTGTGAAGTCCAGGGTTGGAATGAGCTTCCAGAGTGGAAAGGTCTCTCTGCCATCATAAAGAAAAACATTGCAGTTAATAACCAAATAAAAGAATTGCTCCAAATCACTAATAATAAGAGAAATCCAAATCGAAGCAGTTCTAGGGTTTCATCTCGCATATAGTAGTCAAAAACAAAAGATGAGGAGTTAAAGAAATATAGCCATAAAACGCATTATTGGTGGAGCTGTGAATTGTAAAGTAAAGGAATGTAAAATAAAATGAGAAAAAGTAAAGGAAGGTAAAAGTAAAGGAATGGAGGCAGAATAGATGCCCATCAATTGGGAAATGGCTAAACTGTGGTATATGAATGTAATGTAATGTTACTATACTGTAAGAAATAACAAACATGATGAATACAGAAAAACATGTGGGCCTGAGCCCTTCTTCCCTGGCCATTCCCTCATCACATGTGAATGGATTTATATGAACTCATACAAAGTGAAGTTAGTAGAACTGGGAAAATAATATGCACCATGACTAATACAATGTAAATGGGAAGAATAAAAGTGACATAACAATTGAAGCTGAATGTTGTGAAATTTTAATAATCAAATTCGGTCCTAAAGAAGAAATATGTTAAGACACCTTTCTCCCTTCTTTGCAGAGGTAGGGGTCCATAGGTGTGGAACATCAGACTTTTTTGATGTGATAATTGGTTTTCCTGAATTTCTTCCTCTTCTTCCTCCCTTTCTTATTTTTTGTTGTATAGATGCTCTAGGAGGGGGCAAGAAGAGGGGTATAATGGGAAATATGAGATGATTTAAAGAAGAAGACAATGTCAAAAGAGAACATTACATATCATTTTAAAAAACTCAATTTCAAGTCACTACCTCAGATTAAGACCTAATTAGCACTGTCTAAGAGAATATTTCATGTTAAACAGAATAAATTCTTCTAACTTGTTATCAGTTCTCATAGTCATTTTATTCCTCAACAATATTAATTTTATTATATAGAAAGTTCAGATATTTGTAATACATCTGTATGGGAGAAATAAAGACAAATGGAATTACCCAGATAATTCAGGCCAAAAAATCCTTTTAGTTATGAAAAAGAGCAATGATGCAGATTGATTATGGCCTCAGTTCACCCAATATTCCTGCAATCCATTTCATTTTGCTTATATGAATGCTGCTGAAATTTAAATGCTGCAAAGTTTCAGAAAAAGCTAATGCCACAAGTCAGGCTAAAAGTTTTCCCTTATTACTTCAAGTTTGTTGAGCTATGTTGAAAAATATTTTTGACCTAACAAACATGTCTAAATGTTGGAAAGTCAATTTTCAATCCCAAAGAGCACAAATTTTAAGTTTTACCAAAGACCTACTCTGATCCTTCATTATGGAATGGAAATGATACAAGATTCAGTTCTTTTTTATTTGAATTTATTATTTACTTATTTTAAACATTCTTTAAAGTTTTTATTTATTATTTATTTATTTTAAACATTCTTTGAATTTACTATGTATTTATTTTAAACTTTCTTAAAAAGTTTTTTTTAGTTCCAAATTCTTTCTCTCTCTCCAACTTCTCCCCCACCCATTGAGGAAAGCAATATGATATCAATTATACATGTGAAATCATGCAAAATATATTTCCATGTTAGCCATGTTGCAAAAAACCATGAAAAATAAAGTAAAAAAAACTATAATTAAATTTATACTCAGAGTTCATTAGTTTTTCTTTGGAGGTGAATAGCATTTTTCATCATGAATTCTTCAGAATTGTCTTGGATCATTGTATTGATCAGAGTAGTTAAGTCTTTCACAGTCTATCATCATTACAATATTGCTGTTATTGTGTACAATGATCTCCTGGTTCTGCTCACTTCACTCTACATCAGTTCATATAGGTCTTCCCAGGTTTTTTCTGAAACCATCCTGCATGTTATTTCTTATAGCGCAATAGTATTCCAACACAATCACATGCCACAGCTTGTTCAGCCATTCCCCAATTGATGGGCATCCCCTCAATTTCCTATTCTTTGCTAACACAAAAATAACTTTGTATATATAGGTTCTTTTCCTTTTTTTTATCTCTTTGGGATACAGACCTAATAGTGGTATAGTTTTATAGCCCTTTGGGCATAGTTCTAAATTGTTCTCCCAAATGGTTGGAGCAGTTCACAACTCTACCAACAGTGAAATAGTGCACCTATTTTTCTACATCCCAAAGAGATGCGCTCCCAGCTGTCCACATCCCACCAGGTATGTTGAGGAGGTGTGGGTTTCTGAGTTGATTTCATCCTGTAGCACAATGAATTTCTGGAGATAATGAAGTCCAGGAAAGGAACCAAGTGGGAAACAAATCTCCTCCTAGATTCTTTCTTCTCTCTGGATATTCATGATGTTGTTCTCCCTGATTCTACCTGTCTCATCTCTCCTCAGTCTCTTACAAATCACTATCCATAAAACCTGACTCTGCCCTTGAATGTGCCCTAAAAGCCTCTGAGACATTTCTTTTTTGTATATACCTTCTTTTCCTGTAATCTAATCATATTCCATGAATTCAATTATCATCTCTACATAGATGACTCCCTCCCAGATGGACGTGTCTAGCCCTAGGTTTTCTCATAAGCTCTGGTTCCATATCACCAACTTCCCATTGGATATGTTCAAATTAATATCCCATGGATCCCTTAACCTAAATACATTTAAAACAAAATGCAGTATCTTCCTACTGAAGCCCATCTCTCCAAATTTCCATATTTCTCTTGAAAGTAGCACCGTCTTTTGAGTCTCATGAAATCAAAATTATCCTCAACTTTCATCCCTTGTATTCAGTCAGCTGTCAAGGTCTTATCAGTTCAGTCTCCATGACACCGCTTGCATCTGTATCCTTCCCTTTTGTGCTATTGCTGCCACCCTTTGTAAGACCCTTACTATCTCTTGCCTGGACGTTTGCAATAGCCTTCTAATTGGATGCCTGGCATTCAGCATCTTCCCTCTCCGATCCGTCCTTCATACAGCTGCCAAAATAATTTTTTTTGTCTTTTTTTGGCAGGGCAATTGGGCTTAACTGACTTGCCCAAGGTCGCATAGCTAGTACATGTGTCAAATGTCTGAGGCCAGATTTGAACTCTGGTCCTCCAGACTCCAGGGCCGGTACTCTACTCACTGTGCCACCTAGCTGCCCCGAAAATAATTTTTCTAAAGCAGAAGTTTGGTTGTGTCAGTTCCATAATGAGGAACCTTCTATGGCTCCCTATTGCCTATAAGACACAATGTAAATTCTTTGTCTTGGCATTTAAAACTTTTCATAGTCTGGATTCAATTTATCTTTAAAAGTCTCATGCAGATTTATCTCTTCGAATACTTTATTTTCCAGCCAAACTGGCCTACTTGTTATTCCCTGAAGTTCCCACCTCTGTGCTTTTGCTCAGGCTCTTTTCCATTCCTTCCTCCCCTCCTTTTCTTAGAATTTTTAGCTTCATCCAAGGCTCAACTCATGCTCCATCTCCTACTGGAAGGGTTTTATGATCCCCTCAGCTGGCAAAGCTGCTCAGAGGCAGCTGGTGACTCAGTGGATAGAGTTCCAAGCCTGGAGTCAGGAAGACCTGAGTTCAAATCCAATTTCAGACACTTCTTAGCTGTGTGACCCTGGGCAAGTCACTTCACCTCTGTTTGTATCAGTTTCTTCAGCTGTAAAAAGGGGACAATATAAGTACCTACCTCGCAATCATCACTGTGAGGATCAGATGAGATAGTATTTGTAAAACACTTAGCATGGTGCCTGCCACATAGCAGGTGCTGTAGACAAGCTTATTGTCTTGCCTCTTAGATATTAGTGTTTTCTCCCCAAATCAGCATGTAATACAAACTCTTTGGTGGGTAGAGATTGTTTTATTTTTGTCTTTATATCCCAGGGCCTATAACAGTGCTTTTCAGAAAGCAGGCAAATAGTTCTTGGTGGATTGGATTGAATAAGAAGCATTGAGGGATCAGTTTTCAAGATATGTGAAAGAGGGAATGATAACAAATAATTTAAACAAATCGGGAATGGAATTATTACCCAGAAATGTGATTGAGAAAACTATTGACCCATAGCCTTACTTTCATATTTGTGTAAAATATTTATAAGATTGATAGATACACATTTTAAGGAACCTTTGAGGATAATATGTGAAGGGAAGCAGTAGTCTTTCACAAGCAATTTTCTATAGTGGATTAAGTTTTCAAAGAATCATGGAATCTAAAAGTTGGAAGAGACCACAAAGACCTTATAAGCCATGCAAGGCCTAGCACAGTGCCTGGAATGGACAAGTATCCTCTTTATAATATACCTCAAAGTAATCATGCAGCCTTTTCTTAAAGACCTCTAGCAGAGGGGTCCTATTATCTCCCAAGACAATCCATTCCAATTTTGGAGAGTTCTAATGGTTAGAAAGGGGCAGCTAGGTGGTGCAGCGGATAGAGCAGGGGGCCTAGACTTATCTTCCTGAGTTCAAATCTGGCCTCAGACACTGACTAGCTGTGTAATCCTGGGCGAGTCACTTAACCCTGTTTTCCTCAGTCTCCTCAGTTTCCTCATCTGTAAAATGAGGTGGAGAAGGAAATGGCAAACCACTCCAGTATCTTTGACTTCAAATGGGGTCAGGAAGAGTCAGACACAACTGAACAACAAAAACATGAGAAAAAGTTAGCAAGTTTTTCTGCACATTAAGTCTACATATGTTTCTGCAACTTCCTACTATTACTTGTAATTCTGTCCTCTAGGACTAAGCAGAATAAATCTAATCCTGATTCTAAATGACATTTCAATACTTGATATGGATTTATGGTCTCATAACTATGAGGATTCCCACTGATGGTGTAGAGCAGAATCAAATTTGCTGCCCATTGGCCACAAATGCAGCAAAATTCCCACTGGCACCCGACCAGATTAAAATGTAACTGAGATACAGGATAAATAAACAGGATAAATAAAAATATAATACAAAACAGATAATGTTAATTTGTGGTCTTCTAAGTCAATTTGCCCCTGCAGCCATCAGTTTTAATTTGAGTTTGACATCACTAGATTACAGCCTATCCATCTGTTCTTTCTCACTCTGTCTACATGACTAGTCCGCTTCCATTTCTGGCCATATGAAAGCAGTGTCTTTTATGGTGATTTTGTTTTACATTTTTTATTGATAATATGCCGCAGCCTATATATGCCCAACATGCATTTCTTTATTACTCTTTTGTGATTTTAATCCTTTGGAATGTGGTATTCGATGATTGGGAATCATATACCTTCACCAGAAGAACAATGGTATAAAAAAGATGGCCCTTTTTTCAGGGAAAAGCATGGGGGAATTAAAAGCAATGAAAATTTTCATAAAAAAGCAATTCGTGCTATTTTCTTCCTCTTATTTAATTCTTGGCCTAGTTAGTTATTCATTTTCGGTGACTATCCAAGATATATGAACTGATGACCCAGCTCTACGGCACATCTATTCAGCTGCATGGCATAGGATGGCCATACTTACTCTTCATTCATTTAGTTTTTTCATCCTGAATAGTTGGGCTACATTGTTTTGAATTATAATGGATCTCATACAGGACATTCTACATCGTCCTAAAGAGTGATATACCTAGCATGTTTCAGGGAATCCTGTAGAATTATAAATATACATGGGATCACCTCTTTGGAGGAGAGCCTACTGTAGTATGACATTAGCTCTACTGAGGATAGTGTTTTTTTAATGGTTCCAAACAATAACTGGAGTGGAGCATCACGTTCTCTATATCCTTTAGTTAAATTATGTGACTGTAAAAACAGGTTATAATATAGAATGTCATTTGTGAAATTTGGCCTAGTCCTTTCTCATGCCTTCCAAGGATGCTTTCAATACATATATAGACTATTTTCATTGATTCTCATAGACAAAGGTTTTATGACAGTGAGAAAGTAGTAGCTGATATTTCCTTGGTAGTAATAACATCTTTGATTTGGTATCCTTGTTTTTTTTTAAATATTTTGAGGGTCAGTCTGGAATTACCTCAAAATTATGCCACCTCCAGAACAACTGCCTCCGTATATACTTGATCTAGTGTAACTACTCTTTCCATCTTTTTTTTTTAAATGCCATTTCTTAAATATGGCACATCGGGGACTGTGATGTTAGAATCCAGATTTAGTGTCTCCATGGTCATTATTTGAAGAATATAGATTGTTATAGCTCTTCAGATACTTGAAGACAGCTGCCATGTCCATCCCCAAATTGTCCATCTACAAACTAAATATCTCAAGGTCCTCTAATTAGTCCTCATGTGTATGGTCTTAAGGCCCTTTACCAGCCTAGTCAACCTCTTTTGAATCTCTAGCTTATCAAAGTCCTTCCTAAAAATGGCATCTATAACTGATCATAATATTCCAGATTTGGTGTGAGCAGAACAAGAGGTGGTGGGACTAGCAGTTTCCTAGGCCTGGCCATTATGCTTTTCTTAATGCAATTTAAGGTCACATTAGCTTTTTTTTTTTTGCAGCCACATCACACTGACACAAATGATTAAAAGGGATTGAGAATAAAATGTTGATAATTTATTGAGAATGTGAAGGAACATTTGACTCGGCAAAGAAAAATGTAGCCTTAAAGGCTCTCCTCCAATGAAGTACCTCCTATACACATGTTAAGAGCATACAGGATTTCCTGATAATCACAGGCACAGAAATAATGTTGTTTAACAACCCTCTGTTTTTAAAGCATCTATTAAACAGGTAGTCTAAATTGAAGAGAGATTCCCTGTAGGCAATGTGGTTTTCCAGATGCTCCTGTTTTGGGATGTCATTGTACTGATTATATCAAACCCTGGAATACCACAGGGATGGCTCCATAAGCCCTATAACCACTCAAAAAAGATGATTAAAACACAAGAAAAAAAAGCAAATTAATGAAAGGTACTTCTTGTTTGCTATGACTTGCAGTTGGATGAACAGATCATTGAGATAGTCCATCTGTCACTACATATATCTTGGACAATTCCTTCAAATGGACAGTGAATTGGGTTCAGAATCGAATACTAGGAAGTGAGTAGGCTGGATTGTGTTTGAGAAACTACATAGGGCTTTCAGTTATTCTAAGAGGTCTACACACACACACACACACACACACACAATCTTTTAAACACCGTTATTCTTCAGGTGATGCAAAATAACTTTACATAATGGAATATTCCAATCTCCAAGGAATCAAAAGTGTGAATGACCTAGAGGGCAATAGGGACAGGTGGTGGGTGTAAATAGGATGTAGTGTATTGCTAAAGAGGACTTATGTGCAAGAAGTAGCATAAAAAATGTCATCCAGGAAGTGTATGATTGTAAAACAAGGTGTGTGGGTTATGTAGCAAGAGCTTATAACAAATAGGCAGTATGAGGCTTTCACTTTCAACAGAATTTTAAAGGACCTAGATGAAAATCTCCAGAGCCTTCCATAGACCCTCTATGGAGGATGCAGATAAGAATTGCACAGGATGATAAGGCTGCATTCTGTACTTTTAGGAAATGCACCCACATCTACACAATAAGGGATCCATTGAGATATTGAAATGGTTACTATAGACATACCCTCAAATTATGGATGTCTATATTAAATCTACCATTCATTAATTTAAGTGCATTCTAAACCTACTTATATTTTTAATCTCTTAAGATAATGAATTTCGTGTGCTTATTATCTTCTATAGAAATAGAAGTTCTTATTAATTTTCCTAAATTTACTCGGTTATTATCGATAAAAATGAAAATCCTTTTCCAGAATTCTGGGAATTGGTCAACAATTCCATAGAAATTGATCAACAATTATTTATTAAGAATCTACTATACATAAGACATCAGTCAAAAAAGTTTTAAAATTAGTAGAATGTAAACTCCTTGAAGGCAAGAGCTGTCTCACTTTTGCATTTGTACCTCCAGCGCCTAGCACAATTCTTGGCATGTTGTGGATATAACAGCCTTCTGGTAAGATTTTGGTACAACTGACAGATATAATCCTCTTTCTCATAAACACCTGTGATTAATAATAATAACAATAAATGCTAATATTTATATGGTGCTTTAAGGTTTGTGAAGCACTTCATATGTGTTAACTCATGTCCTAGAATTTCATCATATCTTATAAACCTAACTCAAATCTATATATGCGGACAGACAGCTCTGAGAGCCACACAGGACAGAGTGACTTTTTTCTGATTGAGGCCTGGGATACCAATCCCCCAATCCATTGTTAGAGTTTCCACTCTCTAAGTTGGCACATAATCGGAAGCCATTCATATATTTCAAAATTATGCCTCCAAGGCCAGAATAAACTGGAAGCATTTTAAAATCTGCCTCATAATACGCGGCTCTAATGTAGCAACTCCTAGGATTACATAGGCACTTAATAAATGCTTGTCGATTTATTGAAAGAAGTATATGATATAGTTCTTGCCCTCAAGGAGATTTCAGTCTTGTTAGGGAAATAAGATATATGCCTATAAAAGTAGCTAAGAATACAAGGCACTGTACAATAAGGTCTGAAGTAAGGGCCATAGAAAATAGCTGGATTAGTCTTAATGGAAAAGGTGGATCTTGTTTGGACATTACTTTCCAATTAATTTTTAGTTTATTTTTCCATGGTCCTTTATTACAAATAATCTTTATTGCATCATGATCTGAAAAGGATGCATTGACTATTTCTGCTTTTCTGCACTGGATTGTGAGGTTTTTATGACCTAGTACATGGTCAATTTTTGAGTATGTGCCATGTACCGCTGAGAAAAAAAGTATATTCTTTTTTATCTCCATTCACTTTTTCTGCCTTTTCTAAAATTCTATTCATCTCCTTAACTTCTTTTTTGTTTATTTTGAGGTTAGATTTATCAAGATCAGAGAGGGGGAGGTTGAGGTCTGCCATTAGTATAGTTTTGCTGTCTTTTTCTTCCTGTAACTGCCTTAACTTTTCCTCTAAGAATTTGCATGCTATATACCATGTGGTGCATATATGTTATATAATGATATTGCTTCATTGTCTCTGGTGCCTTTTAACAGGATATAGTTGGACATTACTTTCTTCATTGCTAGAATATTGGAGTTGGACCGGATCAGGATTAGGTAAACTATAGCTTGAGGGCCAAATCCAAGCCCCTCCCTGCTTTTTGTATGACTTGAGAGCTAAGAATGGTTTTCACTTTTTTTTTTTTTTAAAAATACAATAAAACTTCATTTAAAAAAATGACCCACAGACTGTAGTTTGCTGACCGGGACTAAATCATCTCTAAATTTCGCTTCCATCTAACATTCCATGATTCTATGAATTAGGTTTTAAAGGATGGGTAAGAATCAGATTTGAGGAATACTATAGAAACATTTCCCATTCCCAAAGATCACAACACTTAAATGTAAGATTAAAAATAGCATTGCACCTGATGGGTATTTGAGGACCTTCAGGAAATGCCTTTACTTCCTGGTGAATTCATGAATACAGAACAAAACTTCTACCATAGCCAGCTTACATCCATGCTTGGGAAGAACTTGGGTCCCTTTTCTTTGGGTCATTTTGCTATGGCTGTTCAAAGGGGGTTGTTGTTGATCCCATGCTCATGAAAAACCGGAAAATAATTTTCCTATGGAAAATTAAAATTTAAAATATTTTAAATGCTTTAGAGTGGTCAGATCCCCAGAACATAAATCCTGCCAAAGCGAATAATCTCCCCAGTAAACAAAAACAAATACTGCTCTCCCCAAGGCAATGGCAAAAGGCAGGCAATTGTCAGCTGGGGTTGCCAAGAAGCAGTGATTTACTGACACATCATTTGAGTCAATGGGAAATGCTGTATTTCCAGACTCGGGTAATGAATGAATTGAAAGCCGAGGGCTTGAACTTCTCGAGGTTCCCACAGGCTGCATCCACGAAGCGGTGCTCTTGCTCTGAAAGGAAGGATTTGCCCTGCTTTGGAAGGAAGTGGAATAAATAGGAGTGGAAGTGGCAAGGTCACCTTTAATATCATTCGAACTACTTCTTAACAAGCTTTACAATTGCTTTGTTTCTTCCTCCCCTAGTGCTATAAACAGGCCCAGCCAAAAGAAAACTCCTCAAGTGCACATAACACCAGGAAGCTCTGAAAGCTGTTAGGGAGGGATGGGAGCAGGCCAAACTCATGAGTATCAGGCACGGCATAGTCCAACAATTCTATTATGATGTGTACAGGAGGGAAAACCACTTGTTTTTAAAGGAAGGAGTTACATTGTCCTAAATTCCTGTGTTTAAAATATATGGAACAAACAAGTTACATTTGGATTATTTAAAAGATGAGCATGGATTAATTGCACTGACCACTTGCTTTTTCACTTGGACTCTTCAATTAACTTTAAATAAATAATACATACTTGTTGTGTAAACACAAAATATAAAATCCTTCACCCTGGCTGCCTCAATCATTTTTCCTTCAATGTTCTTATAAAAATAATATAATTATAATACTTTTCCTCCTTGTTCCAAATTCTTTGCTGACTTGCTCCAAACTTATCTCAAAGACCTTATTTTTCTTCTCTCTTTTGGGACCCTTCTATCCATTCACCATGAACCTTTCTCATTTATTATTTTCCTCAACACTAAGACTATTCCTAAGCTTATGTCAAACAAGAGACTCTCTTAACACTTTGATTTTGTTTTCTACTTGGTGTTTTATCTTTTCCTATTGACCCTCCTTTGACTTCTACTTTTCTTATTTCTCCCTCTTTGTTTTCTCTTCTCTTATTCTGTAGATTTTCCTCCCTGTTTTTGCCAGGATGAGTTTAAAAAAATAAAACAAACAATAACCTACACTATTTCCTCAAAAAGTCGTATGAAAAAATTCTATTGAACTTTTCTAGATTTTTTTCCTTTCAATGGATTACATAGTCATGTAATTTTGAGTTAATATTCATGACTACTTTGGACTCAATTTTCATAGTCCTCAAGTTGTGCCTATCATTCAAAGTTCATTACTTTATGGGCATATAAAAGGCTATTTATGGCCAGTGATACAACTACACATATTTGTATCTGGTAGTAAATAAACAATAAGGAGGTAGCCTGGAATAGTAGAGAGACCTTGAGATTAAAAATCAGAAGACCGGATCAAGCCCAGAGATCTTTGTGGGAAGAAGAAGGAGGAGCTACTCAAACAGTTGGATGATTTAAAGGTTGGACTTTCCCAACTGAGAGTGGCCAAGGTCACTGGAGGACCTGCATCCAAGTTATCTAAGATCCGAGTCTTTTGAAAATCTATTGCCTAAGTCCTCACTGTCATCCACCAGACACAGAAAGAGAACCTCAGGAAATTCTATAAGGGCAAGAAGTAGAAGGCCCTGGACCTTAGGCCCAAGAAGACTCATGTTATGCACCGCAGGCTTAATAAGCATGAGGAAAGCCTGAAGACCAAAAAACAGCAGAGGAAGCAATGAATGCCTGTACCCCCTTCGTAAATTTGCTGTTAAGGTGCTCAATAAAAAGACAAATTGTTGTAAAAAAAATCAGAAGACCTAATTTTAGTCCTTGCTCTTCCACCTACTTAGTCACTATTGGCACATCACTCAACTACTCCGAAACTCAGTTTCCTCATCTATACAGAGAGAGGTTAGGTCAAGTGATCTTTATGATCCCTTCAAACGCTAATATTCTGGACCTTCCTTCTAGATTGTAGAGAAGGCCACTCATAAAGCAAGGGTGGAGAGTCAATACATACTGAGTTAAAAACATTAGGGCTGGATGTTGCAAATATGTGTAATAGTAGGAGCATGCTATCTCCTCACTGCTTCACCTGCCTTCCAGCAAATTCAGAGAGCTCCAGGAAAGCCTGAAGTACAAAATGCTCAGGTGCTGCTCTCCATCTCCTACTGCCTCCAGTATGCCTATGGCCTTTCTCCAGCCTCTTCTTCATCCCCCACACCCACCCCGTCCTTTTCCCGGGTAACATGCTGAATTCCTAACCATAGTGGCATTACTCTAAATATACCATTGCTTAAGGTGCAAAAAATATGTACTCTAAAGGACACATGACAGAAATATGAGTGCTAGAATGTAAGGTACTGGGTTTCACCGTATGCAACATGTTATTTTTAGCAACATGATATATAGCATGCTGCAAACAGTTTTGGACAATTGGATAGTTTCTCCCCATTAAGAACAGTCTTAAGAAAACATTAAGTTTTCAATATTTTTCTAATAAATGGTACTAAAGGATACTATTCCAGCAGACATCAAGAAGGATAGCTGTTTGTGAAATTCCTCTCAGACATTCACTCATGTTAGTTTACTTCCAAAAAAGGTGTACAAATGAAATAAAGAAATAAAGACTGGCAGTGAGGGGAAGTTAGCACAAAACTATCTGGCCTAGAAAATATTCTAATAGTATTTTTCAAAATGCCACTGTTGGTATAGCACAACATTGGTGTTTTTCTCTTAATGCTATAAACATGAAAGACAACATATTGAAAGTGGTAGGTCTTTCCACAGGGCTTCTGCACTGTCACTGTTCAAAACAAAGTCTCTTTCAACAAGATGCCCACATCCGATGGCTGATGTTGAAATGCTAAATGAATTTGTAATTCCTAATAATAACTTCTTGTTAACTGAAGGTCTCTCCTCACCCCAAACCACCATCAAGGCTTTTAATGGCCTATCATTAGAAAATGACGGATAGCACACAGCATAAAGAAAATCAAATCAGATCTAAGAAAGAGGCTGGAATTGAAGAAGTGACTGTGATTAGAAAAGCCTGTGATTAAAACAAGAAATTCCTCTAATAAAGAAGTAAACTCACAGGTTAACCAGAACCCAGAAGTCAAGGACAAGGCTAATTCAATCTTCAGTGGTTTCTTATTCCCTACCAAGTAAAGTTAAAAGCGTTTTGACCAGCATTCAAGACCTTACATAATCTGCTGGCAATTTACCATTCCAGGTTTTCCTCATAATACTCCCCTCCCTGGATCTATACTCATTCAGTCAAGTAATCAACATTTATTAAGTGCCTGGTAGGTTCTAGGCACTGTGCTAAGAGCTGGGGATACAAAAAGAGGCAAAAGACAGTGCCTGTCCTCACAAAACCCACAATCTAATGGGAGAAACAACTCTGTTAAATTTGGTCTACTTGCTGTCCCCTAAATGTACGTCATACTTTTCCTTCTCTTTGCTTTAGCTTGTGCTATGCCTTGCGCCAGAACTGTCTTCTCTTCCTTTCTTAAACTCTTGAATTCCAGCCTGTCCTAGGTGGCAGAGTGGATAGAGTGCCAGGCCTGGAGGCAGGAAAGACTCATCTTCCTGAGTTCAAATCTGGCCTCGGACACTTACTAGTTATGTGACCCTGGGCAAGTCACTTAACCCTGTTTGCCTCAATTCCTCGTCTGTAGAAAATGAGCTGGGGAAAGAAATGGCAAACCACTCTAGTATCTCTGCCAAGAAAACCCCAGATGGGGTCATAAAGAGTAGGGCACAACTGAAACAACTTAACAACAACAAAATATAGACAATAATAGCACCTATCTCCCGGGGCTGTTGTATCAACTTAGATAAAGCTTTGCAAACCTTAAAACATTATATAAATGCTAGTTATTAAGATACATTCTGGAGGTAAAGCTGATAAAGCTTGTTATCTGACTAGATATGGGGAATAAAGGAGAATGAAAAATCAAGGATTATGTTGAGATTATAAGCCTAGATAACTGGGAAGATGATACTTCTCTGATCACAAATAGGGAATTAGAGAAGATAATATAATGGCATGTTGAGTGTGAAATGCTTACAGGATATCCAGATATGGATGTCTGGCACATAAATGTCAAACTTGCAGCCTGTGGCCTGAAGCAATGGGGAATGTTTAATAAAATTAATAAAAATATAATAAAGCACAGATAAGGTTAATTTGTAGTTTTCCAAGTCAATATGCAGCTTTCTGGGATCAGCTTCTATTTGAATTTGATACCATTGATCTGGCAGATAGTCGGTAATATGCAACTAGAGTTCGGGTGAGATTAAGGAAATATGTCTGTATACATAAGGATAGATATAGATATGAGAGCTGTCAGTAACATGAATGGCTGTAAGGTTGATGCTACTATCAATAGGAATAGGAAAATTTGAAGAATGAATGGGTTTTCTGGAAAATATAATGAGTTCTATTTTTGATACATTGAATTTGAGATGCCTTTAGTACATCTATTTGTGTCAATCAGACAATTGTTACATGTTACATGTATGTGTATGCATACATTTTTCTCTTGGAATTATCTGTATAGAAATGATATATGACTGATGATGATATATCACCAAAAGACGGTGTATAGAGAAGGTCCAGGCCTTCACCATGGGGATAGAGCTATACCTCAGAATCCTGGGGAGGAGGGCTGTGTAGGTCTAAGCTACAACCACTTCTATGTATGATTGGGGTAGACTGGAGGCAAAGGTCATGGGAGTTGCGGAACTAAGCAGCCAGGGTGTTTGAAGGGGAAATAGGTTAGTGTAGAGAAGAAGACTCTGAACGATCACTAAACTTATTGGGGAGAAGGAGAATTCACTTGGAAGTCTATAGCTATCAGCAATAAGGATCTGGATAGGATGGAATGAAGTTTAAAAGAAGAAAGGTATTTGTTAAGTAATGGTCTAACAGAGGGTCTGAAATTAGAAATGGGAAGTGGGGAGTGGTCCTATAAGTAAAGGGGTATGAGAAAAGGAGCAGTCAGGCTTGGGGAGGGTGCCAAGAGATGTGATCCCTTCAGGAGAGCTAGGTTTTGGATGAATGCTAGAAAATTGAAGCAACATCCAACGAAGCAATCTAGGATGAAAGAGATTATTAACAACAGAGGAGGAGAGAAAAGTGCAAAATTTCTCCAAATAATTAAAAATTAGAAAAATGAAAATTTAAAACAATTCTGAGATTGCATTCTACACGTATCACATTGGAATAGATGACAAAAAAGGAGAGTGACTCCTGTTAGAGAGGTTGCACAAGCAGACACAGTGGTGAATTATTGTGGAGCTGTGAACTGATCCAGCCGTTCTGGAAAGCAATTTGCAACTTTGCTCCCAAATACCCCCAAAGTCACCATGAAACTGTGTATACCCTTTAACATAGGGATACCACCACTAGGCCTGTATTGCCAAAGGTCAAAGAAGAAAAGGATTCGTATGGACAAAAACATTTATAGTGGCCCTTTCTTGTAGCAAAAAAACTGGAAAGAAAGGGACTGTCTATCACTTGAGGAATGACAGAACAAGTTATGGTATGTGACTATAATGGAATATTATTGTGCCAAAAGAAAAGATGAAAGTGATGTTTTCAGAGAAACCTGGAAAGACTTGTATGAACTGACCCAGAGTGAAGTGAATAGAAAAAACAAGCAAACAATAGTTTATATACGAACAACAACACTGAATAAAAAAAACCTTGAAAGACTTAAAAACTTGGATCAATTCAGTGGCCAGCCATGACTACAGAGGAGTAATAAGGAAGTAAGTTACCTTTTGATAGAGGAGTGATGGGATCAAGGTACAGAATGAGATATATTTTTGAGCATGGCAAATGTGTGAATCAGTTTTATTTGACTCTTCTTACTTGCCAGAAGGACTTCACTTTTCTTTCTGTCTTTGACAGGGTCAGGTGGGGGAAAAGAGGGGAGCTAGCAGTATTGTTGACAAAAAAGGAAAGAGGTTGTGTTAAAATTGTATCTTGTTCTGGTCCCACTGACCTCATGCTCCCTCTCCAACCCTGTTCTAGTGAGTAGGGTAAGTTTATAAGTAACCAGTATAAAGGGGCAATAGCAGGAAAGTAAAATTGCCAAGGGGAACCTGGAAGTCACTACAAACTATCCCAAAGACCAAAGGAGCAGAATTTACAGATTGTGTCATATGTTAATCAAAATTCACCTGGTAATATGTGCTGAATGAGCAGAATCCATCGAGGCACTGCTGTCGGGTTCTTGGTCCTATGAAGCACATAAATAAATCTCAGACAAGTTCCAGACATCTGGAGTAAGACAAGCAAAACACCAAAAGCTGCTGGTAATTTTGAAATGATGTGCATGTGTTAACTTTAAAGTTTTACCGACAGCTTTGAGATGATTTGGATATGTTAGTGATCTAACCCCAAGGTGGCACAGATAAGAACGAGTCTTAAAAATGAGACTCAAACTCCCGCCATGCCTGAGCCCTCTTCCATCTCTGCTGGATCCACGCTGCCTAGTGCACCCAACTCTAATGCATGGCTATGTGAGTGATACTTTCTGCCTCTCCCTCTCCCTCTCCCTCTTCTGTTCCCCATGCTGCACGCCTCCCTTTGCCATCCCATCCTCCTGTCCTGGGCCATGTGTGCCTGTGCTCCTTTCTCCATTTGCCTTAGTACTCTCTGGATCATATTAAAATGTGAATGTCTCTCTACTTCCCCCTGTCATTGCGTTAACTGGTGAGTTCCCTAAGAACTGATAGGGCCTGTCCACATTTCACAATTTCATAAATTATCATTTCAGAGGATCATTAAGGCATTTTTTAAATGCACAAAAGAGAACAGGAAGTTCAAAAGGAAACATAGACGAGCAAGAGAGCTAAATTTGTTACATGCTTTAGAAAAAAGCAAGCTAAAAATTCATGGTTTCACATATAATCCTGTTCTGTTTTGTGTATTAAATATTCTTTTTTCATGATTGTTAAATTCAGAATAAAAAAGTAATAAAAATCTATTTGTTATAAGAAGGATGAGGATGGAGAAAAGGTGATCAGACTTAGAAACTCAGGGATCATTTATAACTTGAGAAAGAGCAGTTTCAGTTGGGTGGTGAATTCAGAAGCCAGACTAAAAGGCATTAAGAAGTGAGTGGAGAAGAGTAAGTGGATGTGACAGTGTAGGAGTCTTCTTCTAGGAGATTGGCTATGAAAGAGAGGAGTGATATCACTTCAGAGGCTGGTAGGGTCAAGTGAATGTTTTTCAGGCTCTCATGGGCACTGGAAATAAAAGTCAGAAAAGACCACTGAAAATTCCTGTTAAATGGTGTGATGTTAAATGTTAAATGATGATCTCTCTCTCTCTCTCTCTCTCTCTCTCTCTCTCTCTCTCTCTCACACACACACACACACACACAGAATAAGAATACAATAATCTTAACTGGCTAACATGGCCAGCGCCCAGCACAGTGAGTGGCATATAGTAGGTGATCAATAAATGCTTGTTGAATTAATGAATTAACAGTCCATAGCCAAGAAGAGTGATGCTTTTTTCATAACTAATAAATTGTGACTAATTCCTGCCAAAAGCAGAATTCAAAGAGAATATGAAAAAATAGGTCTGAGCTTTCTTGTTTCAAAAGAATGCCCTGCTTCTCTGTCACGGGGAGAGAAATAGCACAATGTACTCATATTGTACAGCTGAAGCATCTGGATGCCCATCCCGTAGTCCCTCATGTAAAGGGAATGTTTCCCTACTGTTGTGCCAACTTTTAAAAATGTGGCTCATTGATTACATTTCTTAGGAGATGGTTAAAGATTTGCTTAGAGTGTTCATATGTATGTGTGCCTGTGCCCGTAAACACACACACACACGCACGCACACACATATACACTCATACACACACACACACAGGCTTGAGAAGATTGGTTTTTATTACATACTTTTCTATTGCCTGACAGGGCAAATGAGCCTTTGTGTTCTGGGTGGTCAGTATATATGTCTGTAACAAAGGATTCTGATGCCTGAAAGAAATATGCTCATCCTTTTTTCCATCCCACCTACAGTGTGTGAGAAAAATAATGGCTTTGCAGCTGTAATGTATGCAGCAAGGATTTAAGAGGACAAGCAAATAGAGTTCCTTCTGACCTATTACAGTTCAACATTTAAATAAAGCAATATCTGTAAAAGGGAGGAGAATTAGCTCAAATGGTAGGCTGCTTGCTTAGCATGCAAGACGCATCAATGCCTGCCTTCTCCAAGTGTTTGGAGGCAGCTAGGTGGCTCAGTGGATAGAGCACTAGGCCTGGAGTCAAGAAAAACTGAGTTCAAATCCGGTCTCAGACATTTACTAGTTGTGTGACCTTAGGCAAGTCACTTAACTTCTGCCTTAAGCCAGTGGAGAAGGAAACAACAAACCATTCCAGGATCTTTGCCAAGAAAACTCCATGGACAGTATGGTCCACAGGGTCATGAAGAGTCCGACACAACTGAACAAGAACCATACCTGTTAAAATAGCAAGAGACTGAACCCCAGCTTTGTCATCTAGACAGAACCCCTTGAGATCAGATGTCACTCGTGATCAAAATATTTGGTCAGAAAAATAGTTCTTCATCTAGAGATTTCTGTCTCATTACTTACAGTGCCAGAAATACATATTACAGTGAAACTGGGAAGAAGTGCTATATAAACAAGCTTCAGATTGGCTAGGGACAGGTCCATAGGTTTCTCTCTCTTTACCTCTTTCGCTCTCTTCTTCTATATTCCTCAGACCAAATTTTTTTTCAGAGGGAAGTTCTCCCCCACGCCTCTCCTTTTCTGAAACCACAATGTAAAACAGCAATTCAATACCTTCAAGGAACTGACAAGAGTTTTTCTGAACATCCCTTAGATGTAGATTTATTGTTACAGCAAAAAGGGATAAGTAAAGTTCCTTGGCATGCCCGAGTGTCATGTTCTGCTAACTTCTCCATTATTCTCATCCTTATGTCGGCTTAGCTATTTACTCCCCAAGGCTCACTTTTTCCAGGCCAGCCTCCTTTGCCAATTTGCCCCCATTATCCTTTATAACTTCTTTTTACTTTGAACAAATTCCCCTCACACTCTCTTTTCCTCAAACCTGCCATCAACTTAACCAAAACCCAGTTTTCCCCTAATGACACTCTTTTCCTTGAAACATTTGCCAGTGGAAATCATGCCTTTTTTTCCATTCACTTACAGGGCCAGAAGGAGGGATCAACCTACTTTTTACTCACCACTGGGAACTCCAGACCATTTTCCCACCTTTGTCACTTAAGAGTCTCTCTACTTTTTAAATTCTTGTCTGCCACTCGTATCTCCCTCCTCCTATTCTTGGGAGGTATTTTCTACTGGTCTTTAATTTTTCCTATGGACTTCAACAACTTGAGATCACCAACCAGTGAGGCAGTTTGGTGGCTCAGGAGAATGAGCGCTTGACCTAAAGTCGGGAAGATCTGAGTGGAAATCCTGCCTCACACTTAACCAGCTGTGTGACTCAAGTCACTTAATAGCTGTCTGCCTCAATTTCCTCAGCTGCAAAATAGGGATAATAATGTTATAATGAGGATCAAATGAGATAATATTTGTAAAGCATTTAGCACAGTGACTGGTATGTAGTAGACACTTAATAAACGCTCATTTCCTTCTTTTCTACCTTTGCCATTGCCCTTAATGACTTCATTATCCACATTAATGACACTTTCAAGCCCCTTGAACACCCTAGTTCTCTGTTTCACTCCAGCAACTTTCGCCCCTGCTGCAGAACAGGCTTGGAATATCTCTGCCTCCAAGATTGCTGACTCTGAAGTGCCTTTCTCTGACTATACCTACATAGAATCGCAGGATTTAGAGCTGAAAGGGATTCTAGAGATTGCCCTAATTTAACCCTATTTGACAGATGAAGGAAATTGAGGCCTAGAAAACTTGTAAGAACTAAGTAACTCGTTTAAGTTCATAAAAGTAGGTAGTAGCAGACCTGGGATTTAAACCTAGCTCCTTAGATGCCAAATCTAAGAGTTTAATGACTATACCACTCTGCCTCCTAACTTTACCTTTCTCCCACTGCCTCACCTCCACTTGTCTTGCTCTTCATCTTCATTGTGAACTCCAGATCCTTGAGCCCTCCTTTGTCTCCTAGTTCAGCAGCCTAACTAGGGTTTTAGTCTCCTCCCTAGTGCTCTTGGGCCCTATGGCCAGCCATCTCCTCTACATTCTTATTAGTCCCTATAGAATCCCTTATTCCCTTGACCTTCTGCTATGCTGGTTCTTCCAATTTCCACTGCATTCAGTTTTTCTGTTCCTATTTCCAGGGTTCTTAGGATACAAGAGAAAGCAGTCATTTCTTTGTGGCATGGCTTCATGTAAAATTTATGTTATCTGTGCTGCTTGGTATTCTATTCATCATTGGCTCTGTCACATTCTTCACAGTGGCTTTTTCATATGTTTTCTACCCTATTCATACTCCCAGTTCTGCCCCTCTTCCTCTCAATAAATGACCCTGCCTCCTACTTAATGAAAAGATTATAATCATTTGTTGTGAGTTTCCTCAATTTCCCTTCACTGCACAATTTCTCTGTGATCTTTACCCATTCTTTCCTTTTTCCTCCTATCTCAGAAATTTCCTTTCTGTTTTCCCTTTCCTTGATTCCATCCCTTACCATCTCCTCTTTGTTTTTATTCCATCAGTTATTCCCTCACTCGCATCTTTGATCTCTCTCTCTATACTGGCTCTTTCCTCTTGGCCTACAATCATTTTCAAGTCTCCTTTAGCCTAAAAAATTCACTACTCCAAGGCAAAATTCTTCCCTTAACTTTGCTGTTCCCTTTAACAGCTTTCCTACTTTCTATACTTGGTGTTTCCATTTTCTCAACGTCTCATCTCCACTCCTGGCAATCATACTTTTGCCTTGTTTTCCCTCTATTTTCTCTCTATTTCCCTTTATTTAAGCTATTTTCTCCAGCGACCTCTTAATCATCAAATTCATTGGCCTTTTCTCATTCTCTATTGTTCATCTCTCTTCAGCATTTGACCCTGTTGATCTTTGACTTCTCCCAAAATCTCTCCTTTCTTCATTACTTTGACCCTAGATTCTCCAACCATTCCTCTGCCTCCGCTGATAGTTCATCTTCTTCCTCACAAATATAGACATGCCACAAAATCCTTTTGGGAGGCCCTTTTCCTTCTACTACACTCCCTCCTTTGGCAAACACATTCATTCCCGTGGACTCTGCAAATGGCTTCCAAATATGTGTGTCTACTTCCCATTGCTCTCCTGAGTTCTATATCTGCATTTCCAGGGGACCGTTTACCTGGTCATCTCACAAGTACTTCAAACCAGAGATGTCCAAATTGTGTCTGTCACTGACAGCACCATTGTCCCAGGCAACCCAGGCTTGAACTCTCATGTTAACTTTGTCTCTTCTTCCTTTCTTTGGGCAATCAATTGACAAACATTTATCAAGCACATCTTTGTGCCCGGTGATATGCTAGGTGCTGGGGACGCAAAGACAAAACTGAAAGGGCTCTAACCTTTAAGAAGGTTATATATTATCAGAGGAGACATGTACTCACATAAGCATTTCCGGAATATTAACAAAATAAATACAAAGTGTTTTAGGGAGAAAAACACTTTCTCCCCACTGAAAGCAAAGCAAATCAGAACAAGACAATCCTGAATAACTTTGGGATTGATACAAGGTTTTGTATTGTTACTTCTTAGACTTTATTCCTTTGAAAAGATTCCCATCCCTCTTAATACGATGACCAAGAAGATAATTAGAGATTGTTGTTTCTGAGACTTGAATTAAATCATTTTTTTCTGTTGGGACTATAACTGGCTAACGAGACATTTTAAAAATTACATCACAGCACGTCATGTCTTCTAAATTCCAAGTTCCATTTAAATACTTTCAAGAGCTGAGATTGCATTTTAAAAAAAATGTAATCTACTCACAAGAGTAATTTGTAAAGGAATGGAAAGGAAATGTGAATTCTGATAGTATCTCAGTTTGAAGCAGATAAAGCAGAACTAGAGGTCACTCACCTAACCTATCAGGAATTAGAGGAAGTGATTCCATTTGAAAGCCTCTAATGTGTGTCGGGAATAGTGAAGAAAGCAGCCCTTCTACAGTGAATTAGATGGTGGAAAAAAAAGGAGGGGGTAGGGGGAGAGGTGTAAAAGAGGATAACCAGGAAGGAAAATAGCCATATGCATTGTACTTGGGTAAGTGATTATCCTGTGATGTACTAAATTCTCAATTCCAATGTCATTAAGATCCTGTTTAAACTACCTCCAAAGCACAGAGAGAGTAGAGTCTTCCTTTATGAATACAAATGAAGCCTTAGGAACAGCTGTTTGACTTCTGCTCCAGACCTCACAGCGCTGACTGATGTCTTGCTGTCTTACAGTAGGAATCTCTCTAACTTCTAAGGATGAGGACAACCATGAGTGCCGAGTGAAGGTCAGACAGGCACACGTTTTATCTCTGACCAATGGAAGAGATAGCAATAGAATGAACTTTCACTGATTCATGGCCAGTAACAAGGACTTGGATTTATTCTGAGGGGTGCAGGGTAGGTGAAGGAGTCTAGAATGTGGGTTTGAGCCTTCTAGATGTGTGTAACCCTTATGTCCAGACACTCTTTTAGTACAAAGGGTCTAGGAACTAGGTACCATTTGGGAGCACTTCCATACGTCTGTAGGGCAGTTAGGTGGCTCAGTGGATGGAGCGCCAAACCTCTTCCTGATTTTGAATCTGGCCTTAGACACTTGCTAACTGTATGGTCCTGGTCAAGTCTCTTAACCCTGTTTGCTTCAGTTCCTCATCTATAAAATGAGCTGAAGAAGGAAATGGTAAAACCACTCCAGTGATTTTGCCAAGAAAACACCAAATAGGGTCATGAAAAGTCAGACATGACTCAAAATACTTCTTTTGGTTCAACCTGCCTCCCAGAAACCTGGGTAAATCTTCCAGTGGAGTATATATCTACGTCTACGTCTATGTCTACATCTATATACGCTCCTCCACTGGAAGTAATTAAGATACTTCCAAAGATAAAACAGTGATTGCACTGTCATGCCTTACTGTGGCCTCCTGAAGTTTTGACAGTAGCTCCAAATTGTCCTCTTCTCTAGGCTTTTGGCTACTCTTAGTGGGAATGGGACTTCTCTCAGTCATTCAGCAGGCATTTATTAAGTGCTTACTATGTACCAGGCACTCTGCAAAGGACTGAGAAAACAAATATAAATAGAAGAAAGACAGTTCCTGCCCTCAAGGAGTTTACATAAAAGGAAATTATAAAGGGGGTGGGGAGAGAAGAAAGAAAAATATCCACCCAGGGGCATGGTAGAAGTCCGCAGATGGAAATCTAGGGTGCATTCTCGACAGGAATGAGACCTGGCTGGCCTAGAAGTCGTCCTTTAATGAAGGGTCTGGGAGGAGCCATTCAAGCAGAGAGAAAAGTCTGGGTGGAAGAGAGGGTACTTATAATGTGTCAGATTCCAGGGCTGGAGTGAGGCTTCAGTATGAAAACCTGTGGCTTGGTAGAGGAGGTCTAAAGTACAGTCTGGAGAGGAATAAATTTAAGCAATTACAGCCCAGTTTTATTGGGTAGATAAAAGAAACAGATCTGCAATATATTCAATGCTTTTCATATACATTCTACTATTGCTGTGCTTATTATATTCAAATATTCGACTTGGTCAGTAGGAGAATCCCACACAGGCATTTTCCCATCTGCTCCTCTTGACTTGATTGGCAAGGATATATCTCTGGCAGTTCACTCAACTGTGCGAATGGCCTTGTTTTAATAAGGATTCATAGAGCAGCAGTGTTAAACTCAAATATAAATGGGGCCACTAATCCCTGCATAAGGATCCTTGCTGGCTGTATATTGACTTAATTTTAAAATGTAATGTCATCTATGTTTTATCGTATTTTTAATTTATTTTGTTAAATATTTTCCAATTACATTTTAATCTGGTTCATCTGAGCTGGTGGCATCTGCTGGGGCAGGATGTTTGATTCCCCTGCTCTGGGGCATGGTCTGGAGACAGTGAACAAGTCAGTGAACCCAGAGAGAAAATGCCTTATGGTAGGAAGAATGCTGGATTTGGGGTCAAGAGGAGCTGGGTTTGAATCAGTTCCACTGATTACTCCCTTTGTGATTTTGAGCAAGACACTCTGCCTCAATTTCCTCATCTATAAAATGAAGGCATTGGTCTAGGCCTAGAGAAATTAAATGACTTGTCCATGGTCACATACCTGATAAATATCTAAGATAGGATTCGAAACTGTATTTTTCTGGCTTTATCTTGCACTCAATCCACCATAGCATGTTGCTTCTTAAATCTAGATGGTCATTAAATTTCGTTCCTCTATTCCCCTGATCGCATGAAAGGACTAATGGCATATTGCCATGGCTTTCAGGTGGACTGGAAGAACTAAGTTCTCAATTTGACCAGTGAGGCCATTTGGCCAGTGTTCACTGGCCTGTGTAGTGCCTGGCCTTGAGTAAGTTCTACTGTTGTGGTTTACTGTACTTCCAGAGACAAGGCTGGGGTCTGGCATCAGATCTTGGGTTCCTTGAGTTTCCATTGGCTTCTTCCTGCCTCCACCAGCTTTCAGGCCACTTAACTGGGGCTTGTGCTGGTTTCTGTGGCCCAGGCCCTCATCCCTGATCCTGATGTTTATCTGAGTTTACACTGGGGCTAACCTTTATTTTTGGACACTGGCTTCTGGCCGGCCAGTTCTGGACTGAATTAGGTGGCAGGGAGCTTATGGCTTCCCCTCCGGTTTTCTCCATTATTGCTTTTTCTGGATCCTGCCATAGATATTTGCTGGGGTTTATATGGGAAAATTGGGTTTCTCTATGACCTCCCATATCACCATCTTAACCGGAAGTCCAAAAAGCTATTTATATTTATTGTCTCCCTTTTCTCATCTCCCATTCATTTCTCAGCACATGGCAGTCTGGGTCCCAATCTCACCACCTCTCTCCAGGGTCACTAATCATCTCTTTGTTGCTATATCTGATGGTCTTTTCTTAGTCCTCATTCTTCTTGAACTTGCTACAGCACTTGACATAACTGACCACTCCTTCTTCCTTCATGCTCTCTCCTCTTTGGGTTTTGATGGCACGGATCTCTTCCTGTTTGGTTGACCATTCCTTTTCAGACTCTTTTGAGTTTGTCCTGTTGGTAAGAGCGTATCTCTGGGCTCTGGGTAGGAGTGCGTCTTGGGAACTCTTCTTTCTTTACGTGCTCTGCCTTGATGATTTCTTCAGTTCCTATGGGTTCACTCATCATCACTCAATGCAAATGTCTCCCAAATCTTCAAATTCTTGACACTTCCCTCTCCTTTCCTGTATATCCAGCCAGCCACTATGTCTTTTTGATTCTACCTTGATAAAATCTCTTGCATCTATATATACTTCTATCTCTTCACATGACCCTCACTTTAGTTCAGGTCCTCATCATCTCTCACCTGGACTATTGCAATAGCCTTCTATTAATTTATTTATTTTTAGTTTTCAACATTCATTTCCACAAGATTTTGAGTTCCAAATTTTCTCCTTATCTCTCCCCTCCTCCCCCACCCCAAAATGGCATGCATTCTGATTACCCCTTCCTCCAGTCTGCCCTCCCCTCTATCACCTCCCCCATCCCCTTCTCCCTTACTTTCTTGTAGGGCAAGATAGAGTTCTATACCCCAATGCAAAAGCTGTCTAAAGGGTCTCCCTGAATCCAGTCACTCTTCTTCCTCACACATCCTTCATAGAGCTGTGAAATTGCTATTCCAGAAGCACAAGTCTGACTATGTCACTCCCCAATCGAAAAACTCTAGCGCTCCCTTAGCAGCCTCTAGGATCAAATATTCCCTCCTTGCTTTGGCATTTCAGGTCCTTACAGTCTGGTTTCAACCCATTTTTTTCCAGATTAACTCCATAGTGCTCTCTCTCACATATGCCATATTCCAACCAGACTGGCCCATTTGTTATTCCTCATATATAATTTTCCATCTTCCACCTCCATCCTTTGTACAGCCATTTCTCCTTTACCTGGAATGTTTTTCATTCCAGCTTTCTGGAATCCCTAACTTCTGTCAAAGCTCAACTCAAGGACCACCATCTACAACAGGCCTTTCCCAACTCCAGCTGTAGGTGCTCTCCTCACTCCTCTATAATGAATTTTTTTGTATTTATTTTGTATATGCTATATTTACTAATCTTTATATGCATTGTTTCACACTAGAATAATAGAAGTTCCTGGAGGGTAGAGGCTTTTGTTTTTATCTTGGTATTTTGTGGTTGTTTAGTCATTCTTCAATTGAGTCTGATCCTTTGTGACCCCTTTTGAGGTTTTCTTGGCAAAGATACTGGAGTGATTTTTCCATTTCCTTCTCCAGTTCATTTTACAGATGAGGAAACTGAGGCAAACAGCATTAATTGAGTAACTTGCCCAGGGTTGTGCAGCTGCTAAGTGTCTGAGGCTGGATTTGAACTCAGGAAGTTGGGTCTTCCTTACTCCAGACCCAGCACTCTATCCATTGGGCCACCTAGCTGCCCCTCCATATTAACTTAGAAAATCACAAATTAACATTACCTATATTTTATTGTATTTTATTTATTTTAAATATTTCCCAATAATATTTTAAAGTGGTTTGCTTGGGCCCACGGCAATTTTGACACTTCTGGTCTACCTAGCAGTTTTTTCATCTGAATTTTCCTGCTCCAAAATAAAAACTTGGTCCTAGAGTGGGAAAGAGAGTCAGATCATCTAGAGATGAAAAGGTTATATTCAGCCTTTTCATGTAAAATGCAAAAATGAGTATGAATAGATGTCAAATACCATTGCATACATAGAGTTGGTCTTTAAGTATTCCAGTCTTGTACTGAAAATACACATAGGATCACAGATTTTAGGGAAGCTGAAGAGAACTGAGAGGGCAACTAGTCCAACCTCTCTATTTTACAGAAAAGGACACTGAAGCCTGGGGAGTTCATGTGCCCAAAGTGACACAGGTGAGTATCAGAGGCAGAATCTGAAGATCCTTTGGTTCCAGAGATAGCCCACCAGACCAGGCTATAAACTTCTTGAGGCCTGGAATCAAAGTCTTGTTATAAGCTCAGCACAATGCTTTATGTGTAGTAGGTGCTCAATAAGTATTTGTTGAATCAGTTCAATTCAACAAACATTTATTAAGTGCCTACTGTATGCCAGGAGGTTTACGAAAAAAGGCAAAAGACAGTCCCTGCCCTCATGAAGCTTACCATCTAACAGGGGAGAAAACATGCAAGCAGTTACATACAAAGCAAGCTATATACAAGATAAATAGGAAATAATTAATGGAGGGAAGGAACTGGGATTAAGAGAGGTTGGGGAAGACTTCCTGTAGGAGGCAAGATTTCAGCTGGGACTTAAAGGAAGCCAGGGAGGTCAGTAGTTGGAGTGAATGAATTTGTAAAGGTATTTCATTTAACCAACATCTGTGACCTAATCATTATTAACATTTACATAGTGCTTTTAACATGTCATCTCATTTTGGTCTCCCAACAATGCTGTGTTAGAAATACTATGATTTCTATTTTATAGATAAGAAAATTGAGGTCTAGCAAAATGAAGACAGCTGGTGGTGCAGTGGGTAGAGCACAGGGCCTGTAGTCAGGAAGACACGAGTTAAAAATCCAGACTTAGCTGTGTGACCCTGTGCAAGTAACTTAACCTCTTCTTACTTCAATTTCCTCAACTGTAAAAATGGAGGTGATAACAGTGGTTACTTCCTACAGTTATTATGAGGGTCGAACGAGATAATATTTGTAAAGCACTCAGCACAGTGACTGGCATAAATATAAATGCGTATTCCCCTCCTTTCCCATGATCACACATCTAATAAGTGTGAGAAGCTGGAGTCGAGCTCAGGTCTTTATGTTGCTAAGTCCAGCTAGCATAATATTGACCAGATCAGGCTGCTTCTCTGAATCCGTTCAGTGGATTGCCCCATTGAGGTCAATGCCACAGGCCAGTATAGATCAATCCACTTTTCTCTGTTTTTGTGGTCTCACACTCTACTCCTAACCTCAGCTGCAACACTGTGCTAATGGCATGCTGATTGCAGGGTCGGTAGCATCAGCCTCACATACAAAGGATAGCACAGTTCATTGCGTCTGTGTATCATAGGTGAGTCCTAAGTTTGATTGATACAGCCCATGATGAATTTCCAGCAATGCACTTTCCCAGAAAAGAAATATTCCGTTTCAAAAGTGGTTATAGAACTTTTCAACATAAATATAATTGAAATGATGCTTGAGAAAATAATCAAGTATTAAAAAATACTGCAAATATTAAACTAAAGTTTCAGTGGAAAAGCATGAAGTTGACTACATAGTTTTGACCATCATTACCATCTTTCCTAAATTATTTTGGGGACTCTGCTCACTATTGAAAGACACAACTGACAAAGAAAAGCCGTCCCCAGATGATGCTGTCTTTCAGCACCTTTGCCTTGTTATACATTTTCTGGGAAGGAAAGTATGGAGAAGGATTCAGTGTCTTTTCATTACATCTATGCAATTCCTATGCAAAGCCCAAGGGGCTGAAACTAATTCCTTGTTATACCACATAACATGCATCTGAAACATACAAAGTGTCTCATTTTATAGAGAGAATCATTTCCTCCTCTTCTAACTGCACCGTAGGTGGTAAAAAATCTTTTGTCTTCTGTTTTTTATTTTTAGAAATAAAAGGAGACAGATTTTTTTTCCCCCTCCACTACCCAGAGAGCTCTATTCTCTTGCTAACATGTCTACATAGCTACCATTGATACTGATGCCAATCATGAGCATAGAGTTGCCAAAGGGACTATTCTCTGAGAAAAATTCCATGAGTACAAAATCATGGGAATCAAAGTCAATGGAAAAAAAAGTCCATCCAAATCTATGCAAACCACCAGGGGGTTGTAGAACATTATCCTCTGTCTCCTCCAAAGTGGTAGTCTCTGTGGAACAAATTATTTTCTGTTTACTTACTCGAATGAAGAGGTGATTTTCTGCCTACATAAAGATGGATATTGTAGGGAAGGTATATGTAAAAATCTTGAGCTTAGAAGAACAGGAACTCCTTCCTTTCTTTCCTTCTCCTGGTCCCTATGAAGGCCCTCAGTGCCTTCATGCCATGCCTAGCTCCAACTGTGGCATCTTTGAAGGCTGCCCTCACCCTTATTTCTGACCAAACCCACCCCCACCCCTGTATAAAAACATACGTGTCCTTAACCATATGTCCTTTGGACTTTGCTGGTGCTGATCCAAAAAACTAGTACATATTATGGCATTAGTGGCTGCTAACGCGCTTTTGATTGATATTTGCAGTTGCAAAGGAGACAACTGAAAGCACAATATCTTACCTAACTCAAAAGAATGAATTTAATATTTTCCTGTAGGGAAAACATTTGGAGGGAGGAATATTTTGGTACCACCCTTCAAATCAAGTTCTTTGTTTCATATGCAATCCTTTTTTTGAAATTCCTCTTTGTATGTTGAAATGTTTTTGTGTGGTTACTGTTAAGTTCATAATTCAGAAGAATTTTTTGTTGTTATTTTAAAAAAACTGCATTTTTTTTTGCTGATGTCCCTGGCTTCTTGTCCTGGTTCTGTCACTGGCTAGTTGAATGACCTTGTATTAGTTGTTTCACCTCTGAACTTCAGTTTTGTTATCCATAAAGTGGTGTTGCTTTGGGGAAAGTGACCTCGTAAATCTTAAAGTGCTCTTTTATTGTGAGTAGTTATCACTATTACTCATCCAAGAGTAAGCCAGAATGGATCCCAATGCACTTCTACTAGGCTGAATATCTCTGTAGCTATGTATGGCTCTATATTTCCAGTCTCAGTGCCACACATTACTTTTCTCTCAAAGGCTACTAATGAACCCTTGTTTGCTAAATCAGATGGCATTTGCTCAGTTCTTATCCCCCTTGACTTTTCTGTGTCATTTGACTATTGATCATAGAATTTCATTTCCTACTTCCACGCATTTGCACAGGTTGTTTCCCTGTTCAAAATGTACATCCTCTTCATTTCTATCTTTTGGAATCTTCTTTTCAAGGCTATCTCAGATACTACCTTCTCTGGCAAGCTTTCTCTAACATCATCCCTCCCTCTTTCAAGGTGTAAGCATTCTCTTCTCATATTTTCCTAGAACATTTTGTTTGGAACTCTCCTCTGCCACCATTGTTCCTTACCTGGTTATCTGTGTACTTTTTGTAACCTCTTTAATAGAATATAAGCTCCTTGAGGGCAGGGGCTATGTCATTTTTATTTCTGTATCCTACTATTTTTGTATCCTATTTTTGTACCTTGCATACTGGAGGTGCTTAATAAATATTTGTTGAATTGACTTGGCTACTTGATCTACCTGGAAGTCTTAGAATAATCAATTCACAGATTTAGCCCTGGAGGGGACCTTGGAACTCATGTAATTCAATCTCCTCATTTTATGGTAATGAAACTAAGCCCATTTGTGACAAACTTCCCAACTTCACATAGGTAGGAAGAAGCAGAGCCTGGATTTGAACCTAGGTCTTCTGATTTCAAACCCTATGCTCTTTCCAATATCACCACCTCAAACTAAACACATCCAGAAGCAAAGTTATAGGTACCCATGGCACCTATTATATACCTCAAGGATTTGTGGTTTCATCCATGCTGGTACTCTCTCCATGAACACGGATTAAATCCCTCTCACATAGTAGATGTCTTTCAAGAGCTGTCATAGCTCCCACATTCATCACCCTGCATCTGACCTAGTGATTAACATCTCCAGACTTAGATGGCTTAGTCTTCTTACAGCAGTCATCGTCAGATCAGTTCTCAAAGTCTTCCAAGCAGAATTTGACAGAGCTTGTACTTTGCTAAATTATTCTCCTAGCCTTTGGGGCCACTGGCATGGCCTTTGAGAAACTAGTATCCCATTTCATGTCATAAGAAGGCATCAGAGCAGAACTTTCTATCATATACTGTACATGTCTTATTTCTCCTATTAGATTATAAGCATAATGAAGGCAGGAACTATTTTATTCATCTTTACAATTCATCTTTGCACCTCTAATTCAAAAGATACAAGATTCTTTCTGCTCTGGATATCTCCTACCTTGTTGTAGATCATAACCTCTTTATGTTTTAGCACAAAAATTTCTTTTTTATCATTAAGTTGACGATCATCAACAAACATGGACAGTCATAATAATAAAATTACTATAAACAAGTTACAAAGAACAGAAAAAGAGACATGTAGACAATGCAACGAATCTCTGTTATGTACAACTTGTTTTCAATATGTATTAACATTAACTTTAACGTAGTGGTACCAACGCTACCCTGCTTGCCTGTGTCCTCTTCCAAACTTCTTTCTGCTCTCTTCTGTATATTTTAAATGTTTCATTTACTTCATTTTCTTCTTTTCATCATTACCTCCCCTAGCATTCTCTTGAGGAAAAAAGGCTTTTTAGCAACGTAATTTTGTGAGTTGCTGCAGGAAAAAAGGCCTCAAAACAACAACATTATCCAATGGCCCATTTCCTGGTGATGAGTCTCTTTCACTTTAGCTGGGGCAGGCCCTGGACAATAACCTGTTACCAAGTCTATGCTCTATAAGTTTTTTAGGCAGGTTGGACCTGCCAGAGCTTATGCTTTGCTAGTAAGAATCCAGGGATGTCCCAGACAGTGCCATGACATGAATGAATAGGCGTAACTCTATTAAAACATTATCTTGACTCTGTTAGAGCATTCTCCTAATGGATGCTCTCTATAGACTATACTGAAAAAGAACTGAAAAGTGAGAAATTGGAGTACTTGACCCTAGAGCCAAATTACACAGTTTCTATTGGATTATCATGTTCTAAGGCAGGAATTCTTGACTTGAGGTCCACAAATGTAATTTTTTTAGCGTTTTGACACTTGCATTTCAATATCATTAGTTTCCTTTGTAATCCTATGCATTTTATTTTTTGCACTTAAAAACATTATTCTGAGGAGTCCATAGGCTTTACCAGGCTACCAAAGAGGTCTATGACACAAATATCCCTCCTTTGTTCTCAACATAATTTTTTCTCAAAATAATCATTTTTTCTCCCTTCAACAGATACTTATTTTCTCTTTGTAACATTCCCTTCAACATAATACTTATTTTCTATTTGGGCAATCCCCCCCATACATAGCCCCCTGTTCCAGAAAAGCTACCCTAGGCTCAACTTAAAATCACAGTTTGTAAGCCCCCGCAGACATGTTTACTTTTACTAGGCAATTAGGTGGTACAGTGGTTAGAGTGCTGGGCTTGGAATCGAGAAAACTCAAATTCTTGTGTTCAAATCTAGCCTTAGACACTTACTAGCTCTGTGACCCTAGCAAGTCACTTAGCCTCTGTGTGCCTCAGTCTCCTCAACTATAAAATGGGGATAATAACAGCACGTTCCTTCCAGAGTTATTGTAAGAATTAAATGAGATGATATTTATAAAGTACTTAATATAGTACCTGGCACATATTAGGAACTACATAAATGTTTATTCCTTTCCCTTCCCACTAGTGGGCTAGAAGACACAACTAGTTCAAAGTGAAGGCATTTGATGAAACAGCATAGTGAGAAAAATTCACATAACCACACTCAATGGGACATTCATATCACATGCAAAGGGCATATTAATAGGGAACACATTTGGTCAATGTGTAAGATATATATATATATGTACACATATACATACATATGGAACATCTATAATCAGGCTACATATGTGGAGGGACACACATATAAGAAAAATGTGTGACCAGGGCATACATATAGAGGGGTGACTCATGACTCTAACATTGTAAGATCACCAATATCTTCTGATAATGTTGTCCTACAAGTGCTCCCCTGAGCCCTCACCTAGGTATCACTCATTGTATCTCCACTGCTACATTTTGGGTCTTCCCTTCCATCTCCACCACCTTGCAGCTAGAGTCCCCAGATGAGAGTCTATCTTTTCCCCATAAGAGGCAGGAGCTTCACCATCTCTCATATAAGCTCAGAGCTTAAGCTTCAATTCTTATAGTAAGGAAAAACAGCTCCCAACACACCCATTCATCACTTTCGGGAGAAATGACTTAATTCTGCATAAGAAGAGGAATCTGTCACTTAGTAGAGTCATAGCTTCCAGGGACTAAGCTCTCTTAGAACACAGAACAGCCAGCTAATTAAAACTTGCAGCCATTTAGTCTGTCAGCTCCCTAAGTTCCTATCCCTAAATCCATTATCCCAGATGACTACCTAATTTAGAAATTACTAATTTTCAAAGTTAGAAATTACAAATAACTCCCATTTAACCATTTATGGGACTTTTGTGCTCTCAGAAGCTCATTTTGGGGTAGACCTTGTTAAAGAAATTCTCCAAGAGTTGTATGAATCTGAGACACCATGGTTTTCTTTCAGTCTCTGTGCCTCCTGTGCATGCAAATAGGTGTAGGAAAGCAAAACCGAAAGAGATGAAATGGGCTTCCTAGAAGGCTCTCACTTGGCACCTCAAATCCTTTGTTCTAAATTGCTTCTTTTTATGTACATGGTAATATACCTCTCAACTTTTCCTTTTTAAATGTACTGCATTAAATGTTTGGCTTTCAACATGTCCATGATACTTACCCAAATTTATTCCTCAGCCCTCCCCAATAAACACTCTTTCTTTGTTCTAATGAAGAAGAAGGGAAAATGTTAGGCTCTTTCCTGACTCAATGCTTCTGCTTTCATTGCCTCTCCTCTTCTTTATCCATCCAAGTCTTACCTAATCTCTCAAATCCTAGCTTCAGCCCCACTTCTCTGACAAAAATTTCTCCCCACCATTCTAGTCCCTATTGATATTTCTCTCCTTTGCTTCTGAACCCCTACAACATTTGTCATCCCTAGCATATCATTTAGCAATTACTGTAGTATCTTGTATTGTTCCCATGGTTTCTCATATAAATTTTCTCTGGCCACTTAAAGTGAAGGCAGACACCATCTTATCTATTTCTTTGTGTTCTCCAGAATCCCTATGAGAATGCTAGGCATATAGTCGGTGCTTAATAAATAATAGTTCATTAATTAGTTGATTGACTGATGGTGATGTGTCACTCCCATCACAAACAAGGATGCAATGTGAACTAGTGGTTCTGGGGATAAAGGCAAATATACTTTTGTTGTTCCTGGCTCTCCTAATACCCCAGCCCTCACCACGTCCATTCATCACATTAGTGAGAAGAGACTTTATTCTCCAACCTCATATTATGTTCTCTGTGACTCCTAAAATGATGCATAAATATGAACTTTGAGCACATCTTATGCCCCCACTCCTTATTCCACTGTCTTCAAGTTTGATCAAGAGAATGGTTGTGGCAAGAGGAAGGAAATAGGTATAATATTTTTCTTTTCTGCGTTTCCTACTTCTCAAGAGAAAGAGATGGGTGGGAGAAATGGGAGAGACACAAAGAAACAGTAGGACTGCTGGTAGAATCAAGACACTTGGGTTTTTTTGCTTTGCCTGCCTACATGCTGGGCTGCTTGGGGTGCCCTTTGAGACTCATTACTCAAAAGGATTGAGCTATAGATTATAGGTTTCAAACATGTGAGTCCTAAGTGAACCACTGGGCTTCCTCGAAATTAACTTTTCATGCCTTCAATCCCTGCTCTGTAAAGGGATGATGATAATGATAGTATGAAATGTTACAAGGTAGTATGAGGTTATAGTCATACACACCAGAAAAGCTGCCATGTGATGCCACCATTAGAAACTAGGAATTCATATTGAATTGCTTCTGATTAGATTTGCAGATTTTTAATAGATTATCAGATATTGAAAGGATTGTGACTATACATCCCTTACAGACCATCAATACATATTCTTATTAACAGACAGCACAGTATAAAAAAGCATTGGCCTTAGAATCAGATGATTTTGGTTTGAGTCCTAGTTTTACCACTGCATTGACCTTGACCATATTTCTTAACTGATCTGAGTCTCAATTACTTCATCTATGAAGTATGGCTTTATAAAGGCAAATAGACTTTTGTTGTTCCTGGCTCTCCTGATACTCCAACCTCATATTATGTTCTCTGTACCTCCTAAAATGATGCATAAATATGAACTTTGAGCACATCTTATGCTCCTGCTCTTTGGTCCACTGTTGTTAAGTTTGAACAAGAGAATGTTTATATTATCTACTTTTCATAAGTATTCAGAAAATGAATTGAGATATTATATGTATAGTGTGTTGCAAACTTTAAAGTCCTATCTAAATAATTTGTTAGTTATTATCATCAAGAAAGATATGATCTGTAAACAGAAAACAATAAGTAAATTTGAATCTAATGTTATTTAGCATTTTCTAATTCAGAACACAAAAGGAAGGGAGGAGAAATTATCTAGCCCTGCTTTCTCATTTTAGAGGTGACAAATTGAGACCTGGAAAGGGAGGAAATGGCAGAACTGCATCTGAGAACCTGGCCTAATGACCCCAGGTCAGTGTTCATTACACTGCCTCTCATAACTCTCAATGTCCATTAATTGTTGGAATGTCTTACTCCTTCATCTGAAAATTTGTTCATAACTTGGAATGTTTTCTTTTGAGTTCCCTTCCCCGGATTTTGCATGCAGTTGTGTGATTAAAAAAAAACTTAGTTGGCGACTCTTCCAACTTTATCTAGGGACTCCATGGAACCCAAACCCAGCAGGGATTTTTCTAGGGACTGGGGTGAGGGGGTGGGGGAGGTGATTGGGGAAGGCACAAAGACTTTGCTCTATCTGATCTCCTCTGTGTTTTTGGTTGGGGGAAGGGATGGGAGCTTGGCAGACACACATGCAAGTTGTACTCACATGCTAGTAGAATTCTATGGCAACAACTCTTGAAAAAAAGGGTGGGGGGGTAAGAAAAGAGTGACTGAAAAGGCCTGGGAATTTGCATGCAAAACTTGACTTGACAGTGAAGGGGAAAAATGCCCAGTAGAGTTAGCTCCAGGAGAAGTCATAGAGTTTTGGAGCTGGAAGGAACCTCAGAGATCAGTCCAGGCCAAGTCATTCTCAAACCGCAAGATAGGCCTGGCAGCCATCTGAGAAGAACAAAGTGCTTAGGTAGGTAAATGGATAGGGGGACAATTCCCCAGTGCTTTTGAGGAGGTCTAGGCATGCCGTAACATGCTACAAGTCCTGGACTGGGTGGAAGATGCACACGATCCTACAAATCACTATTTGGAAGGAATTATTTGTTTGTGTGGTATATAATTCAGTGCAGCCCCATGACCACACCGGAGTTGTAGCCTTTTGTGTTGGAGACAACAATAGAGGGGAAAATGGGGGTGGGAGTGGGGCGGGAATTGGGCCTTGGCCTCAGTGGAGCAGTACGTATGTGTCTCTGCCCTGGCGGCAGCATGTGCTGCCTTTCAGGACGTTGCCAGGCAACCAAAAGCTGCCTGCCACAGTAACTCTAGGAGCCCCATTGAAAGGGACTGGACAGCAGAGAGAAAGGGACAGCCTGACTGTTCACAGGCTATTGTGGCCACGATGAGGAGGCAGACAGAAAGGAAAAAGCAAGCAGAGAAAAACAAAGGAGCAGGGGGTGGTGTCAGGATCAGAGCTATTTATTGCTAAGGGAGGTCTTCTGTGTGGGTGCTCCTTTTCCTGAAGTTGGTCCTTACTGCCCCACTTTTTTCTTGTGCCTCTTGCCTCGTCGCAGGGGACAGACCCTCAGGAGTAGCTCCAGGTCTCCTCTGTCTTGAGGATCTGTGTTCTTGGTCCAGAAGCCTAATCAAATTATCTATCTATTGTCTGACACATGTAAACAGCCCCGACTCACAATAAAATCCTTTCATGATCCCTTTTTTTCCAAGTGGCCAGCTGAAATAAATTTATGAAGTTAGAAAACTTCCCTCAGTGGGAACGGGTATCTTGTGGGAAAATAGAAGGGACCTCACAAAGGCCATGCAGTTAAAAGCAAAACTTCTAGCAGGAATGTCAGGGAAGAGATTTCTCATGTGTGAGTAGGAGGAGGGCGCAGGAGGGAGGAATGAAAATTGTGCTTAAGTGTGCTAGAGGAATAAGACAGTTCTTCTTAGCTTTTTGTTTTTCCCACAACATACATTGCTAAGACCTCCCAAAATGTAATCCCTCTTCTCAGCACCACTATCCTCACAACTAAAGCCAATGATGTCAAACAGGCTGGGAGAGAAATAGCAAAGTAGTGACAAGGCTCTCCCTCCCACCCTGAGGGGTGTGAGCAGAGTACTGCCAACTCCCACTAAGCCAGGATGGGAGCCATCAGGCCTGAGACCCAAACCCAACCCTCTTCATAGGAGACTAAAAATAACATTCTTGACAAATTCATTTTTAACCCAGTTTTTATCTGACCAAGGATTGGCTTAGCGGTCTTACATTCTAGAAAGGGGGACAGTACTTCTCACCTCTCTTTGTTAATTTATTGCACCCGACTTCCTTTCCCTTATAATGCTCCCTAAATGGTAGTCTCCTGATAACTCATTCCCACCCCTCTTTTAAATTCTGTGAGCTCTACTAAGGTGTTAATGGCTGATAAGAGACCTCAAGTATTATTAGCATCCTGGGCATATTTAAAAGGCATTTTAACTTTTGAATACGTAAAGGAATGAAATGTCTCATGTCAGAATTACAGGGATGAGGAGGAGGTGGACAGAGGAAAGGAGGAGAGGATTTTTGGGCAACTGTCCAATACTTGTGAAATTATACCAATATGTAGCTATCTGTGATAAAGGTCAGATCTGCTGCCAGAATCAGTATACAGCTTATCAGTAAAGGTTGGGTCCTGACTATCATATCTTTCTCTAGAAAGAGACCTAACAATCCCCCATCCCTGCCACAGTCAAAAGGGCTGGAATATACCTTACCTGGCTCTCTAAGACATTGCAAGGCCTCTAGGCAGAACTTTTGTGGGAGTGTTGCTGCATGATTTAATGTTTGCAGATGATTGTGCACTCAATGCAGCCTCTGAAGGCGAGATGCAACAAAGTATGGATCACTTCTCTGCTCCTTGTGCAAATTTTGGCCTAACAATTAACACCAAGAAGACACAGGTGCTCTGTCAGCCACCACCACACCATCCATCCGTGGAACCATCAGTTACAGCAAATGGAGAAGTTCTGAATGCTGTGGATAAGTTCACTTAACTTGGTAGTGTACTTTCCAGGGATGTACACATTGATAATGGGGTTGACACACGCATTGCCAGAGCTAGCTCAGTGTTTGAGAGGAAAGTGGGGGTGAGAAGAGGTATTAGATTGACTACCAAACTGAAGGTCTACAGAACTGTGGTGCTGACCTCTTTGTTGTATGCCTGTGAAACCTGGACAGTCTACCAGCGCCATGTCAGGAAACCATATCGCTTCCATTTGAATTGTCTTAGGAAGATTCTGAAGATCACCTGGCAGGATAAGATACCAGACACTGAGGTCCTTACTTGAACTAAACTGCCAAGCATTTAAACTTTGCTTCAGAGAATGCAACTCTGATGGGTTGGCCACGTTGTTCAAATGTAAAATGTATGCTTGCCAAAATGACTACTTTATGGAGAACTCACACAGGGCAAGTGTTCACATGGTGGTCAGAAGAAGCGATACAAGGACATTCTCAAGGTGTCTCTCAAGAACTTTGGAATTGATTGCGTGACATGGGAGACACTGGCACAGGATCGTTCAGCATGGCATTCCTACATCAGAGAAGGTGCTGTGCTCTATGAGCAAAGCAGAATTGAAACAGTTCGAAAGAAATGCAGGATGAGCAAATTTGGAATATCCACCCCAAAAGTTCACATGGACTATTTGTGTCCAACCCCTGGTAGAGCATTATGGGCTCATATTAGTCTCATCAACCACAGTCAGACACACTGAAATTTGACTCTAGCATAGTGATATCCTTTTGGTCCTCTTTGAGAACTAAGGACAACAACCAGGCAGAACTGTATTAAAAAGCTTTCTAGACAAAATGCTGTCTACTCTTTTCTTTAAAATCCTTAGAGAAGGGATTTTATGTTCAAAGAGGATGGAGACACAGGAAGGTGTTACCAAAAGAGGATGCAGAGCTTTCTTTGGAGATTTCTCTGGAGATCTTTAAGAAGTAGCCAACGCCTCTTTCTCTGATAGGATTTTTGCACTGGATTTTCTTTATGCATTCCAAGCAGTGTTATGGTGCAATGTGAATATCTGTATTTCTTTGATTTCTTGGCAGTATACTGTTTCTTTTACTCTGTTTCTGCTTTGCCATTTGGTAACTATATGACTGCTAGCAATTTACCTAACCTTTCTGGGCCTCAGTGTCCTTGTCTGTAAAAATGGGCATACTGGGAACTACTCACTTCATAGGGTTATGTTAAAGAAAGCACTTTGTAAACTTTGCAGTATTATAGGAATGCAAATTTTTAATTCATATTCCCATAGTTGTTTGCTGCAATAACTTAGAAGGTTAGATTTTGTTTTGCTTTGTTTTGTTTTAAATTGGATTCACTTATCTCAAACTGTACCTTACCCTGTCTATTGGCTACTTCCCTCCTACCTACAAACATGCCCATCTCTCCTTTATCCTCAAAACACCCTCTTTTGATCCTTCCATCTCCTCATGACCTATATCTTTTCTGCCTTTTTAAACTAAATTCCTCCTAAAGGCTGACTACAGTAGGTGTTTCCATTTCCTTTCCTCTCTCTTCTTAACCCCTTAAGGTCTGACTTCTGACCTCACCATGCCACCAAAACTGCTCTCTCCACAGTTACCAGTGATCTTTTAGTTGCCAAATCCAATGGCCTTCACTCAATCCTCATTCTCTTTGACCTCTGCAGCTTTTGACACTGTTGATCACTCCTTATTACTTACTGTCTTCTCTCTAGGTTTTTGGGGCACCACTCACTCCTGGTTCTCCCCCTACCCATCTAACCATTTCTTCTCTGTCTCCTTTGTTGGATCCTCATCCAGATAACACTTTCTAACTGTACATATCTCACGGCATTCTGTTCTGGACCCTCTTCTCTCCTCCTCTATTCCTTCACTTGGTGATCTCATCAGCTCCCATGAACTTAATTACCATATCTATCCTGATGATTCTCAAGTTTACCTATGCTGCCCTAAACTTTCTTCTGACTTCTAATCTCAAATCTCCAAAGGCCTTTCAGACATTTCAAACTGGATGTCTCATAGACATCTTAAATTCAACATGTCCAAAAGAGAACTCATCATCTTTTCCCTTTACCCTTCCTCTTCCCTCCTAACTTCCCTATTTCTGTAGAGGGCAACACCATCCAACCCAAAGGCTCACAGCCTGGGACTCCTCACTATTTCTCTCCCTTATGTCTAGTCTGTTGCTAAAGCTGGTTGATTTTACCTTTGCAACATCTTTCAAATCGTGTCCCTCCTCTTCTCTGATATTGCCACTAGTCTGATACAGGCCCTCACCACCCCATGCCTGGATTGTTGCGATAGCCAGCTGGTGAGTCTTCCTGCCACAAGTCTCTCCCTACTTCAACAATAATAACGATAACAGCAACAGCAACAATAACCATAATAAATAAATAATTAAAAAATGTGAAAATCTAGCCCTAAAGCCTAAAATGTCTTACAAAATATAAGCTCCTGAGCCATCACCAATCATTTTGACTTTCATCACCGAATTTCAATGACTGTGGAAGAGAAAGCGAGGCTGATGACTTTTCAAAGTTCTGCCTCGCTTAAATCCAGTTCATGTGCAAGTGAAGACATCACCCTAGTGATGTCACTGGTCTTCTAGAATGAAGGACAAACAACAGCTTCAGTCCACCCTCCACTCAGCTGCCAAAGTCATTTTCCTAAAGACCAAGTCCATGCTACCCCATCCTCAATCAGGTCTACCAGCAACCCGTTGCTTCTAAGACAAAATACGAACCCCTGTGTTTAGCATTCAAAGTCCTTTGTAACCTAGTTCCTCTACTTTTCCAGTTTTCTTACACTTCAACCTCCCTGGCCCCTTGTATTTTTTGATCCAATGGTTCCATGAACAAGACATTCCATTTCTCAGCTCTGGGCATTTTCTCTGGCTTTCTCCCATTCCCGAAATGCTCTTCCTCTTCATCTTTCCTCCTGGCTTCCCAATCTTCTTTCAAGTCTCAACTAAAATTCTGACTTCTATAGGAAGAATTTACCAATTCTTCTTAATTCTAGTGTCTTTCCTCTGTAAATTATTTCCCATTTATCCTGTATATAGTTTGTACATTTTGTTTGCTTATTGTTTGTCACATTAGATTGCGAGTTTCTCAAGGGCAAGGTCTTTTACCTCTTTCCTGTATCCCCCATGATTAGCACAGTGCCTGGCACATAGTAGGTACTTAATAAATGCTTAATATCTGACGGACTGACCTCATCCCACAATGCATCAGTACAGAAGTTTTGATCTGGGGATGTTCACCTTTCCTAGGCAGTCTGATGGCCCTATGTCCTGAGGACTCATCATAATGATGCCAGATTTAATGCGAAAATCCAATCGACTTTAGTAAACTATAGCTCAGAACTCCTGAGTTCACTCATCTCACATCATACAAGGTAGGGTGTTACTCAGAATAGGTTTGCAGCAGTAGACAGACTGTAATGCTCACTTTGTTCTTGTTACTGGGACCTGAAATAGGACTCAATCTAGCGAAAGCAATGGGATCATGTTAAGGTTCAATCCCTGAAAGCAGTGCCACTCCACTCTGAAAGAGTGTCAGTAGAATATTGCCTCCACCTGGAAGCTAAGGAAACTTTGTGCCTAATGGGGCTCATTCAGGTTTGATAAGGGTTGGCCAGTTTCCTAGGATACTTGAATATAGAGAAACTCTATTTCTAGGATGGCACAGAACAGAGATCCCTAAGCAGAAATATGCTGTGTTTTTGATATAATCCATGGGACTGAAATATATCCCTCACCACCCATGTATCACTTAAAACTAAGACATTTGATGATCTTGTGAAATTACTGAAAGCACAGTTCTCACCAGATTCAGAGATTTACATTTTATCACCAGAATCAACAGCCTGGAGAGGGCATTATTGCTTATCTTACAGAGCTGAACCATCTGTCTTATCACTGAGGATTTCTTAGATGATATGTCGTGGGATTAGCTCGTGTATAGATTTCACACTGAAGCCAGTCCTCCAATGATAACCTCTTGAATGGATGAAATTTGACACTTTTAATATTCCAAGACAGGGACCTAATTGGTGATACTACATCACTAAAGTAAAGCAGCTCCTGCTATACATACTATCGTTAGGTAGGGAGTTCTTGCCAAAAAGATAAGTAAAACCTAGGAATTACATTTTACTTACTTTTTTACTTACTTACCTTTACTTACTCTTCTAGAAAACAGAAATCATTTTATCATTCCTCCACCACATATAACATGTTCTCGAATCATTTCCATGAAAAATGTAAAGATATAACACATTTTTGGGGGTCGTTGCTTTCCTTCTAATAGTAAACATAGGCAGAGCCTTGGAAACCTAGGTTTCAAAAAAGAGCTTTTGGATCAATTAGTATGCCGTCAATGGGGATCACAGAAGCAATTGTCCTTCTACAGAGGCAAATAGATGGACAAGGGAGGAGTCAGAAGGTGCTGTGAAGGACAGACTATTGCTGATCTTGTAAGGTAGACTAACCCCCTCCCACTACAAACATAAACCCTTTTGTGCTCCCTGTGACCAACACATTGGACAGATTGCATCATAGTCTAGCACACAAGACTACTTCCCTAGTGATAAAACAACACAGAACAGAAAAACACATAGGAAAAGACAGTGAGAAATATTAAGTCCCCAGAGTTGCCCTGCTCTGGATCATCTGGTTCTTTCATTTTCTAGGTTTTCACATTTCACTAGGGGGATGCAACATTTCCATTGATAAGTAAATATAAGATAGATTTTTAAAATGCATAGTAATTTGGGAGGACCCTTAACTGAGGGAAAGAAGAAAGTCCTTTTGAAGAAGGTTGTCTTAAAGAGAGGTAGGGATATCAAGAGGCAAAGATGAAGAAAGTGAACATTCCAGGCATGGGGGACAGTATGGAAACTAGAAATAGAATGTCATGTGTAGGGAACAGCAAGAAATTCAGTTTGGCTAGAGTATAAAGTACATGAGGGACAATAATGTGTAATAAGTGGAAAGATAGGCTTAAGCCAAATTGTGAAAGTGATTGAAGGGGGGAAAATCTTTGTATCAAATTTATCTGACGGAGACATATTAACAATAAGCAAATGTATGAAACCAAAAAACATTCCCTTATATCAAAGTATGTGAACAAACAGTTTCCTAAAGAGGAATGAGAAACTATTAACAATTATATGAAAGAATGTTCCAAATCATTGAGAAATTCAAAGCAAAACAACTCTGAGGTTTCACCTCATACCTTGGAAATTGACAAAGATAACAGAAAATGGGGCTAATCAATATTGGAAGGATTGGGAGAAGATAGGCATAGTAAGGCATTGTTGGTGAAGCTATGAATCAGCACAACCATTTTGGAGAGCAACCTAGAAGTTTGCAAATAAAGCGACTAAAATATCCATACCCTTTAACCCAGAGGTTCTACCACTAGTATTGGTACTCCAACAAGGCCATTGGTAAAAAGAAAATCCCTATATGCACCAAAATATTCATAGCAGCACTTTTAATGATAATAACAAAGAATTGGAAGCAAAGTAGATTCACATCACTTGGAAAATGGCCAAACAAATGAATGTAATGGGTATAATGTATTACTGTGCCATAATAAATGACAAATATGATGAATACAGAGAAGCACAGAAAGATCTATATGAACTGACACAAAGTGGAATAAGGAGACACACACACACACAGCGACCACAATGTAAATAGAAAGAGCAATCACAAAAAACCCAAAAGGGAATGTGACAAAATTATAAAGAATACGAATGGCTCCATGGAAGAAGCATGAGAAGACATTCCACCCCACTCCTTTGAAGAGGTAGAAGGTCCACAAGTATAGCACATTGTACTTTTTTAACTTTATTCAATGTATTCATCAGTTACACTGATTTTTTTCCTCTTCCTTTTCTTTTATATGTAAAAACATCATTTGTCATATGAGATGGTTCTCTGGGGCAGGGAGAAGGTAAAAATATGGAGATGTAAAACAAAGATAAAAAACCTTATTAAAAATTAAATGGGTGAGTAGAGCACCGGCCCTGGAGTCAGGAGGACCTGAGTTCAAATCTGGCCTCAGACACTTTGACACACTTACTAGCTGTGTGACCTTGGGCAAGTCACTTAACTCCAATTGCCCTGCCTTCCCCCCTCCAAAAAAAAATCAAATGGAACATTTAGTATTTTGTCCTAGAGGCAACAGAGGTGGGACATGGTCAGATCCATGCTTTATGGATATCAATTTTGCATCTGGGTGGAGAATGGATTGGAGAGGAGAGAAACTAGGAATATGGAGACCAATTAGAAAACTACTGTACAATTTAAAGGAAGAGATGAAGAGGGTTTGAACCATGTTGTGGTTGAGTAGAGAAAAAGGGATGAATGTAACAGATGTGGAGAAGGTTGAATTAACAAGACTGGGCAACTGATTGGATATAGCAGAGCAAGTCAATAGTTGAGGATGAATCTTAGTTTCAGATCTTGGTGATTGAAGGAATAGTGAAGCCTTCAATAGAAATAGGGAAGCTAGAAGGAGAGATGAGTTTAAAGAGGAAAGATAATAAGTTCTATTTTGGACCTGTTGAGTTTTGACATTCAGGTAGTAATGTCCAGCTTACAGTTGGAGATGTAGGAGTGAAGTCCAGAAGAAAGAAGAAAGGAAGAAAACAAGCATTGATTAAGCATCCACTATGTGCCAGGCACTGTGCTAAGTGTTTTACAAATATTATCTCATTTGATCCTCAGAAGGTAAGTGCTATGATTATCTTCCATTTTTCTTTTTCTTTCTCTTTTTTTTAAATAAATTTATTTATTTTTAGTTTTCAACATTCACTTCCATAATATTTTGAATTCCAAATTTTCTTCCCATCTCTCCACTCTCCCACCCCAAGATGGTGTGTAATTTGATATAGGCTCTACATATACATTCATATTAAACCTATTTTTACATTAGTCATGTTGTAAAGAAGAATTAGAACCAATGGGAGAAAGCACAAGAAAGAAGAAACAACAAAAAAAGAGAGAGCAAATAATATGCTTCAATCTACATTCAGACTCCATAGTTCTTTTTCTGGATGTGGATAGCATTTTCCATTGTGAGGTTTTTGGAATTGTCTTAGATCCTTGCATTGCTGAGAAGAAATGTCTATCAAAATTAGTCATTGTACTCGCTTCACTCAGCATCAGTTCATTAAAGTCTTTCCAGGTTTTTCTGAAGTCTGCCTGCTCATCATTTCTTACAGCACAATAGTATTCCATTAAATTCACATACCACAACTTGTTCAGTCATTCCCCAACTGATGGGCATCCTTTCAATTCCCAATTCTTGGCCATCACAAAAAGAGCAGCTATAAAAATTTTTGTACACATGGGTCCTTTTCCCATTTGTATGATCTCTTTGAGATACATACCTAGAAGCAGTATTTGCTGGGTTAAAGGGTAAGCACATTTTTATAGCCCTTTGGGCATAGTTCCAAATTGCCTTCAGAATGGTTGGATCAGTTCACAACTCCACCAATAATGCATTAGTGTTCCAAGTTTCCCACATCTTCTCCAGCATTTATTATTTTCCTGTTTTCTCATGTTAGCCAGTCTGTGTAATGTGGTACCTCAGAGTTGTCTTGATTTGCATTTCATGTGACTATAGATAGCTTTAATTTCTTTCTCTAAAAACTGCCTGTTCATATCCTTTGACCATTTCTCAATTGGGGAATGACTTGTATTCTTATAAATTTGACTCAGTTCTCTATGTATTTTAGAAATGAGGCCTTTATCAGAGATACCGGTTGTAAAAATTCTTATCCAGTTTTCTGCTTTCTTTTTATTCTTGGTAGCATTGGCTTTGTTTGTGCAAAAACTTTTCAATTTGATGTAATCAAAATTATCTATTTTTGCATTTCATAATGTTCTCTATTTCTTGTTTGGTCATAAATTCTTGCCTTATCCATAAATCTAACATAAACTATTCTTTGCTCTCCCAATTTGCTTATAGTATCAGCCTTTATATCTAAATCGTGTACGCATTTTGACTTTATTTTGGTATACAGTATAAGATTCTGGTCTATGCCTACTGTCTGCCTTCCTATTTTCCAGTTTTCCCAGAAGTTTTTGTCAAATAATGAGTTCTTATCCCAGAAGCTAGAGTCATTGGGTTTATCAAATAGTAGATTACTATAGTCATTGACTACTGTATCTTGTGGATATTATCCCCATTTTACAGTTAAGGAAACTGAGGCATACAGATGTTTAGTGACTTGCCTAGGGTCGCAGAGCTAATCAATGTCTAAAGTCAGATTTTAACTCAGGAACATAAGACCAAACCCAGTATTCCATTCAGTTTGCCACCTGGCTATCTCTAAAAAGATGAGGGCTGGATAAATAGACTCAGAAATCACCTGCAAAGAGACAGTTGTTGTTTTTGGTCTTTCGTTCTTGAAGAGGACCAATGACATCACAAGGGTGACATCTTGACTTGCGTGTGAATTGGATATAAGTAAGGCAGAGCTGTGCAAAGCTGTTAGCCTCTCTCTCCTGCAGAGGTGATGGTTGAATCCATGGGAACTGAAGAGATAACCAAGAGAGAATATAGAGAAAAAGGTGAGGGCCTGGGACAGAGACCTAAGATATAGCTATGCATAGGGGCAACACTGAATAAAGAACCTGCAGAGGAGACCACTAAAAGTCACCAGTCTAATAAACTTTTCCAGGATCTTGGAATCAGTGATGGACACATAGCACTGCATGTCATCACCCCGCCTCTTTCCACCCCATTTTTGGCCGAGCTTCAGCAGGTAGGACAGAGGTTACCAAATTATTTTTCCTTTGTAAAAGAGGAAAGACAGAATGTTAGAACAACCTTGAGTTCAACTCCCACAGTATATTAATTTCTTCCAATTTTGGCCTCCTCATTTGGAAGATGAAGAAATTGAGTCATTTTATTAAAGTTATGTGATTTAGTGAAAGTCAGATATCTTATAGGCTCAAATGGCCAGTGGAAGTAGATTTACAATGGATTCACAGGTGATATATATGTATATACACATATATACATGTAATATCACATACATATATGTTGATACTTTTCTTTCTATATATCCAAACATCTGCATAGTACTCTTTATTTACCATATTTTCCCTGGCTTGGTTATAGTAGATTCACAATTAATCAAGTTAGCAGTAGAAACAGGAAAGCCAGTGCTTGACTTTTATCTTCTGGAGGATAAAAGCATATTTTTTATGCCAAAGGAATCATTTTTTAAAAAAACTTGCAGAGGAGTCCACCAGTTTAGGTAAAAGCAGTAGGACAGATACTTCTATTCAAGCAAAGGGAGATAGGGACCTTGGGGGTGGGAAAAATAAAGAGAATAAAGGCATAAATTCCTTATACTGTCCACCTTAACCCCTATAAAATACCTCCACAAACATGAGAAAAAAATCAGCAGGTCCAATCTCTTACCTCTTTCCAGAATCAAACAATATTAGAAGTGTTTATGTTAGCAATGGGAGGTCAGGATAGCACAGCAGGCTGCATATTTGAGGTTGTTAGCTTTTTAGGAGGATCAGGCTTAGATTGCCACGGAGCATGGAATCACCCCAAGAATGTGACAGTCACAGCTGTAACTTGTAGGACAGTTGAAAGAAGCAAATCCTTTAGGATTGAATATCCCGTCAGCTTAATATGTGACATTCATCAGTTTTCAGAAGTGGATTTAAAATTTTTTCCCCCTTTGAGGTTCCGTGTTGTTGCTATCCTCAAGCATATCATTTCAATTTTTCACAGTTCATAGTAAGTTGCACAAAAAATTTTTCCCTCTCAAAGTATAGTCATTTAGTCTAGTATCACTAACATATCCATAAAAAGTGAAATACACCTGAAGTTTAATCTTGTATTCAAGTTCATTAAAGCACACAAGTCTGACTTTTTTAACCCAGATTCTATTAGTCTTATGATGACTATATTAGTCTTTATGTTGGTACATACTTTAGTCGGAAATTCCCATGTTTCAAGGCTCCAAGGGTGTGTCATTGAACAAATTCTAGAGGAAATCCATATTGCCTTCCCCAAACTGTGTTAGGTCTTTCCTTTGCTCTTATCAGACTTGCCCTGCCCAATAATACAATAAGGCCTCAAACAATGTTAAAATAATATTGCGATTGAGACAAAAAAAGTCACAAAGGAAGGAAATTTTGAATTCCTGCTCTCCCTCAAGCTATCATCCACCGGGCCTGTTATCGAAGGGTCAGAGAATCACATTCTGCAACCTACATCATGTATTCATTTACACATACATAGCTTTGCTCATAACATACTTAAAATGCATGCATTTATGGGTAAATATTTTCAGGGAACTACCTGGGATGACTTGAGGATTCTGAAAATGAACTCAGGATGAGCATTATTTAAGCTCAATCATGTGAAATAAGAGTTTTAGGTGCATTAGGTATCTCTTTTTTTTTAAATTTATTTTTGACATGTTTGGTTTTCAGCATTGATTTTCACAGGCGTTTGAATTACAAATTTTCTCCCCATTTCCTCCCCGCCCC
>CM053622.1:578806657-578884364 GCA_028646595.1 Phalanger gymnotis
CTGGGGTGGGGCCCTGCTTCCCTCTGCCACTTTGTGGGTTCTGCAGCTCTAGAATTGGTTCAGAGCCATTGTTTTATAGGTTTTTGGTGGGGAGCTCATGCCAGTCACTGCTTCCCAGCCGCCATCTTGGCTCCGCCCCCCCATTAGGTAGCTCTTTACCCAGTTTAATTGATCGAGATGTAGGACCCCTCTATAAATTCCTATTCTGATGCTTCATAGGGGCATGGAAGTGCTCCTGGTCTCTTTTTTTAAATAACTTTTTTTCTAATTAACAAAAATATCTTTTCTCTCCCTCTTTTCCCCCTAGTGGAAACAAAACAGAATAAATCCTTAAATAAATATGCATAGTCAAGCAAAACATTCCGTCATTGGTCAGCTCCAAAATAGGTATATCTCAATTTGCACCCTGAGTTTATCATATCTCTGTCTAGAGATGAGTAGCATGTTTTATCATACAAATGGTACATTTGGAATCATGACTGGTCATTCTATTCATCAGAGCTCTCAAGTCTTTCAAAGCCGTTTGTATTTAAAATGTTGCTATTGTATAAATTATTTTTCTAGTTTTGCTTAATTTCTCTCTGTGGCAATTCATATGAGTCTTCCTGGTTTCTCTAAAACATACATTTCATCATTTTTAATAGCACAATAGTATTCCAATACATTTATATGCCATAACTTGTTTAGCTACTCACCAGTTGATGGGCACTCCCTTAGCTTTCAATTTTTGTACATATAGGAAAGGAAAAAGGACAGAGAATAATCACTGATTAAGCACCTACTTGTGCCAGGCACTATGCTAAATGCTTTTACAAACATTAAATCATTTGTTCCACACAACAACTCTGTGAGATAGGTGCCATTATGTTTTACAGTTGAGAAACTGAGGCAAACAAAAGGTCACACATCTAGGGTCCTTTTATTCTTTCTTTGATCTCTTTGGGAATATAGGCCTAGTAGTGATATCACTGGTCTAAAGATAAGTACTGTTTAGTAACTGTTGAGGCTCAGTTCCAAATTGCTTTCTAGAATGGCCGAACCAAACTGCCCCTGGGTACTTGAAGGCTGTGTTCTTGAAGCAGCTTCTACCAAGCTGGAAAGGCTTTGAGAATTGTCTTGGAACTTGGCTACATCTGTCAGACGTAGTAGGCACGTTTAAATATGCTGACAATCCTCCATTTTTGATTTGATCCCACAGTAGATTTTTGCACTGACCTAGGTTAACATGGCTCTACAGATATCCAGTCGCTTCCATTTTGTCCAGTTCTGACATTAGTTATGTCTTCTCTTAGCATGCCGTTTTAAGTCTGTAGCTTTCATTTGGTTACATTCTGCTAGAAGCTCCAGCTCTATTCTGTTCTGGTGAGTGTAACTTTACACGATTGGGTTTACATTGACATATTGAGACAGTCATAATAGAATTAGACTTTAAAATCTCCTGGAGAAAATCTGGGGGTTAAGTTTCCTTAACTCTTTTTATAGTGGCAGCCTAGCTAGAAAATTATATTTCAATTGAAAATTCTATAATGCTCTGAGGTATTGCAATAAATGAGTGTGGAAATGCTGAGCACATACTGTCCTGGCATTTCTTATTAGGCATATAACAGCCTTGAATGAAAGTAATATTGCAGACTAATTTGGTTATGAAGGCAATAATAGTGTGTCTTGTCCTGGTGACAAAGTTACCTTTTGTGTACAGTCTTTTTTGAGTTTAATAGATAATAATAGCAGCTCACATTTATAGATGTTATTACGACTGGTGCATAATAAAAATTTTCCCACTAGAATGAATACCTGCTTCACAGTACTGTCTCTTACTTGATTCTACTACCAGATCTGAGAGATGTGGGCCATATATTGGGTTCAGTAGGAAATAGTATTTTATGTAGACATTTTTATGAACCTGAAATTTTGTTTTTAAACCAAGATCAAAGGTCAAGAACTACACCAGAATTAGAAGACCCTTTCATACTCACACAATTATTTATATTTACTCAACCTTAACATTCAATTAAATTCAATTCTATCATTTCCTCATCTGTAAAATGCAAGTGGTAGACTTGAGACTCCCCAAGGTCCCTTACAACTCTAAGTCTATATACTATGAATTCAATTCAACGAACATTTATTAACTGGTACTTACATGCAAGAAGCTAGCACCTACCTATGTGCCAGATGCTAGGGGTACAGACACAGTAAGAAAACAGCTGCTGCCCTCAAAGAACTTCCATTCTACTTGGGAGGAGGGGGGTTTACACACAAATGTATAGAAATAAGTATAGTTCATGGAAAATTAAGGAGAGAGAGCACTAATAAATGGTGAGATCAGGGATGGTTTCATGCAGGAGGTGGCATGTGAATTGAACCTTGAAGAAAAGGAAGGATTCTTAGAGGCAAAGATGAAGTGTATTCCACAATTAGCAATGGCTTGTTGGAATGCATGGAGGCAGGGGATAGATTGTTGCCTTTAAAGAATGGTTAACAATACAGACTGACTGAAATTTCAAATTTGGGAAGAGAAATAGAATGAAATAAGTTTGGAAAGATAGGCAAGAGCCAGATTTACAGAGGGCCTTAAATATGAGGCCGAGTTTGGATTTTATTCTTCAGGCAATGGAGAGATCACTGAAGATTTTGGAGCAAACACATCACATGGTGAGATCAATGCCTTAGGAAGATTATTTTGGTAACTGTACAAAGCACGGATCGGAGAGGGAAAAGATTGGCAATAGGGAGAACAGGTAAGAGGTGATCACAGCAGTCCAGACAAGAGTTGATTGGACCTGAACTAGGGTAATGACTGAGAAAGCCTGAAAGATATTATGGAGAAGATTTGACAAAACTAGTGGACTGATTGCATATGGGGGATCATGGAGAAGAAAGAGCTGACTATGTTTGGACAGGTCTATTTTGATGTTGCATTTTGCTGTCTGGAATGGTATAAAGACAATGCCTTTTCTCTTTAAAATGCATTTAGGCAAGAAAGCAGAATTCAATTTTTAACATTCAGTTTGAGGAATCTTCCTAAAGCTATGTAAGGGTTTTATGTATGCATTTTAATACCTCATGATGATCAAATTGAAACAAATGAGAAAGGTCACTGTTTATGCAATTGATTTACTTCTAGGATAAATGGTGTTTGGAATGTACTCAGACACATTCCTGACTGGTGTTTATTATTTGATTAAATATGATTTTCAAAGGTCACATCTACACAAGAGTAGGATATCATTTTATGCTGAAATACAGTTGCATTTATCCCCATCTGTTTCATTCTATCTCTGTATCCTTTGTTACCACAGGGGAAATAAAACACAGGCAAGGGCAAAAGCATGAGTATATTATAGTAGTGCCTTGCCTAGGTCTTAGGGATAATACTTAGTTTTTATTCTCTCCAAGGGCTGAGGATAAGAGAGAATAAAGGAATTAACATTTAATGTTCACAGAGCATTGACACAGTACACGACAAAGATTATGGTAGTACCTTAACTGACCAATCAATCAAGCAGTAAATATTTATTGAGTGAACAATAATAAGGTTATGGCAAGTGCCAAATGGGTGGTGCAAATATTAAGGGCTATTTATAAGAACTCACAAGAAGCTGAGATCTCTGTGGAATTGTAGTAATGACAGAAGGCTTCCTGGGGCAAGGGGGACTTGAGTTGGGCATTGAAAAGAATGGGTGAAAATGAAAACAAGAACAACTAGCACAAAACAAAAAAAAAACAAATATCATAAAATTACAAAGAACGAGCATGATCCCAAAGAAAGGTTATGAGAAGATGCCTCTGTCCATTCCTTTGTGGGGAGGAGGGGAAGGGTATCACTGCTGTGGAACATTGCATATATTGGCAGGTTTTTTTCAATGTATTGATCAATTTTGCAGATATTTTTTTCCTCTTCCTCTTTTTTCTTAAAAAAATTTGTTGTGATAGGAGATGGCGCTCTAGGAGCAGAGAAGATGGAGGGATGCAGGGGTTAATTTGGGCTATATCAAAACAAAAGGTCACAATAAAGATATATTTAAAGAAATTAAAAATAGGTGGAAACAGAGAGAAAGCCATGCCAGAAGAGATAAAAATGCTGTAAAACCTTGGGTTTTCAATATCAGATCTTTCCAGAGTTGGGGAAGAGGATATACATTGGGTGAAAAAGAGAGAACAGTGAGATGGGAAATGTGATTGGTTCAGCATAGGAACTGAACCCCAAAAGGACAATGTGTGGTATAATACATATTAGCAGTATTAGTATCTTCTAGCTCTTCCTCCTCCTTGTTTCTCTCTTTGTGCCTGGACTGTCCCAGCTCCTTTCCAACTTTGTAAGGAATAGTTTCATTTCCCCAAACTAGTCAATATACTTGATCTTTCTACCTCTAGTCTTTTCCAATCCAATTCACCCTGTACCCCATTACCAGATCAGTCTTTCCAAATGTTATGGTAATTAGGGTGGGACTTTTTTTTTATACTGTTTTCTCTCTTAGAATGCTAAAGTAATCAAGTGCCTTTGGTTAAGTCTTGCTAGGTGCAAAGCCCCAGGCCCACAGGCTTTTGCTAACTAAGTGTGAAGCCCCAGGCCCACACCTTTTTGCTGATTAGGATTGACACCTTCAGGCCCTAAGAAGGGTATATATACTCGGAGGTTAGCATTTTGCCTTGGGGCTCTCACTCACTGGAAAAGGGTTGGGTGATTTGACCAGACAGACTCTGGGTAGCCATTGTTAAGAGCCCCCCGGCTTTGAAAATCCAGATATTGGTGCCTCTCTCTCTGGTAACTATGTAATTCTTTGGTAAGACAGCTAGAGGCCTTTCTGTTGATAACTGTGTGTGTTTGCTCTGTTTCTGTCGTTTCTGTTTGTAATTTCTGTTTGCATTTGCTCTGAAGTTCAGGGTGCTGGCTTTTCCCCCTAAACTAAGTGAATGATATATGTATGTTTAGTTAAAGTAAGATTGTTAACCCCTTAAAGTTGCTTTCCTTAGAAAAGCAGATCAAAGAACCTGTGCTAGCAGCCTTCCTGTGTGCTGGTGTTGTTGGTCTTTTGCTCCCACAACAACCGCTATAAACATCGTTGTTACACCAAAGCACAGATTTCATCATGCCTGCTTAAGACACCCTGGCGCTTCCCTACTACCTATAGGACAACATCCAAATTCATTAATCTTTCCAAATAAAACCTACAACAACATCTGGCCTCATCCCATTTATATATTAATCTTCTCATCACCCATAGCATCTCCCTAAGTGGTATGTACACAGCAGGCACTCAGTGAAAATGCTTAAATATTGAAGACTAAGTACTCACTGTTCTTTGCTCAGTGCTATGCACTTAGGTGGTCAGTGAATGTTTATTACTGAAAACCTTGAAGTACCACTTTCGTCATTCTATTCTATACTCAGCCTCTGGAAAGAACAACTAATTATTATTAACACTAAGGGTTGAACAATTTCAGTGACTATGACAGGAACATTATTGAAGTCAACATTTGTTGCAGGTCTAATATATTCAATGCACTGTACTAGGCATCCTTGGGATTAATAAGGAAAAAAAAGAAAGGCATAGGATGTGATCCCTGTTCTCATAGAATTTGTACTATTTGAGGAGGCAGGAGATATGCATAAAAGGATAACTAATAATACAATGCCATATATGCTATGACAAATGGAGAAGGGGGCAGCTAGGTGGCACAGTGGATAGAGTCCCAGGCCTCAAGTCAGGAAGACATCTTTGTGAGTTCAAATCTGGCCTCAGCCACTGACTAGCTATGTGATCCAGGGCAAGTCACTTAACTCTGCCTCAGTTTCTTCATTTGTAAAATGAGCTGGAGGAGGAAATGGCAAACCATTCCAATATCTCTTCCAAGAAAAACCCAAATGGGGTCACAAAGATTAGGACACAACTGAAAATGACAGAACAACAACAACAAAAGGAGGGGACAGAAAATAAGCATTGTTAAAGTTCAAAGGAGGGAGACACAGATGCCTAGAGGCAATGTTTCACACTAGAACAATTATATACACACCTATTCTAACATTCTTAACTGGTGGTTCCTTAAAGATTTGATTCCACAGAGAGAAAGTTATAGGGAGAAATTATGGGACATAGGCTCCTGAGTAGAAAATAGTCTGGGTGAGGAATGTGCCAAATTAGAATGAGGTAGGTACTGAGACAGACCTGGAAAAGAGCTGAGCTGGCTGGAGTGGGGAGTATGCTGGGCAGTTCTCTGCATAGCTGGGGGTGCAGGGAGACATGAATTGTGAAGTCAAGCCCAGGGGAATAGATTTCCACATGGGACAGTCTCTAGAGATAGTCTCAGTGAAGCTGCGAACTGGCCTAAGGCAGCTGAATCTAACAGTCCAAGGGTTGAAATAAGCCAGCCTGGGCGAGGAGCACTCTCAGAAAATTAGCTGAGATAAACCTACTTTAGAGTGGAATTTGGTAATTATCCATTAATGAGATTGTGAATAAGTTTGTTTGAAGCACCATTAGGAAGGCATGGTTATATTCCCCATTTTAAAGATACCAAATAGGAAAACTTTATGAAAGAAGGATGACTAGGAATCTGTGAAAGTAAGAAATGAAGTAATTTGTTCATAAAATAAAAAAAAACAAACCACAAACTTTTAGAACGTTCTTTATTAAGGAAAAGTTGTAGAAACGTTGCTCTAGATAATAACTTCACTTATCTATTTTATGAGAGCTTCTGAATTTATTAAATGTCCCCGTCCCTCCTCATTGTAGAGCTGAATAAGCTTAAAATAAATTTAAGTTAGTGGTACCCTAGAGTAAAACACTAGATCAAGTTAAATGATGAAGAGGCCAGCCAATGTATGTTTAATTCAATTCAATGAACATTTGTTAGCAGCCCTACTATGCCAAGGCATCATGCTTCCACAGTACAAAATGGATATTTTTTGTCAGATTTTAGGAAAAATCTCCAAAATTTCTCCAAATAATAAAATGGTTTAGATTTTTCAAATCTGTGCCTACAATAGTCGTATAGAAGACAGCTCAGTTGGCTGGTAGAAGAATCCTAAGAGGTATATTTTATACTCATCAAGTATCCTCTTCTTCCTTCCCCTCCTTTTCTCCCCCTCTTCCCCCAAATGAAGGTAATTTAAGTCTGAAAAATAAAGCGTGCTGCTGAGGTCACAGGTCTGGAGTATGTTTGATGAATAAAGGTGAATTACTATAAAGACTATATATTATCTACTTAGTAATAACAAAAGAAGTCATTTTCCACAGCTGTTCAGCAGAGTGGACAGAACTGTTTTGTTCCACTAAGTGCCTTGCACACAGTAGGTGCTTAACAAGTACTTGCTGATTTGAACTGAATTTGGAGTTAGAAGATATGAACTCAGATCTCTCCTCTGCTACTTTCTGCCTCTATGACCCTGAAAAAGGCACTAAGCTCTATGGATCTCAGTTTCCTTCTGTGCAAAATGAAGGGGTTGGACTGGATGATCCAACTTGTCAGCTAGAACCCTATGATTCTATTGCACTTTTGTGCCTGGGCTTATGTTAATAAACATTTAAACACTTTTCTCTCTCCCAGGTGCTCTAAGTGCCTGATACTTCCCAGTGGTGAGAGAGGTTCACTCTTATAAACTCTCAGGCCATCAAAAATGAAACTAATTTTACTTATAGTATGGTAAGAGACATGGAAAAGAGTGGCGTTAGAAACCATAAAGAATGAAAACAGATCCTTTCTTCCTACCTGGTATGCCCCTGCACCCTCACCCTCAGGACCTGTAGTTCTTTTCATGTCCAACTCTTCAGGACCCCATTTGGGGTTTTCTTGGCAAAGATATTGTTAGTGGTTTGCCATTTCCTTCTCCAGCTCATTTTACAAATGAGGAACTGAGGTTCCTCAGGGTTAAGCGACTTGCCCAGGGTCATATAACGATTAAGTGTCAGAGGTCAGACTTAAACTCTTCCTGACTCCAGGACGGGCACTCTAAACGTTGTGATACCTAGCTGCATTAACATCTTTACTATCCTCCTATCCCACACTACTGCCCTAGGTGGAGGCAGCCCTAGTGATGTGTGAGGTCAGGGTTATGCTTCCCACTGTTAACTGAGGAAGTTATGCTCTCCTTAGACATTTACTACTGCAATCTGCCACAATCACGGTTCTCTGCTCCCAGCCAGAGCAACAGCAATAGTTAATTAGAATTACAGTAGCTAATGTTTATAAAATGCTTACACTTTGCTAGGCGCTGTGCTAAGTGCTTTATGATTATCTCATTTGATCCATGTAACAACCCTGGGAGGGAGGTATTAGTATTATCCCCATTTTACAGATGATGAAATGGAGGCAAATGTGATCAAGAGACTTACCTAGGGTCACACGGAGGTCAGATTTGAGCTCAGGTTGAATTCAAAGTCTGTTTTTTGAGAGGTGAGATGTAGCAGTTAGAGAGAAAGCCAGGAAGACCTGAGGTTTAAGGTCTACTTCAAACATATAGTGACTGTGTCTTTGCATGAGTCATTCAACCTCTCAGTGCTCCAGGAAGCTCTCTGAGACTATATAAATTTGCAGAAAAGCCGGCAATCTGCACTGGTAGAGGAAATTCCTTACCAGAAATTCTCTGAAGTGATAAAATCACACACTTGGTAAAAAAAATTCCTTTGTATTTATTTATCTGTGTATATATTACCTGCTTCCTGTAGAATGTAAGTTAACTAAAGACAGGGACTATTTCTGTCTTCATAACCCCAGGATTTAGTGTAGTCACTTGCCGGTAGTAAATAGGCTACAGTTCTGATGACTGGATATTAAATGAATAAAAGATGATTGTGTGAGGTCCTTGAAGGCAGGGACCATGTTTTTGCTTTCCTGTGTGTGTCCCTATCACTTAGTACTATGTTCCTGGAACACAGCAAGCATTTAATAAATGCTTGTTGATGATAAGAATGGGAGTAAAACATCCAGGTGGAGATGTCTTAAAGGCAACTGGAGATGCCAATCTGGAGGTCCCAAGAGGGTTAAAGGCTAGAGAGTTAAAGGTATGAGACTCAGTGGCATAACGCTAATAGACTTGTGAGAAATGAAATGACCAAGGGAATGAGCAGAGAGAGAAAAGAGAAAACCAAAGCTTTAACCTGTGCAGCTTTGGTAAGTGTATGAAGAAGCAGCAAAATAAAAGGAATTAGAAATGTAATAAACACATCTGATTGAAATTGGGTCTCAAATTAAAACTGGGGAAATTTAAGACAGCTCTTTTGACCCTTTGGGATGTCAGGATCCTTCAGATTACAAAGAATTCTAGGGAGGAGAAGATACAGAAACTAGGTTAAAAAAGGGTTCATTATCTTAACTAAGCCGTGCTCTCCAAAAGCAGTCTTTAACAGGATGTTGTAAAGACTTCATTTTGGTTATTGGCCGGCTAGACTTTCCCCATCCTTCTGGCTCCGGTTGTCTGAGCTTCCAGAAAGCAAGCAGCTGTGTTGTCTGAGGCCCAGCGGTCCATTGCTAGCAAGATCTCAAGCAACTTGAAAGACCTTATTGACTCTACTCCCTTGCCTGGTTCCTCCTGCTTTTCCTGCTCCTGTCTATTGTCCCTATATATCTCTTGTTTTCCTCCTTTGCCTACCTCTCTCTGAGAGCCTTTAGTCCTATCTAAGGTACAAAGCATGTCTGCTGGTGGACATTCCCATGACTTAACCCTTGAGCAGATCTAAGCCTCCACCAAAGATGGTCTAACTCAGGGGTGGGGAACCTGAAGCCTTGAGGCCATACGTGACCTTCTGGATTCTCTGGTGTGGCATTTTGACTGAGTTCAAGGATTTGTTCTGTGAAGTTTGGATTTAGTCAAAGGGCTGCACTTGAGGACCTAGAGGGCCACATGTGGCCTCAAAGCTGCAGGTTCCCCACTCCTGATCTAACTTCTTCTCCTTCCCTATTCTCATTCGTAGACGTGAGTCAAATGGGAGAGAACCAGTTCCTGCCTCCTTCCCTCAGCCAACCTATAAGTTATTTTCTTTCTGTGGTATAATAGAAAGAATATTGACTTTGGAGTCAGAGGTCCTGGGTTCAAGTTGTGACTTTAATATTACCTGTCTTACCTCAGGCAAGTCATTCAACCTCTATAGCCTTAGTTTCTCTATCTGTCACAAAATGGAGTTGTACTAGATTATCTGTGAAGTCTGTTTTAGCTCAGGGACTCCTAACCTGAAGGCCATGAACTTGGTTTAAAATTTTTTTTTTGCCAACTATATGATTTCCTGGTTGACACTCTGAATAGCCATATGTTCAGACCCCCGACTGATCACTCCATAAAAGGCTCTCTCTGTCCAGTGGTATATGTAAAGTATATAGCAATATTGTTTTGTTTCAGGCAGTAAGAGCCCTGTCTGTTGGTATTTATGCTAATTTCTCTGCTTGTATTTTCTCTACTTATATTTTCTCTGCCATTCAGGCAGCTGACTTTTCCCCTGAACCAGTGAAGGTAGTTAAAGAAGATTGCTGACCCCTTTAAAGTTGCTTTCCTTTAAAAGCAGATTAAAGAACCCGTGATAGCAATGATCTTGGGTGGGCCAGTGTGGTTGTTGTTACATCCATTGAAGGACCAAAACAAGAAGAATACTGTTTAATTTTCCACAAACTAGTCTTTGTAGACAATTAATGTGTCAAAAGCATTTATTAAGTACTTACTATGTGCCAGCCAGTATACCAGCTGTTGCTATACTAGCTACAAGACAAAAATGAAAACAGTCCCTGCCCTCAAGGAGCTTCTATTCTGGGAAGAAAATGCATGCATACATACATACATACTTACATACATACACAATACATTTTTAGGTATAAAATTATATATATATGTACAAATGTATGTACATATACATATTGTATTTTGTATGTATGTATTTACAAAATAGTTATGGGCTTTTCTTTTGGGTGGGAAGGCATTAGCAACCGAGAGGATGAGGAAGAGCATCATGTAGAATGTAGTCCTCAAACAGAAGCCTTGAAGCAAACTAGGGATTCTGAGAGACAGACACAAGGAGGGAGCATATTCCAGGTATGGAGGATGGCCAATGCAAAATCATAGAGGTGGAAAAAGTAGTGCCCTATAGGTGGAATAATTTCCATCATTATGAAATACCACTATCAGTTATTCACATGACATTATCATTAAACATTTATTGGTTGATGGCATTGTAAAAATTGCCATTTCCCAAAACTGTCATAATTTGCTATACCTAAAAACTACCTTCTACTTTATTAATATGTTGACTTCCCCAATTGGAATCAGAGTTCTTTGAGAGCATGGATTGTTACTTTTCTGTTTGTATTACCAAGGCTTGGGACAGTGCTAGAATTTGGGTCATATGGTAATGGTAGCTAGGTATTTACATAGAACCTACTATGTGCCAGGAACTGTACAAAGTGCTTTATGGGTATTATTTCATTTTATCCTCACAACAACCTTGGAAAGTAGGTGCTAAAATTATCTCCATTTTATAGATAAGGAAACTGAGGCAGACAGAAGTTAAACAACTTGCCCAAAGTCACAGTTAACAAATGTGTGAGACTGGATTTGAACTGAAGTCTTCTGGCCCAACTCTATCTTCTCTGCTACCTGAGCTCCTCTAACCAAACAGACTTAAACTTGGCAATAGAGTTCTAATTTGAATGATGTATGCAATTTATAATTAATCTGGGTCTGAAAAATTATCGTTTCTTGCATTCATAATATCACTGATATGAGCTGCTTGAAGTGGGCTTTTTCTCACTGATCAAGCAAATTGGATACATTACTGCCCCTCTTCTAGACCAATGGTGTCAAATTCAAATAGAAATGGGGGCCGCTGATCCATAGTGACCGTTTTAAAATGTATGGTTATTTATGTTTAATTGTATTTTTATTTACTTTGTTAAATATTGCCCAATAACTAGAGTTTTGCAGGCTGTGTGTGTGTGGGAGCAGCTTGTTTGACACCTCTGTAATCTAGATAGCCTCTTTGGAATATGACTGAATCCCAAAGGAAGTTAGATGAAATGTTAGACATCCCTTACGAAGCTTATAAAATGGATTCACGTCCTGGATTTTGCAAGTAGAGGCAACTCTGATAAAACCAAACAAAATTCACAGGATTCCAAGTCAAGACTTAATGGTTTTCCAAATGCTCTTCCCTCAATGTTTGTTTATTTATCTTCTTAAAACCTCCAGGCTCTTGGGTGTTTTACTGTGATCTAGATTGGTACAAAGAATCAAGAATCGGAAATTCTTTCTCCTCCCCTATGCACACCTTGTTACTAACAGTCAAAGGAAGGCAAAGTATTTTTCTTTTATTTTTACCACTATAAATACCCTAGACTTTTTCTGATTCCATATAGAAATAGGAAGGGCTCTTCCCTTTATCTAAGTTCACCTTGAATGAGTAGCATACTAATGAATAAAAAGGGTGAACCTGAAGGTATGATGATTGGAAGCCCTTCTAGAACTTTTCTCTGTGTATATTTTTAAAGGTGGTCCTATTCTTTGAAGGCAGGATGTAGAAGTAGTTCTTTCATTCATACGATGAATATAAACTTTTAAAAATACACCAACTTCTAGGATATGCTATTTTATTGGATTAACCAAAAATATAATTAAAAAGGCTTTTGAAAATGTGTTTTTTAAAAATGTTTTAACTAGCTTTATCTCAATGTGTAAGCAGTCAATATAAGTCAAAGTCCTGGCTGGGTTAGGGGCAATTAGTAAAGTAATGAGTTTTGATGTTAGACTTTTGATAATGCATGAGATTTTGGGTGGAGGAAGAGGCCATTTAGGATTTGCTTCTGTTTGACTAGCCCCACAAACACATGCCACCCCCACCCTCACTGCCCCACTAAAAAAATGTCACGGCAGACTGTTCTAAGTAATCTGTTCCAGGCTGACTTTGTCCAGTAGCCACTTGAATGGCCAATCTTACCATTCAGGGAGATAGTCACCATCTGTGGAAAAACAAATCATAGGATGTTTGGTGAAAAAAGGCCAAACCAAAGAACAGAGCTTGGAAAGCAAAATGATAAGATTCTCTGGGAATAAAACCCATGGAAAGTTAGAGCAGAAAGAGACCTTGGGAATCGTCTAGTCTGAGTCCCTCATTTAACAGATGAGGAAATTAAGACCCATAGAGATGAAACAACTTATCTACAGTTGCCTAGTAATGAAAAGCAAACTCAGAATCAGAGCCCTGATAAGGACCCAGGTTTTCTGACTTCCAATTCAAAGTGCTTTTTACTATAGTATACTGCCGCCCTCTAATAAATTCTCATCTCTTTAAACCCTGTCTCCCTACGATTCACTCCCACACACAAGAATTCCATCTCCACTCCCTAACCACTGCCTCCCCACTCCCCAGCCAAAACACATTATTCTGAATGTGTTGCTAATGGAAAACAAAAGGATGGAACAAAAAAACAAAAAGCAAAAAACAAAGCAGAGGTAAAAGACAAAATCAAGACTACAATCTGCATCAAATTGCAGAGTAGAATCAGAATCTGAATAGATCCAAAGAAATTTCATAACTAAATAGCTAATAGAAATTTTATTTAATATTATTTATTTTTTCCAATTAAAAAACTGTATCAACAATCCAGCTAGCAAACTTCTGTGGGGGTATAAGATCCACCAACAACCAGCACCCAGAAAGCTGCCAACACAGGTCCTTTTGATCTGCTTTACTTAAGGAAAGCAATGTTAAGGGGTTAACAATCTTACTTTAATCCAGTATACAAATATCATTTGCTCAGTTCAGGGGAAAAAGCCAGCACCCTGAATTACAGACCAAATGCAATTCAACATCTGGGTGTACAGCCGGGGAGCTCATTATAATGGCTGGCCCAGAGTCATGCGCCACTCCTGCTGTGGCTCAGAGGTCCAAGGGACAACACTAACCTCTGTGCTTATATATCCTGTTCAGGGCCCCCCAGGGGCCCCTACCTCACCCAGGCTGGGCATGGAAAAGTTCCCCACCCCCAATATCACATCAGACACAAATCAATGGCTCCTAGTTGTCTCAGTGCTAAGAAATACAAAAACAACCCACTTTATCTGCCCCATTCAAACAAAGGCCAGAATCATTAAAGGTCAACAGCAAAAAGTCCCACCTTAATTATTATTACAAAAACACAATTAAAAAAATCCCACAACACAACATTGAAATATCTCTCACTTATTTCAATTCTAAAAAAAAAACGATTAGTGGCTCCCTGATCCTTCCAGGATCAAATAAAAAATCCTCTGTTTGATGTTAAAAGGCCTTTATAACTTACCCCTTACACCTTCCTGGGTACTCTTTGATACAGTCACATTGGCCTCCTTGTTGTCCCTCCATGCTTACAACTTTCTCCCTCCTGCCTCCTGGTTTCCTTCGTTCCTTATTTTAGATTTATCTTGTCTATTGCTTATTTGTGGTCAAGGACCGCCTTTTGCCCATTCAAACTTTACTGCTGAGAGCACAACTACCATGGGCTGTCCACATTGTTTGAAAGCCAAACATACACCTGCCAAAATGACTATTTTATGGAGAACTCACACAGGGCAAGCACTCACGTGGTGGTCAGAAGAAGTGATTCAAGGACACTCTTAAGAACTTTGGAATTGATTGTGTAACATGGGAGATACTGGCACAGGACCACCCAGCGTGAGAGAGAAGGTGCTGTGCTCTATGAACACAGGGAATTGAAGTACCTCAAAAGAAACGTGAGATGTGCAGATTTAGAGAATCCACTCCAAATGTTCACATGGACTTCTTGTGCCTGACCTGTGGCAGATCATTCTGAGCTTGTATTGGTCTGATCAGCCGCAGTCTAATGCACTGTAACGACTCTAACATAGTGATGCCATTTTGGTCCTCTTCCAGAAGAAAGGCTTACTATGGTGCTTAGTACACTGCTTAGCACATAGTAGGCACTTAATAATTGCATATCGACTCACTGATTCATGCCAGTGATATCTTCCCCAGTTTCCCTTCCTGGATCTTCCCTCTCTCTACTCTACATCTTTTCAAGATTGTATCACAAAATATCCTCCTCTTTAATCTTCTAGAGGGATTTGCCATGTGCTGTTAGTCTCTGTTAAGCCAGTGAGTCTTTGAAGAAGGCAGAGAGCTACTTAGGAGAGGCTTCGTCTATTTATGTTTAGACCAGCAGTTCCCAACCTGTGGACTGTGCACCAGTGTGGGGGCAGGGGTTGGAATTATTACAAGGGGTCCTTAAATGTATCTGTGAATCCATAAAAACCCTACCTTCTATAAATTGAATATGTCCCACATGTTAATATTTTAAAATATATAGATGCTGTTTGATTAATAGAATACAAATTAATTTAAAACTATTGCTGAATTTACAGTAACTTTTTGTCATTTTTATACTTTTATACTTTTTCTTTTATACATTTTCTCAATCCATGAATACCACAAATATAATTACTATCATGTGGATGTTTGTGAAATTTGTTAACATCATTATCCTTAAAAAGGAGTATTCGTACGCAAAAAGGTTGGCAACCTGTGTCTAGACCAGGGGTTCTTAATCTGGAGGCTAGTGGAAAGATTTCGGTGGGGGGGGGTCGGGTCGGTCTATGAACTCGAATGGAAAAAATATCATATTTTTATTTTCATGAATATCTAACTGATTTTTAGTGTTTCCTTCAATTATCTTAAAAATGTTTTTGAGATGGAGTCCATATGTTTTTGGAGGTAAGCTAGATGGCTACGCAGATAGAACTCTGGACCTGAAGTCAGGACCCTGCATTCAGATCTGGCCTCAGACACTTACAGACATTTCTCCTGCACATAGCTTCTTTGTACATAGTTGTTGACATGCGGCATGTCCATTAGACTGTGAGACCCTTGAGAGCAGGGACTCTCTTTTGCCTTTCTTTGTATCCTCAGTCCCTACTATAGTGCAGGGAACATGCTAAATAATGTTTATTGACTGACTGACCCTTGTGTCAGAGGATCCCTCCACGTATGAAAAATACACCACGGGGATCTCTGATTTGTTGCTTCCTTCAGTTGGTAACCTGAGAATTTCAGTAGTTGGCCAAGGGTAGCCTTCAGGCCTCCTTGCATCATACATGCAGGAGTACTAGGTGTTAAATAGTAAAATGCTATGTATGCTCAAAGTGTTTGATCCAGCACTACCACCATGAGGTCTGTATCCCAAAGAAATCATAAAAAAGGGAAACAGACCCACATGAACAAAAATATTTATAGCAGCTCTTTTTGTGGTGGCCAAGAATTGGAAATTGTGGGGATGCCTATCCATTGGGGAATGGCTGAACAAGCTGTGGTATATGATTATGATGGAATACTATTGTGCTATTAGAAATGATGAGCAGGAAGTTTTCAGAAAAACCTGGGAAGACTTACATGAACTGATGCTGAGTGAAGTGAGCAGAACCAGGAGAACATTGTACACAATAACACCAACATTGTGTAATGGTCAACTATAATAAACTTAGCTCTTAGCAATACAATGATCCAAGACAATTCCAAAAGACTCATGAGGGAAAATGCTGTTCACGTCCAGAGAAAGATCTGATTAAAGCTGAATGCCGATTGAAGCACATTATTTTCACTTCCTTTGTTTTTTCATAGTTTTTTCCTTTTGTTCTTTTTCTTCTTTCATAACGTGATTAATGTGGAAATATGTTTAATGTGATTACACATGTATAACCTATGTCAGATTACTTGCTGTCCTGGGGGAGGGAAGAGGGGTGAGAAGAGAGAAAAAAGTTTGGAACTCAAGATCTTACAAAAAATGAATGTTGGGGAAAAAAAAGCATGGAAGGAAATAAGTAAATAATAAAACACTCCTCTTGGCTTACATTTAGACACTGGTCAGGGCCCCAGCAAGAGGGAAAGACTCAAATCTGAGTTTTTAGACTCAGCCTATCTGAGCCTATAAGATTTCTTTCCCCTTGGTGGACCAGCCCTCTCCCTTCCTTATGTCTTATGGTACCACTCTGGGTCTGGCACTAGGAGGGACAAAGACCTAGGGTTCAATCCTCCATGCTAGTTCTTTGCCAGTGCATTGCTCTTTCCCCAACAGCTCCCCTTTTGTGTTCTAGTTCCCATGGTGCTCCTCTTCTGGCACCTCTCCTCTGTGTTGGCTTCTGCCCATAGTGTTCTATCATTGCTGCTCTCCATCTGTTGGTGAGAGTAGCTTCCAGGGGTCTAGCTTTGGAGCAGTTGGTCTATGGAATGGTTATTACATGTCAGTGTTGCAGCTCCTTCATTCTTTAGTGGCCAAAACGCTTCTTGGCTATTCATAATCTCTGATGTTTAGCGCACAAGTCTTATAGTACCACTCTCTAAATCACTTTGAGTTAGGTGTCTATGAAAAGAGCTTTCACCTGAATCTCTCCAAAGAGTCTCTATTTTCTACTCCTGGTCATATAATAGTGAATTTGACCTGTATACTTTTTCCCTCCCCTAGTTTCTGGATAGGGCATCTTATTTGATCTGCATCTCCTAATGAGCCTTTAGGGGGGTGATTTGAAAAGACTCCCCTACTCCTTTTAATCTACCTTTTCCCTTCCATACTCTTCTAGTAAAGCTGGGCTGATTATGTAAATACCCTAGACCACTACTCAGAATTCCCCAAAGCAAGGAGGAGTGAAAGAGAGGGAGATTTTTGCAGCTCCCAAAACACTAGCCATGGTCCACATTAAGGAATTCTTTCATGAACAGAGATTGTTGTAGGCCGATCTTGTCTCAGGCTGGTCCTGTGGCTCAGGATTAGAGTTAGAATGAAATAAGACTCTCATATACTTTACTATAGCTTGGAAAGGATAGTCAGCAAGTATAGAACACTGATTCAATTGATTTCATTTTCTTGTGTCTTTGTTGGCCAGATTGGTGCCCAAGTCAAGCCTGAGAGAAGAGCTCCTGACTTCTCCTGGGCTGGTTTTTGTACTCCTGATTCCAATACCTCTTAAGGGAGTACTAGACTGGCTTTTGTGGGGTAGGGCCTTAAGAAAAGCAATCCTAGCCTATGTGGCAGTTGTTATAGTAGATATTATTCCTACCACACAAGTGAATGCATGTTCAAATGGTAATTCCCTGAAGCATCTTGGTGGAGCAAATTCTAATGCTAATAAAGTCCTGCCTGCCCACCTGGCAGGCGCTGCCCTACCATGATCTGGTCCTTCCTGAAAGGTAATGTTGACATGGGTACAAAGGAATCAAGAGCGGTAGTAAAAAAAGAAAGGAAGGAAGGAAGGAAGGGAGGGAGAGTGGGAGAAAGGAAGGAAAATATGAGGAATTACAAGTTTTTGAGGGAAAACAATTGAACAGGTAAAACTTAAAAGCAGAAAACCAATATGAGAGTAAATAAAAACAAAATAATTTTAAAAATCATCTTATTCTTATCTTACTTAGACCCTCTCTCATCCAATCTCTTTAAATCTTCCTGTTCAGTACCTCTTTAATCTTCGTACTAACGTACTAGGTAACCTTGAACTTCATTATTTTTCAGAAGTTTTTTTTTTCAGACTTATTTTGTATTTGCTTCATTTCCTTGAACAGTTGTAATTAGATTCTCCTTAGTCCTTGTTTGCATAGGAAGTGAAATGAAATGAGTTAACTAGCATTTTCTAATTGCTTAGGCTCTGTGCTAAGTCCTGGAGAGCTAAAAAGATGCAAAAGTATCCCTGTTCTCAAGGAGCTCCCAGTCTAATGGCAAAGACAACATGCAAATAACGATATTCAAACGAGCTGTATACAGGATCAGCTGGAGATAACTGACCTAGGGAAGTCACCAGAATTAAGAGGGATTGGAAAAGGTCTGTCACCTAAGGTGAGGTTTTAACTGAGTGTTGAAGCAAGCAAGGAAACTAGTAGCTAGAGATGAGGAGGGAGAGTATTCCAAGCATGGGAAACAGCCAGTGAAAACAATCAGAGTTGGGAGATGGAGCATCCTGTGAGGAAGAGCAAGGAGGCAGGTGTCACTGGATCTCAAGATACTTGGAAGGGAATGAAGTATAAAGACTAGAAAGATAAGAAGGGGCCAGCTTAAGAAGGGCTTTAAAAGCCAAATAGAGGATTTTATATTTGATCCTGGAGGTAATAGGGAGCCACTGGAGTTTATTGAATTGAGGGTGAGGGGAGGATGATCAGTCTTGCATATCAAGAAGATTAATTTGACAGCTGAAGAAAGGATAGATTGGCACTGGGAGAGACTCGAGGCAAGGAGTCCAACCAAGCAAACTATTGCATAAGACAATGAGTGTCTACACCAGGGCGGTTTTAGTGTCAGAAGAGAGAAGTGGAAGAAGGAGACATGTTTGGAAGTTAAAAACCACAAGACTTGACAACTGAACAGTTGTCCCTCAGAGTCACTGGCTGAAAGTCAATGATCTGAGCCATTCAGACCAGACAGACTATCTTCAATTGTCTTTTTTTTCTTTTTCTCTTGCCTGAACATTTGGATAAATTGCTCCGGTTCTTCATTTTATTTTGCCCTTGTTGACACATCCTTTCTGGTCACCAAGATGCCATGTGGTGAAGTGACAACTAATCTGAAAAACTCAGAACAAAGGCCTCACTTCTCCTTCCAGAACCACCCCTGTTTCTTTCTGAATTCCTTAGATAATTGCTTCAAACCTTCTTTGAGATGATGATTTAAATCAATCCTAAGTCATCCACCAAACTTGAGAGCATAAAGCAATATTCCTCAGAACAGAATTTAAATGTTGTCTTCCTATAATCCAAAAGAAAAGGGGTTTATGCCAGGTCTACGGAAAGTACCTGAACCATTTACATTCAGAATAGGCTTAGTACCCTATGTGGAAAGTGAAATAACTCATCCTTTTCAAACTTGTACTAGACATCAAGAGAGCCAGCTACCTACTGGGTATTGTTCAAAAGCCAACTTTCAAAAAACAGCAAAAAAAAACCAACAAGAAAAGAATGAAAGCAGAGGTTTCTGCAGAGCAAATGCTTGGAAAAAAAAAGTCTGTGGTTGTCATGGAGGAAAATCCCATTTTCATGGTCCTGTGCTAAGCTCTTTATTTTTATTTTTTAACATACTGGGTCAAAGTCTCTTAGGGCTCATTTTATTCCTTAGAGTTATGGTAAGCATTTTTGTAATTTTGGAGGACGAATTAACTTAGGTCACTATGATGTTAAGTATAATAGAACTTATTATGTACAGCACTAATGTTGGAAGACTAGGATTTCATTCATGTCACAAGCTTTCTCTGTTCTACTTAGTGAGCTGTATTAAATAGGAAGCATGTTTTGCTCTGGAGTATAAATGAATCCATAACATAGTGAAAAGTTTTAGGTACGTAAGAATTTGATGGTAGTAGCCTGGTGGATAAGCTTTACTCATGCACCAAATTAAATAACACCAACTCCATGAAATCATTCCTGATTCCCATTGGCTCCAGACTGAGTGGGATGTTAGCCTGGGCCTCACCACACTCATTTCATTGCCTTGCTTTGTATCACTTGTTTGTTAATAAGCCAGGTCTATGTCATCGACACCTGTTTATTCCTGTCAAAGAGAAGAACTTTTTGTTCTTATTTTGTGGAAGAACCAGAGGCCTATCCGAATAATCTCGAGCTACTGGGAGCATTTAATCAGATGTTTGCATATAAAATACTTTCCAATAATAAAACTACATGAATATTAATTTTAAAAATATGGAGGAGATTTTTCCAATAGTAAAAGTAGAAATAAGCTAAGAGTGTCACAATCTATTCAAATTTGGGGTGGGAGGAGCAAAGACTAGGGGTAAGAATATTTGTATGGGGGACCACCTCACCTCCTTGTTTCTAATCCAGTATACCATTAACCTAGAAGCCTGGAAGCTCTATTTTATATGTAAGGGGCATGTAAGTAGAGTATAAATGGGATGATTTATATTCATTTTTAGAATCTAATTTTTGAACTTTTAACCAATTCCTCTATGTTGAATTATAAATCAAACTGTTACTAATAAGTCTTAGGATTTACTTTTACTCATTGTTCTTAACTAATAGCAATCATCCTTTTATGACTTCAGTATCAACTTACTTTTAGCACCTTGAAGGCAGCCTGTATATGTGGATATGGAGCTGTTGTTATTAGACAGAGTCCCCTAAGATAGGACTTGGCCCATCATGTCAAAAGTCAGGGTCTGATGCATGAGGTGCATTTTGACTTTAACGCTTTTCTCTAATAATAATTTCAGTGGTTTATGGGCTCTCCCAGAATCTCCTTCCCAGAAACATCAGAATCTAGCTCTTGTCTTTAAAGAACCCTTAGCATTCCTCTAAGCACCAACGCTAATAAAAAACATTAAACCAGGAAATTTTATTGAAGGTGTAAGGAACACAGAAAAGAACTTACACCTGAACCCTTAACAAAGCAGTAGACCCTTCCATTAATCTCTGTTTTGCTGTCCAGCTCTCGATCTCCAAACATTTACTTAGTGAAATCTCTGACTCACAGGAAGAATTTCAGGTCCCAATGCTGCAGTGATGTAGCATCTCCATCTGGCGCTGGCTGCCTCTATGCAGGGGGCGGGAGGGTGGTGGGCAGGAAGAGTTAATATTGAGCCAGTGGTCTATAATTGCTGCCTTGCTTTAACATCCCCAGATCTCAGTGCAGTACTGGTAGTCAGTGTGGCTCCATTTCTCTGGTTTACAACTGACCTCACACCCACACTCCACTGGGACAGTTCTCAATTTGTGTCTATGTGACTTGATGAGACTTTCTCTAGGCTGTCTGGGTGAACCTATGGGTTTTACTCAAAGAAGCTGGAACGGTTCTGAGCTACAGACACAAGAAGATAGATGACTGTTCTTTTCTGAGAAAGTGGCCACATGGTAGCTCAGCAGAGAATCAGTAGGTGTCTGTAGGTCACTGAAATATTAGGAGCTGCCTATGGTACAGCATAGACATCAGTCTGGCAGATGACCTGAAGAGAGTAGCAAATGACATCAGCAGCTCTCCAGGGAAGTAACAGGCAGCAGTGTTAGAAGCAGAGAGAGGCTCCAGCTGGGATGCAACAGGAAGAGAGTGAGTTGACCTATGAGGGTAGCTTTCAGGATTCCTGGGCTGATCATGTATAACGTCTTCCTTGGCCACTAATCTATTGTTATGCCCTTGATAAATCTTGATCACTTACAGTTTACATACCTTGTACAAGTTGCTTAATACAGTAACTTAAACAGAAATGGGGGCCATTGAATTGTTTTTCAGGATCCCTGTGGGCTGCATATTGCTTAGTTTTAAAATGTAATATTATCCATTTTTTATTGTATTTTTATTTATTTTATAAATGTTTGCCAATTAAATTTTAATCTGGTTCAGGCCACACTCAGGAGTGTTGTGGGCTGCATGTAGCCATCTCAAATCCATGATAAAAGAAATCTATATGTAATACAAGAAAATTATATTGGCCAACCATTTCAAAAACCTGCTCTCTGAACAGTGACAGAATCACAGTAGTAGAGATGGAAGGGCTCTCTATAACCAGCCACTCCAATTCACACACCCCAAACATTTCCCATGTTCACATACCAGATTGGAAGCCATATGGATTCTGTCTGAAGACATCTGGTGACAGAGAATCTAGAACCTTCTTAGGTAGCCCATCCCAATTTCAGATAAATCTAACTTTGAAGAAAAATTTTACTTAAATCAGGCCTAAATTTCTCTAGTAGTTTTTCAGCCTGATAAACTGCCTTTGACAGTGGCACAAGGGGGACTTTCTTCTTTCTTTCCTTTCTTCTTTCTTCCTTTCTTTCTCTTTCCCTTCCTTCCTTCCTTCCTTTCCTTCCTTCTTTCTTTCTCTTTCCTTCTTTCTTTTTCTTCCTTTCTTCCTTCCTTCCTTTCTTTCTTTCTTTCTTTCTTTCTTTCTTTCTTCCTTCCTTTCTTTCTTTCTTTCTTTCTTTCTTTCTTTCTTTCTTTCTTTCTTTCTTTCTTTCTTTCTTTCTTTCTTTCTTTCTTTCTTTCTTTCTTTCTTTCTTTCTTTCTTCTTTCCTTCCTTCCTTCCTTCCTTCCTTTTTTTAAGCAAATTTTGACTGATGCCTTCAGTCTGTTACAATATCATAGTTATACTCAGTTATTCCTCCTCCTCCCTATCTTGGAAAGCTATCCATGTAACAAATAGAATTTTTTAGAAAGAAAAAATAACATAACTGAGTGATACACTGAAAAAAAATCCAAAAATATGTGCAATCTGTAACACCTGCGAACCTCCTACCTCCACAAATGTGTGAGTTGGAGGAGTCCTCTCATGGCTCATCATTTGAGTAATGCTTGGCCTTTATAATTTAATTACATTCAGTTTCAATTTTTTGGTATGTGGTTGTCAAAGGGGAAAATCATAGTATAGTGGAAAGACTACTGGTTCTGAAGTCAGAGGGCTTGGGTTCTAATCCTGCCTCCGATGCTGGCTATTTTGGAGACTCTGGACAAGTCTCTAAACCTCAATTATAATATAAGGGGATTAGGCTAGATAGCCTCTGAAGTCCCTTCTAACTCCTAGTGATCAACCATAACTGTAGCCTCAAAATTATTAGAGGTATGCCTTGAATTTTGGTCACTTTTCTTTACTGTATTGTCTATTCATTTATCTAAATCCTTTTACAACCTAGTTGCATTTTTACCCATGTTATTCCGAGAGATGAGATAATACATTTCTTTGATTCATTATCCAACTGGAAGTGAACCAAGGAGATTTAGGTTATCCTATTAAGTTAGATAATATTTCCTTGGTTCTCTAATAATGGAGTACTTCATGTTATTTGCCCATCAATGGTATCTTTACTTTCACTATATTTTCAGTCACTAGAAAGGGAGACCAAGTCTTGATCTACTCAATGGAAAAAAAAGTACATGAAGAGGTAGTCAGCTGATCTAGCAGAAAAAGGATTTCTCATAGAACCTGGAGACTTTGGTTTAAATCTGGTTTCAGATACTTATTGGCTGTGTGACTCTGAGGAAGTCACTTAGGCCTAATTTCCTCATCTATAAAATGGGGATGATAATTGTTGCACTACCAACTTCATAGGGTTGTTGTGAAGAAAATGCTTTCTAAACTTCAAAGTTCTAGACAAATGTGAAGGAAGTATACGAAAAGGTTGTTGGTTATCCATAGGCCAACTATTTTAACTGATTTTCCCTGCACTAAACTGACTGAAGCAAGGTGTAAGTCCAAAAGTCAAGAGATCTGGGTTGTGGTCCTAGTTTGGCTACTGGTTATTTCTGTGACTTTGGGAAAGTAATTTCACATCTGTGGGCCTCAGTTTCCTCATCTATTGAGAAAGAGACTTAGGCTAGGCCATCTCTAGGATCACTTCCACTTCTAACATTGTTTTTCTCTGACTTTTAGAAATGAATGAACTTAAGTAAAATTGAATGAACTTAAGGTTTTCTTGTTGTTGTGTAGTCACAGTCAGAAGCGTGTTTCCTCTGTTCTCTGGAAGAGGTGTTAATGAGTATTGAAAGCTGCCTAGTAGGAGGGAAAAGGCAGAGAAGCAAGGGGACAAAATAACTCACAAATTAGACAGTCACTCGGAGAATAAACAAGAAACAGCAACAGAGAAGGGACCCCGGGACCAAAATGGGTGAGACCACAAGTCTCTTCCTTCACTTCCTCATGTCCCCAATGCACAGAGTCCAGCTCTCCCCACCATGAACAGACAAATTTCAATCATGGTACACCAGAACATTTCTGGTTCAGATCTAGTTTTAAAATACAGCTAAAGTCATGATGTGAAGAAGTCATACTAGGACAATTTTTGTAAATCACCAAATGACTTTGGATTCCAGGAGTTGACAGCATTGTATAAAATCCAAGAAAATAGAATTGAAAAAGGACTGTGACAACACCTGTTAAAAGAAAATGTTTAAGCTGCCTACACAGTGAACTAGATGTTTTCACTTTGGAATTTCCGAACCAGGCCAAATCTGGCTGTTGGAACCACAGAGCTACCCCTGGCATCAATAGGGGCAGTGTCTATCCATTTTGAAAACAGAATTTGTATCCAAGCATCTGTCACGGTTTTGATGTGATTGAGTTGCTGGGTCTGATGACTTACTGTAAAAACATTCTAGCCCTAGGTACCATGTCAACTAATAAACTCCTTTGTTTTTGGCACTTTTATTGTGATTTGCTTGATCTAGTTAGAATAATTCCACCATGGATGTTTGCTCTGCTTTTACATTTGAGGAATCAAAGTGATTTAGGCCATTTGTCTTTTGCTTATTGCTTCTGTTTTCAGTAATAAATCCAGTTCCCCATGTAGCTAGTAAGTAAATGGTGACTGAATCATGAGTGAAAACAAATTATATCGATAGCAAGCATCTTTTTATTATATATGTCATATTTATTTCTCTACTGAAAATATAGCTTCTTTTGAGCTTTTTCTCACTAGACTTACAAACACATAAAAGCTGATATATATGTATATATATATATATATGTATATATACACGTCCAAATTTACATTGAGTAAAGTTAAGAAATGCACTTGATTTTGAAGCATCTTTTCTCCTTGAACAACTTAGACAACTTAATTAGATCCATCAGAATACAGTTGGCAATATATCTATTATTTTTTCCTTTCAAAAATTTTCTCCCCTCTGGAAATTTTTTCAAAGCAACAAATCCCTTGTAACATCAAAAGGATTTTGAGTAATTGCTTTTTTACCAAAATGTTTTTGTGGGCAGTAGACTTCTTAAATAAGCCCTCACTGTATTCTTTCCATACTCATTGATTTTTTTTAAATAATGATGGATGTGGCTGTCTCTAATAGAGTAACTTTCCAGTGTCCCACTGAAGTTAAGAATTCCTTTCTGGGCATGCTCTTGAAGCCAGAGAATCATAGATTTTGAGTTGTAAAGGAACTCATATGTTATGGGGTCCAACCTTTGAGGAAACTGAAGAGTTAAATTACTTTCCTAAGGTAGAAAGTAGCAGAGCAAGTATTCAAAGACAAGTCTTCTAACTCTGGATGGGATCTTCTTTCCTCTAAACTACATTGCCTCTCTGAGAAAGTGTGTCCTGGTGTATTTATAAGGAAACCCAGGGTTTAAAAAACCATAAACATAATGTAATAACACTACAGTTTTGATAGCCTATCATCAGTTATTGGCACAGCATAATAACTGTATGACTATGTGCTTTACAAAGGGCAAAAGAGGCTATACAAAGGGAGGAAATGTTTCCAATTTTTGTGTAGAAATGTTTACTCTCAAAAGACATATGCCATAATAGATATTACGACCAACATAAAGTATAACTTCTTAAAAAATTCCTGTTCCCCCCCGACATACTTATTTATTAAGGAGATCTGCTTTCCCCCCAACAAAGGATTTCCTGAAAAGTGGCAAAATCATTAAGCTGAAGGAGAAAGTGTATTTTTTAGGCAGAAGCTGAACAATTAGGAGAGAGTGTAAGAATCTAAGCAAAAACTTAGCAAAAACTGTGAAACTTGTGCTTATTTTCCATCATTAGCAAGGAAGAAAGCAGGCATTTATTAAGCACCTACTGTGAGCCAGGCACTATGTTAAGTATTTGACAAATATTATCTCATTTGATACTATTACTATAATAATATAATACCTGTTTTATAGTTGAGAAAACCGAGGTTGACTTGCCCAGAGTTACAAAGCTAGTAAGTATCCAAGAGTGGATCAGGACCACTGATACATTCATCGTACCACCTACCTGCCCAGTGGTGTCACTAGAAACAAGTATGCAGGCCCTCTGCATACCTTCCTAAATAGGGGTGGGAAGCATTAATGAATTTGTTAGACATTTCTGCAGCAGCTTTCTCTGGTCCCTTCAAAAAACGTCATAAACTGGGGTTGTTGTTCAGTTGTGTCCAACTCTTTTTGACACCATTTGGGGTTTTCTTGGCAAAGATACTACAGTAGTTTGCTGTTTCCCTCTCTGGCTCATTTTACAGATGAGGAAACTGAGGCAAACAGGGTTAAGTGACATGTCCAGGGTAACACAGTTAATAAGTGTCTGAGGACAGATTTGAATTCAAGAAGACGAATCTTTCTGACTCCAGGCCTGGCAACCTGTCCACTGTGCCACCTAGCTGCCCCTAAACTACAGTAGTCTAGGGATATGGGTCACCCCACGGTTTGGGCTGCTAGGAACTCTGTGATATCATTTCTCTTGCGTAAACACTGTACCCTAGTATATCCACAGCAAATGGACTCAATCCATCAAATAATTAGTGAAGATCTGCTATGTGTCTACCTACTGGGTCTACAGGTAAAGTCTTAGTATAAGGCATTGTCTCTGCCCTGCTTAGGGTCTAGCTGGGGAGATAAAATGAACATACCGGACACAATTGGAGGACAACTTCACATTAGCTTTCTCAGAGCTGACTATAAGCTCTGTAGAAGTTTCTAGAAGGAAAACGGGCTGCAGAGGCCAGGGAAAGCTCTAAGCCACAAGGGTTAAGTTGGGCACTAAATTATAGGTAGGAGCTGAGACTGAAATAAGTGGGAGAGCATTCTATGTTGCAAGTTGGAAAGTTTTGTGGGGAGTAGGGGTGAAGGGCACAGGATGTTTGAGGATAAAGTAGGAAGGGGCTACTTTTCCTGTTTTCCCAGTTGCTGTGTATAATCTTTTACTTCTAATATTCCATTGCCTAGAGAAGTGAGTCTGTAAGGCTGCCCTGTTCCCCTACGGGCCCAGGAAGATTCATAGCCAGCCTGTGTATAAAGGGGAGAGCTGGCCCACTGAGAGATGTCTTGTTCTATTGTGTTCTACAAGAAGAATCACAGCCTTTAAAGACAGGCAGGGAGGTAGCTGTAATAGCAGCGGGCCCTGCCGCAGTCACTGAATGGATCTAAGCCTCAGGCTGTTAAAGGGCCCAGTAATTACATGGCTCAAGAATAAGACATTAGACCAGTTTAGTCTTTGCACAATCACTGCTGATAGTCACCTTGCTCCACTGCGGAGCTTTTACACAGTATGGTAACCGTTGCTGCCTGCATAAAGGAGAAAGACCTCTGTTCATTAAAAGAAGAACAGGCTAGGCTTTGGAAACAGACATGGATTCAGCCCCAGAACCAAAAATACAGAGAGTACTGGGGTGCTAAAAATTGAAGGATGTAAAATTCAGAGACTGATGTGTTAAAGTGGGGAGGGGTAGCCAAAGGGAGTGAGGGGGACCAAGAGAGAAAAGGAGGGGGAGCAAGAGAGGGAAGCAGTCAGCAGTTATTAAGCACCTACTATGTTCCAGGCTCTGTGCTAAGTGCTGGGAATACAAAGGAAAAAAAAAGGCAAAAAGGCAAAAGACAATTCATTGTCTCAGGGAGCTCACAGTCTAATGGACTGTAACATGTAACATGTAACATGTAAACAACTATGTATGCAAGAAGCTATAATACAGGATAAATTGTAGATGATCAGCAAAGGGAAGGCACTAGAATCAAGGGTTTTTAGAAACAAAGATGGGATTTTGGCTGGGGTTTGAGGGGAGCCAGGGAAGCCAAGGAGATGGAAATGAGGAGGGAGAACATTCCAGGAATAGATGACAGCCAGTAAAAATGTCTGGATTTGGGAGATGTACTGTCTTGTTTGAGGAACAGCAAGGAGGTTGAATGTAACTGGATTGCAAACTATATGGAGGAATATAAGACATAAGAAGACTGGAAAGATAAAGGGGGGAAGAGCTCTGAACATCAAACAGAGGATTTCGTGTTTCATCAGAGAAGTTATAGGAAGCCACAGAATTTATTACAGGGTGGGGGTGACACGGTCAGATCCATACTTTAGGAACATCACTTTGACAGCTGAGGGTGGACCAGAGAGGAAAAAGATTTGTGGCAGGGAAACCAGCCTTCAGGTTATTGCCATAGTACAGGAGTGAGGTGATAGGGACCACACCAGGGTGGGAGCAGTATCAGAGGAAAGATGGATCATGTGTGAGATATGCTACGGAGGTAAAACTGACAGGCCTTTACAGCGGATTGGATATGAGAATGAGAGAGGGTGAAGAATACAGGGTGATACCTATGTTATTAGCCTAGGTGACTGGGAGGATGGTGGTGCCCTTAACAGTAATAAGAAAGTTAGAAAGAGGAGAGAGTTGGGAGAAAAACAATGAGTTCAATTTTGGACATGTTGAATTTAATATGTTTACAGAACATCCAGTTTAAGAAGTCTAATAGGCAGCTGGAGATGAAAAACCGGAGGCCAGTAGAGAGGTTAGGACAGGAGAAGTAGGTTTGAGAATTACCAGGATGGAGATGATAACTGAATCCATGGGCACTTCCCTTTCAAGGTATCATGGGTGATATTTAAGCTAAAAGAATCACAATTTTCAGTTTTCCAGTCTGTAAAATAGATGATATACTCTACAGCCATACAAAGGTGTCATATGAATTAAGTTTGGATTATTAAAGTACAAAAGCATATCTAATTAGCAGCTGTTTTGACCTCTCTACGATTCTGAATAAACTAGCATGACATTAAAAAGGTTTGACAACAAGAGCTCACAAAGAATGACCTTGGAGCAGTTGATCTTAGGATGAGAGGGACTGGGTCCAATGGCAAAACTCTTCCATTGCTGTTGAATATCTTCACTGATTTCTTTTCTTATTTTTACTGGTCTCATTTGTTTTTATATTACCTTCATTTCCAGAATATATCCCTTCTTGATCCATTAAGCCATTTTTGTTACAAAGATTTGAAAAAAAAGAGAAAAAAATCATTTTATTAAAATCAACTAATATAGCAACTATGGCTGACGATATGTGCAATGTTCTGCACCTGTAGGCTCCTACATCTGCAAAAAAGGGAAAGAGGTCCATTTTCTCAACTTTTCTGAAGGCCAAACTTGGTCATATAATTGCATGAAGCTCATTTTGTTGTTGCTGTTGGTTGGTTTGTGTTGTTCTGTTTGCACTGTGTTATTAAATGCATAGATTGTTTTCCTGAAGCTGCTTACTTTAATTTGCCTCAATTCATATGAGTCATATAAATCCCTTCCTTCTCTGAATTGTTTGTTATTTATTTATGGAACAGTAATATTCCATTATATTTTTTCTTTTTTTTTGGAGGGGGGAAGGCAGGGCAATTGGGGTTAAGTAACTTGTCCAAGCTCACACAGCTAGTAAGTGTGTCAAGTGTCTGAGGTCAAATTTGAACTCATGTCCTCCTGACTCAAGGGCCGGCACTCTACTCACAGCACCACCTAACCGCCCCACCTCGTTATATTTATGTATACCAATTTATTTGACCATTTACAAAGTGGTGGGCATCTATTTTGTTTCCAGTTCTTTGCTATCCCAAAAAATGCTGCTATGAATTTTTTATGGATATGAAATTTTTCCTTCTGCTTTTAACATCTTCTTGGGGTATATGCCTAATGGTATTATTTCTGGATCAAAAAGCATAGATACTGCAATTTCTTTTAAAAACCCCCAACCATTGTAATTCCAAACTGCTTTCCAGAATGGTCAGACCAGCTAACAGGTCACTTACAATTTAGTATTATAGCCAATACACGCTTTCCCTTTTGATCTTAGATACAATGATTTTATGTGTGCAAAAGTTTTAAAATTTCGTATAGTTGATCTGCTATTGTGAAAAAGATAATGATCTGCTTGGTACTTTTTCTCTAAAATGTTCTAATTAGGTGGGTCAAAGAGGGCCTGGGGAACCCATGGCCTCGAGGCCGCATGTGGCCTTCTAGGTCCTCGGGTGCAGCTTTTCGACCGAGTCCAAGTTTTACAGAACGAACCCTTTTATTAAGAGGATTTGTTCTATGAGGTTTGGATTCAGTCAAAGGACTGCACTTGAGGACCTAGAGGGCCACATGTGGCTTCGAGGTTACAGGTTCCCCACCCCTGTCATCTTTGCCAGGGTGAAGAAAAGGCCTGGCCAGGATTGAGTACCAGAGGTGGCTTTCAGGGCTTATACTCCCAGAAAGTAAGACCAGAGTATTGCAGTTAGAACTTAGCTGCCAGCTCCCTTCCTTCTTCCTATCTTTGTAGTACTTTGAACAATGTATGTGTGTGGGGAAGGGAGGCAGGTCAGTGTATGAGGGGACTCTAATAAAAACAGAGTCTGGCTCACCAGAAGAGCAACACCTTGCTGGCTGGGCAATACCCAGAACACTGTTAGCATTCAATAAGTGTCAGTTTGAAGCAATCTCCCAGCAGGTACCAAAAATAGCTGTGGGGCTCCCCAAGAGAAAAGAATACAGGTTGTGCTGAAAAACTGTTATCTTTGTGTATTGCCTTTTATCTCAAGGTCTTTGATAATAGAGATTTCTCTTAACTTCCATATACAAAAGAGCTGATTAAAGGACCTCTTTCACCACTTTGCAATCTTGATGTAGCTAGTTTAAATTTCCCTCTTCTAAATGTTTGTTTCTAGGGTTTGTAATCATATATGCTTAATAGCTTATTTGAAACTTGAAAAAGAGTTTCTACCAAATTTCTGCCTTACTAGAGGGAAAGTGATGGGCATATCAATTGCGGGTAAAGTGTAAAGTTTCTGCTTCACTGACCTGTAGAGTCTGTGTCAGAGGCCCTTCCCACCTAAATGGGAAAGTTCTTCCTTCTGCTATCTCTAACCTCTTATTCAACATTATAGTGTAGTAATATTATCGTGTGGTAATTCTGTGGTTGTGACTTCAGAACACAGTTATCTCCTACACCAAGGGTGGGGAACCTGCGGCCTTAAGGCCACATGCGACCTTAGGGTCGAAGGTTCCCCACCCTTGTCCTATATTCTGCCTCATAGAAACCTGTTTTAGGCTCATCATCTCTGGTACAACTGGAAGTGACATCCCATCTGTCCACAGTGGAGTTATCTACCAGTCTTTTGGAGGCGAAACCCAGTTAAGAACCAAAAAATAAGCGCCCTTCTCCCATACCCTCAATGAACCTGAATAGACAAAGTACTTGTGTCAAAAATCCTACACTTAACTCACAGGAGAGCTTTTCAAATCCTCACCCAAAACTCATCCTTATTGCGCTCACGGTTAAACAAGTTTGGCCTCTGTTTGTTCACCCCAGAGCAGATCAGAAAACAGCAAATCAGAAGAGGAAAGAGACTGGACGAACCAACATTGTGATGAAACAGAAAGAATACTACATTTGGAATAAGGGACTCTGGGCAAGTAATTTAATCTGCTTCGTCCTCAGTTTCCTCATTTGTTAAACGAAGGTGTCAGATTTAATCTCTTCCTTTTACAAGTCAGAAAATCGTCTCAGAGAAGTGAAATACCTTACTTGGAGCCAAAGAGATAGTGTAGTGAGGAAGAACCTTAAGGAGAAATTAGGAGTATCCATTCCCATTCCTGCGCTCTTTCCATCTTACCACATATCCAGTCTCGCCAGTTCACTCATAGGGGCACAGTCTGCAGACAACATCCCGATGGTCATAGGCATCTCTTTGGACTAATTTTTTAAATATCCTCTTCCTCTTCCTCTGGTGCGCGTAGGCTCAGTCTGTACAGCTCTACTGGATATGTCAACGGCAGTGGGAGCTCCCACTTGTCTAAATCAAATAATCAGTCGATAAACATTTATTAAGTGCCTACTATGTGCCGGACACTGTCCTAAGCAGAGGGATGCAAAAAGAGGCAAAAGAAGCCTCTGTCCTCAAGGTGCTACAATCCAACAGGAAAGGCAACATGCAAAGAAATAGAGAGAGAGAGAGAGAGCGAACTATGTATAAGATAAATAGGAAGAAATTAACAAAGGGATGGCACTAGAATTAAGGGAGGCTGAGGAAGGCTTCCAGTTAAAAGGAAGGATTTTAGTTGGGACTCGAAAGAAGCTGGGGCCATCGGTAGGCAGAGCTGAGGACCCAGGAGACAGTGTCTTGCCTGAGGAACGGCCAGGAGACTGTCTAGTACCGAGGAAGTCTTGGTACTGTGCAGGTGCACCAAACACAAAGTGCAATAGGAAGGAGGCTGGCTTTTCATCATGGCTGGGATACATTTATTTTTTTAAGTTCCGCCTGCAGACAAATCTAGACCTTCCTTTAGATGCAAAATATTTCTCCTTTGTGGCATTGGAGACCCTATTGTCTGTAAATTCTCAGGAATCCACCATGATTATATCTTCTGTGATTCTCCAGAATAGTAAATCTTTTTGCAGTCTCAATTTGCTTAGTTCAAATATCCTTGCTTCTTTTTCTTGCTCCCTGTCTTTGAGACAGTTCATCTTAGAATTTCCTTACCATACTGTAAGATCTTTCAGGCAAGAAACTATATTTTATTTAGCTTTAAATTGTAAAGTGCCTTGCACAAAGTTGGCACCAAATAAATACTGGTTGAATGAATGAATTACTAAAATGTATTCTTTTAACCTATGTCAGTTTTATGTATTTCCATTTTTCTGTTAACTGTTGAATTTCTCTCCCCTATGGTGCTCCTGACCTTACTGTCTATAAAGGCTCAAAAATTCACAACACCTAAGCCAAATGATTCTCTGACTGCTGGTATTATGACCACCTTCTGTAACCTCAATATCTTCCCCCTATCACATTACCAAATAAGATTTTCCCATCAGATTACTTCTTTAGATTGTTGTATGATAGATGTTAGGTAAGAGCTATGTAATGCTATTCTTATCAGCATGAAAAATTTTACCTGTATGATGAGTGATGGGTAAAAAAAAAATCTAAAAGTGAAATGGATTCTAGAGTTTGCCTTTACTTATGCTGGTTTTTTTGAGCTTCCAAGCATATTGATTTATTAAGCTTATACCAGCTGCATAACAAATCAGGATCAGGCCTCCTCAGCTTTGGCACTGGGCCCTGAATACAGAGGGTAACATCTCCCTGCTCTTATGCATTAAAAATAATTAATTAAATAAGACCAATCAATTAAAAGAAAGTAACAGTATACAAAATTAGAGTAATCTTATTTCCAGTTGGAAGGAAGGGTAGAGACTTTCTGAGTAGCAAGGGGGATAATGAAAATGTGCAATTCCTTGAAATCAGAAAAACAGTTGTTCCCATTCCTCCTCCTCCCCCACCCCATCCCCAATTGTCTGTATTCAATCAAAGGAGCATGGAAACAATAAGTTATTGACCTGTATTGGGCCAGTTTTCAAATAAGACATATGGTTTGTATGAGATGGATAATTGTGAGAGAACTCTATGCATCAGTCTTTGGATCAGACCAAGTTTCTGGTCTGTATATCATTGGTCCTTAGTTAAGGATCTCTAAATTGGGGGTTTTTTATGGAGCCCTGGAATCAGAGAAAGGTGTGGATACATCACTCATCCAAGTGATGGAAACAAAGCAAATAGTTTACTATTTGTTTAAAGAAGCACCCTGAGCAGATTTTCATCCCATGGCCTCAATAATTCGTAATGAGTCAGATATGCAGCCCAGCCCCGGATGGGGGGGGAGGGGGAATTGGCGGGGCAGGGTAGATCTTCTCACTGGGGCCTGAAGTCACACTGTTTACTCCACTCTGGAAGAAGTTTTTATTGTACGTGAAATCAGATCTTTTGGGAGTGCTAAGAGAAGCCACTAAACTATTTTATGAATGAATCTGTAATGGGAGTATTGTCCAATGAGGGCTCAGGCCTTAGAGTCAGCAAACTATGATTGAGGGCCACATCCTGACTCCTGTTTTTGTAAGACCAACAAGCTAAGAATGGTTTTTATGTTTTTAAATTCAATAATACTTTACTTAAAAATGTACAAGCCGTTCTTAGTTTGTAGGTGTACAAAGTTAGGTGGCTGGGCTAGACTTGCCAGTACTCCTGCCTTAGAGCATTCCCAACACAATAGGCCTTGCTTGATTTCAATCCACACAGAGGATTGGGGGAGCCTGCTTCCCAGTGTGCATAATGGAAGTGCTCCAGCACCACCCCCCCCAACCCACTTTAGAGCACAGCAGATATTGTGTTTCCTGTTAGAAAGTCTCTGTAACAGCTAAAGTCCTTTTAATTGGCTGCTGAGCTGGGACAGAGTGTGCATACAAAAGGCTCCAGCGGATAATCTCTTGCTCTCTTCTCTGGCAGCTTTGGAGGGGGAAGAACTGTGCTTAGCCTCCAGGCTGGGGGATGGGGTGACTACCTGGCTGCCAAGTCTCCCCACCCAAATCCAGGTGTCCCTGAATACAAGGTACTTCTGTCCTTGGTGTGTTTCTTTCTTATTGATTCTAGGTAAATGAGTATTATGAGACGGTAAGGTAACTAGTGAAATTGGAATACTGACCAAGAGGAGCATCGAGGCAGTTGGAGAGACTGGGAGACACATCAAAACCATCCAGGATCCCACTAACAACTGGAATCCTGAAACTGGTGTTAGAAGTTATTGTTCATCCTTCATATTCGAAGACGTTGGGGTCAAGGAACAGTGTATCTGACTGTGGCTGATCAGTCCAATATGAGCTTTACTGTAGGTTAGGCACAAACAATCCATTTGAACTTTTAGGATGGAGATGTTTCCAAGTTTGTGTATCTGACATTTCCTTTGTGCTACTGTGATTCTGATTTGCTCATAGAGCACAGCACCTTTTTTTGGGCACCCCATGCTGGGATATCCTTTGCCAGCGCCTCCCACGTCTCACAATGGATTCTGAAGTTCCTCAGAAAGACCTTGAGTGTCCTTGTACCGCCTCTTCTGACCTCTGTGTGAATTCTCCATAAAACTGTCTTTTAGGTAAATGTATGTTTGAGATTGGGGCTACATGGCCCGCCCATTGGAATTGTGCTCTCTGCAGTAGAGTTCGAATGCTTGGTAGAACCTCAGCGTCCAGTCCCTTGTCTTGCCAGGTGATCTTTATAATCTTCCTAAGATAATTCAGATGGTTCAGTTTTTGGCATGGTGCTAGTAGACTGTCCAGGTTTCACAGGCATCTAACAATGAAGTCAGTGCAATGGCCCCTAGTTCTTCAGTTTGGAGGGTGGCTTAATACCTCTTCTCTCCCACACTTTCTGTTGGAGCCTCCCAAACTCTGAGCTGGCTCTAGCAATGCCTGCTCAACGTCGTCGTTTATGCAGATATCCCCGGGAAGTCTGCTGTTAAGGTAAGCAACCATCTGGAGAAGTTCATCGGTTTCACTGAGATGCTTGCACGGGTTCTGGATAAAGGTCTATGCTCTCATGCTTTCCCAGTCACCGATGGAGAGAAGCAGGGCTGTGTGCTTGGTCCCATGCTTTTTAGCATGGTGTTTTCAGCGATGTTATCAGACACCTTCAATAAGGACACAAACAAGCATCAGCTACCGCACTGGCAGTACATTATTTCATTTGGAAAGGCTAAAAGCCAAGACTAAAGTGGAGGGAGAGTCAGTACATGGCTATTTGTTCACAAATGATTGTGCACTCTATTCAGCCTCTGAGGCTGAAATGCAACGGAGTACGGATTGATTCTCTGAGCTTGTGCTAATTTTGACCTGACAATTAACACCAAGGTGTTATAGTAGTAGCCAAGTCTGGTGAGAAGACCATGCATTAGCCCTGAGGAGTATCCTGTTTGACCCAACCACTTCTGGTTTTTTTTGAGGGGGGAAGGCAGGGCAGTTGGGGTTAAGTGACTTGCCCAAGGTCACACAGCTAGTACATGTGTCAAGTGTCTGAGGTTGAATTTGAACTCAGGTCCTCCTGACTCCTGGGCCAGTGCTGTACTCATTGCACCACCTAGCTGCCCCGCCTTTTTAGGTTTTTTTTTGAGGGGGGAAAGCAGAGCAATTGGGGTTAAGTGACCCAACCGCTTCTGAACAGGGGAGCAACTGGTCCATTAGACAGCTCCACCACCCCCAGAAGTGAACTTGGTGGAGACTCCATGAAAAGTGAAAAAGACTCCCAGAGCCAAGAAATGCATTCCTTATCCTGAATTATTGGGGGAAGGGGAGGAATATTTTGCAATGACCAGTTAGTTTGAAGTAGATTCAAATCTACTACAATCTACTCTCTCCAGTGTCTGAGTGGATGTGTAGAGGGGAGAATGCACTTCCCAGTTTGGAGGAATATTGCTGTAAAATATCCCTTTGTGAAAGCTAATCAATGATAATCAGTTAATTGACAATAGGGAGATGATGACTCCATTGGCTGGTTGAGGAGAGAGAATAGAAGGCGCTAGGGTTTAGGAGTGGCAGTTTCTGGAGCCATAATCCCTCAGGATAGCCCTATAGCCAGAAGGGGAAGTGGCCTACTGCCCCTCTGAGTACTTTACCCCCAAGTGCAAATAGAGATTGAGAGTTTGAGTTTAGACCATGCTACAAATTAATGAAAAAATGGATGTATTAAGTGCTTACTATATGCTAAATATTCTGCCAAGTCCTGGGGATACAAGTAGAAATTGAAGATAGTTTTGCTCTCAAAGACCTCATGTTCTAATAAGAGAAAGCATCACATACAGGAGGGTTCAGTTGTAGGCTAGATGGCTAAACCCTGGAGACCTTATTGGTGGGTCAAATGGCAACGCCCAGGTGGCCTGGAGGGACATCAGCAGAGCAGATGGTAAGGCCTGGTGGACCACCGCCTTCCTGGAAGGGTTGTAGTTAGAGACTCCTTACTCATCCAAGCAGAGTGAATGACCATGTCCTCCACCCATGTCTGTTGGAAAAGGGCAGTAAACCCATAGGTTAGAGTGGAGCAAGAGCTCAAGGTTACTACTGGAGGGGTGGGAATGGAGAAAGTCAGAGTCCAGCTGGGAGGGGACATCCAGCACCTTCTAGAATCTAGGCAGTTGGAGCTGAGGCTCTGAAATGTGCTCCTGCTAGATTCTCAGAAAAATGTACTACTTGAAAAGGAGGTCAATGTCTGATAGCAACAGATAAATTACAGTGTCCCAAGAGAGGACCTGGATAAGAGTCTCAGGAAGAGAAAGTATGGATGAGGGCAATCCTGTATAGCTGCAGGGAGTATCCCTCCCATGGATGGAATCACAGATCCATCAAAGTATCTTGAAGTCCATTCCAAAGTAGGCAACAGCACCGGTTGTGTTCTGGCTTTGTCCTGCTGATTAGGATGTTAAAGGCTAATTGTATGAGCCCTAAGCCTTTTCTTAGAACCAGTTGGGAGCACTTCCTTCCCCCATGGGGTTCCTCCCAGAATCACAGCCCAACTGCCTGGTTCTGACGTTCCCTTCAAACTCAGGACTAGAGCAATTGTTTCCTTCTAAAGATGGAGACTGGAGTTGTGATTTTATTGATATCAGCGTACCCTGACTTTTGAGCATCCTAGTTTGCTTAACAGAGAGCCTGCACGGGTGGGACAGCCTCTTTTGCTTGGCTGCCTGACTCTTTAAAACTGGTGAAAACAGGCTGGTTGCTTTGTTGGTGCCATCCGTCAGCTGTGCTTTTAATTGCTGTACCCATCCATGAACTGAACCAGTGAGAAGGGAGGGACTCGCCTTCCCCTGCTTGGCTCTGAGAAACAGGACTGAAAGGTTCTGTGTTGTTTGTCCTCTGTTTCAGGTGCTGGTGGTGTTCCTACGGGACCTGAGAATTCAAGCCATGACCTTAGAGCCAGGATTACAAGTGGGATGGTGTAGTCAGCCAGCCTGGCATGGAAGCCCCAAGAAACTGGGGTGTCCGGGACTTGAGCCCTGGGACTGTGCTTATGGGAACTGAGTTAAACTATGAACCTATTCCTCTTCCCATTCTCAGAGACTGAGGTGGGGCAGGGGGGAAGGGAGATTATGGCTTCCATGTACAGGGTGGATTGTGATTATCCTTTGAAGTAAATATTCCTTTTTGTAAAAGCTGCACTGCGTTACACAGGTAACTCCCAAATGAGGAAACTCTCTACCAATGCAATTCATCACCTTTTCTGCAATTTATGGTCTTAGGGAGTTGGTCAGAGCACTGAGAGATTAAGTCATTTGCCCAGGGTCACACAGCAGTTATGTGTCAGAGCTGAACAACTTGAACCCAGGTCTTGCGGGCTCTAACCTTGGCTCTCTATGCCATGCTACTTCATCACCCTGGTCCCTGGAGAGAGTGGACTGAAAAGCAAAGTGGCTACTAGCAAATATTCCCCCTCCCCCAAGTTTGATTCTGGGTGTGGCATAGCTGATGGACAAGTTTATCCCTGCTGGGTCAAGCAAATGGCTTCCAAGGACTGGCTCCTTACAGGGCTCAGTTGCTATGGCTAGTGGCAAACTCTGCTGAACATCTGGTGGTTCTTGTTATCTTTAAAAGGTCACAGGGTTGTAACCTTGTCCATTCTGTCTCTGGTACTCATCCACCTAAGATCAAGAAAGAAGCAGAAAAATAGCAGCATCATGGGCACATGGCCACATAGTGACCAGGTAGGGAGTTAAGGGATCCAGGATCAGGGAGCAGAATTCTGCCCCCTGACACTGCTACCTCTCTCTCCCTACCCAGAGACTGACAGCCATCCTTGTCTGAGTCATTTTTAGTTATAGGTTCTAGCTCAGCAGCTAATCAAAAGACTTTCCATCACAGGGCAGTAAATAAACAGGAAACAATAGCATTGGGCCAGCAAAGGAACCCTCTGTCACCTACTTCTGGAAGGAGGCTGGCCAGCCCTCTATGTGGGTTGAGACCAAGCAGAGCATATGCATATTCTCTAAGGTAGGAGTCCTCATTGGTCAGTCTTCCTGTTTCTGATAAAATTGCATTTTAAGAAGGAATTGAGCCCAAGAGTTTGGGAGAGTGCGTTAGTATGAAATTGCCCCAAGGAGTCTTTATATGCTATATCTCTCTCTAAGAAACAGCTTGAGTGGGGCTTCGGTATACTAATGTGGTCCTGGAAAATAGAGTGTCAAGTAATGACTGAGTATCCACAGGATGCATAGTATACTAGGAATTAGGATATGCTTTATGGTGTATTGGCACCATAGACTTGACTGCTTTACTCCTGCTGCATAGGGACAGAGCGACACATTCTTGGTATTAAAGCATTACCCCTCTCTCCATCAGTCCCTCTATCTGAGTACATTTTGAGTTCAACTGTCTGGAAAGTATAAAGCAGGTTTAAGAACTAAGCGAACTTGTGTATCCTTTACAACATGAAAATAATCTAGCATTAATGTGCTCCAGGACAGAGTTATAATGGTTTTTAAAATCACAAAACAATTTATTATCTAATATCTTCAAGTAAGTCCCTACACTTCTGTGAAGTCTTCCTTTGATTACTCAAGTCCTCTATGAATTCTTCCTTGATGACTTAATAGCACTGGCTCTGGAGTCAGAGGAGGTAGGTTCAGATCCTGCCTCTGACATTTACTACCTGTGTAACCTTGGGAAAGTCAATTAATCTCCCTATGCCTCACTTTCCTTACCTATAAAATGGAAATCTCTTCCCCTGAGGCTTTTTAAAAATAATATGTTATTTTTCCCTAATTACATGTAAAAACAAATTTAAAAAAATTGATTTCCAAATTCTATTCTTCCCTTCTTTCTCCCCTTCCTGAGGCTTCTGAGGTCCCTTCCTGCTCTAAATATATGATCCTTCTTAAGTCCCTATTGATTTTTTGCTTTTATAAACTCTTAGTAAACTTTTAGTCAGTACCACATACCCTAGCACTTAGTTTCATTCTATATTGCTTTTGTCTCAATTTGTCACATTTAGTAGTATTTTCTAATCGTAGATACATTTGTCTCTACATCTATATAGTATAAATGTCCCCATGGACCAGTTAAGTAGCAAGCTGGTATAATATATAAGTGCCAAGTGAATGACTCAGATAATAAATACCCTTCAGTTCAATGCAACAAACATTTATTGAGTACCTACTGAGGTTGTTATTATCTGGGAAAAGTAGGAGTAGGTTGGTGAAGACTTCATGGACTGTGGAGCTGGGGTTTGGGCTAACTCATGGATAGGAACTGGAAGTGAGAAAAATAGAAGAGAGATATATTCTATGTTATTGAGAGGAAAAGGGATGGAGTCAGGAAAATAGCTCCAGCAAAGTTTCAGAGTTGAGAAGAAACATAATGGGCTCATGAGGGAGAAAAAAATGAGACCAGGTAGAACAAAATCTTTCTTTGATCTGTGGGAGATAAGGCTGTCCAGGAATTTGGAGGCTAGACTAGAGGAGAGAAAGACACTTTGATTGCCAAAGGCCCAAATTGTTAAGGATACTTGATAATTTGAAAGAATAACATTATTATCACCATCACCACCACCACCACCACCACCATCATCATCATCCCCCTTATAGCTGAATAGCATTTCATTAGTTCTCACGCTGAACTGAATTTAGGCTTAGGAAACGACTTCTGTAGTCAGTGGGAATGTTGAGTTCTACTGTCTACTGTCAGCCTTCTGTGTCCCAGGGGCATTGTGGACAATAACAATTTGCCTCAGTTTCAAAGGTAGTTAGTTCCTGGATCCCCTGTTGATCTTCGGGCAGCTCTAAAACAAAATACCCTGCTCTGCCGCTGTACATCATGATGCCAACACTTCAGAAAGAAGGGATGAACAGAGGCCCCATAGGAGTCCCTTATTTTTTGAGATCTTTACTTCTTGGTTTGGCATAGCCAATCCAACGGAATCCAACGAGCACTTAAGTGCCTAATGTGTACAAGGCAGCTAGGTGGCTCAAGGGATAGAGCGCTGGGTCTGGAGCAGGCCTGCACAACCTGCGCCCTGCCCACGTAGAGGAAAACATCCTTTGTATGTAGAGGAAATCTTTTGACTTACTGCAAGCTACCCGTGGGCTGTTAAGTGGCAGGTTGTACAGGCTTGGTCTGGAGTCAGAAATGCCTAAGTTCAAATGTTGCTTTAGACACTAGCTGTGTGACCCTGGGCAAGTCACTTAACCTCTGTTTGTCTTAAGCCACCACAGAAGGAAAGGGCAAATCCCTACAATATTTTTGCCAAGAAAACCCCAAATGGGGTTTTCTGAACAACGACACCTTCCAAGGCATTGTGCAGAACCTCAGGGAATACAAAGACCAAATGGAGAACACTCTTGCCCTTTAAAGAAATTACATTCTACTGAAGGGATATATAAATAGTTAAGCATATACATGATGCTTTGAGGGTTTGTGGGCCCTCTGGGATATCCAAGTCTAGTTTCTTGGTTGCTTCTTTTTTGAAGTGAGTCTCAGTTTAAACCAGTCAAAATCAGGGGGATTCTGGAATTTTAGCATCATTCACAAGAAGCGTGTGTGTGTGTGTGCGGGTGCGTGTGTGTGCGGGTGCGTGTGTGTGTGCGTGTGTGTGTGTAAATCCAGGTATACATCACAAATCTTAATGTTCTCTAATGGTGTACATCTATTCTTTCATCCTTTTTCTTATCTTACCAATTCTTTCAGTTTCCCTTCATTTCCTTCTCCCCTCCTCCTTTGTACCCATATTTTAAATTACTTCTGACCCCGTCACTACCCCCTTCTGAGGGCTTGATTAACTTAGGCAAACCTTCTAACCCACCCAGATGCTGATTTCAGATGCAGAGGAAGAAGAGAGATAACAAACTGTCAGGAGTGAGAATGGACAAGCAGCGATAAATGGGGGCATCTGCAATTTGGTCAGGCCTGGCCTGCAAGATGCCTGGCTTATAATTAGAGGCATCTGAAATGTGGGTTCACCCACCCTTTCTTTTATTCCGATCCTTTTTCTTTTTGAAATGTCTGAATTCCGTCTGTAGTCTGGTCTTGTACCATCTCGTTGGCAGCTGCACAATAGTCCCCAACTTAGGATACTGTATAGAGAATCCAGTTAAGCCTGCCAGAAAAAAAAAATGCATTCCGAACCTGACATCTGGGTCTTGCAGCTGGAGAGAAGGGAGACAAAAAGGAAACAGGGCTGAGTGTCATCAAAGGGAGCTGATGGTGCCAAGTTAGTATGGAAATTATATACAGTGCAGATGTCATTTTCACCATCAGACAAATAATGGGGCTATTTAGGAGACACAAAGATGTGCTTAGAAATTTATCACCGGTGAACATGTAAAGATTTTTGTAGCTTCCAGTGGGTGAGAACAGTGCTTTGCATGCTTATTTTTTAAATAATCACATTCTTTTCTAAAGGTAATTTTGAAAAAGAGGCATCAAAATAGGGTTTCTTTTTGCTTTTATGCAAAAAGAAAGAAGTAACTTTCCAAACTGGATTTTGGGAACACTTTGAGGATGGATGCATTTCAAGTTTTTTATTTTTATTTTAGCCATCAATCTTGGTAGTGCTCACAGTTGTACACTATGGTAGCTGGGGGATTTGATAGAAAAAAAAAACATACTCAGTTATTTAAAAGCCATGATCGATCAAAAAGAATTAGTTCATTGTGCTAAGATTTGAGGGAAGCGAAGTCATGGTGAAAAGGAAATTGGAAGTGCTAATTGGCATAAAGGCACCTCGCCCTCTCACTTTTTTTCTCTCTTTTTGAGTCAAAGCTGCTCGAGATGACTGACTGGACCCAGTGGTGTTTCATCCAGTGATTTTTAAGTTTCAACACAGAGATGCAGCAAATTTACTTTGCTATGTTCAGAGGGAAAAAGAGGTAGAAACAGTGGTATAAATATAAATCGAGAGTGAATAGTGAAAAGCAAACATAAACTAAGAGGCCTCTTACCTTTTGTTCTGCAAAATAAAATGATCCCTTCTACTAGGTCAGTTCTTTCTGTGAGTCTCCCCACAATAAGGATGCTCAGTAACTGTACTTACTGGGGAAGGGGGAGATAGAGGTAAGATTCCTTAAATCGAAATGAAGGCCTGAAATTATTTTGTTGGAATACTCCCTGTGCTATAAATTTAGGAACTAGTCCTTTTAAAGCAAGGCACCATTCCCACCAAAAAGTGTGCTATGTGTGTTGGTGTCTTCCATAGGGAAATCATAGCTCAGCAGTCTAAGTGGTTTCCGGGAACTAATAATGGTATGAATTCCGATACCACTCTGTCCGCGGCTATTTTAGATGACTGGCAAGTCATTCAAGAATTTGGTCCTCCAATGTCCTCAGAGGAGCATTGCCATTAATAACGAATGAAAACATACCGATAAACAAGGCCAGACCAAGGTGGGAGCGGAGTGGGGGAGGGGAGGCGTGTAGTGGAAAGCTAACTGGATTAGGAAGTAGGAAACCTAGTTCTTACTCGCTAATGTGCCATAATAGAACTTTTTCAATGTTTGCCAAATGATTTTCCTTCTCTGTGTCTCACTTTCCCCCCTCTGTAAAATTAGGATATCTTTCATATATACCATCTATTATATATATATATATTATATATCATGTATAATTTGCTATATGATATATCACATGTGATATTTTACATATAGCACCTATCTATAATGTGATATATAACATAATATGTATGTATATATGGTACGTATAACATAGTACATGTATTGCATATCATATAATATATTACACACATTACATATCTATAAAATGACATAATACATCACACATCTATCACATATCACATATATTGCATATATCTACAATATGATATATAATTTATGTGATACGTAATGCATAATGCCATAGAGTTGTTACGAATATTATCAGGTACTAGAATCTGTGGTTTGGAAAGTTCAAAATGCTCTATGAGTATAAAGTATTATTATTAATAAAAAAGAAAAGTGGCTTTGCTACTCATATTCCTGACAACTTCCCAGAAGTTATTTTATTTTCCATCAACATTTATTAGATGCTTACAAAATAAAGGCCCCTGTGCTAGGCCTGAGCACATAAAGCAGTAGAGGTTCACCTTTCAGGGGGAATAACCTCCGGTTGGACGAGATGAGACATTGACCCAAACATATTAATAACACCAGGGACCAGAGCTACCAGAGAGAACCATGACATAAGGGAAGGGGCATCGGATATGGAGTCAGAAGGTCTTAGTTCTAGTCCTTGCTTTGCCATTTGCTTCCCGTGTGATGTGGGGCAAGTCACAACCTCTCTGTGCTTCAGTTTCCTCTGTAAAAAAGAGGGGACTAGGCTAGATGGTCACTGTGGTTCCTTTCCACTGTGAATTCTATGATGCCAAGTGCTCTATGTTTTCAGAGGAGGGTGTGATCATCCCCAGCATGGGCACTGAAGGACAATTTGCACTTTGGGGAGCTTGTTTATATTAGGGCAGGAGGAAGCCAATCTCTTTAGCCCAGCACATCACTACCAGATGAATAGTCCTAAAACTCTGCTTTCATCATGTTTTTCTACTGAGCAAGAACCTACAGTTTCCCTACTGTCTTATCATGTGTAAACTTCTCTGCCGTGGCTTTCAAGGCTATAAATACTTAGTCTCTGTCCTACCTAACTGCTAGCAAGATCTAGCATTATATAGCTCTTGAAGGTCTGTGAAGAGATTTACAAACATCTCATTTGACTGTCATAATAATCCTGGGAGGTGGATGCTAATAGTATCATTCCCAATTCATAGATGAGGCAGACAGAGGTTTAAGTGATCTGTCCTGGGTCACAATAAATATATGAGGCTGGCTTTAAACTCAGGTTTGCCTGACTCCAGGTCCAGGGTTCCGTCCACTGTATCACCTAGCTCCCCGTCCAGTCCGATCTAGTGTTTCCTAGACAGTACTGTCCTTTCCAGTTAGACTGACCTCGTCACTAACCCATGCACGTACCCGGATTCAGTCCCATTACCTTAATCTTTCTCCTTTCCTTCTTCCTGCATGGAATGATCTCCCTCTTCAAAGCCTGGCCTTTCTTTAAGTTCCTCCTTCAAAAAGGACTTCAAAGGCTTCCTGGACCCTTCAGTCTACATTGTCCTCCCCCTCCTGTGAACTCCAATACAATTAGTCTGTGGTCTACAACTGTAATCCTTAATTATGTTACATACTACACTGGACTATTTGCTAACTGTCTTGGTCAATTCAAGTCATTAATTTACTGAGTGCCTACTATGTACCAAGAACTGTATTAGGCACAGGGAGAGCCAAAGACAAAATGAATGTAATGTTTGCCTTCATGAAGGTTGCATTCCACTTGGGTCCCCTGGGCTAGTCTTATCTATACAGCTAGACTATAATAGCCATGAGGTCAGGGTTATGTCAAAATTCTTTTATATTTCTCTTAGTGCCCAGCCTGGTGCTCAATGCATACATGCTGATTGGCTGATTGAATTTGGGGTTTGACCCTGCACACACACACACACACACACACTCACACACACACACACACACACACACACACACACACACCCCTTATCCTAGTATTAAATGAGATAATTATTAAGACTTATTATACAACAGCCTTTAAACTCGATACCTGTTCAGAGTCTTTAAGTAGTTGACAATATTATGCTAGACTGGCTAAACCTCCTCAAATATGAAGGCAATTTTGCTTGAAAAAAGAGAGGAATGAGCCCTATTTTGAGATTCTCTGACACTTATATCTCAGTTTGCCCTGGCAAGCCTTTTCCAGCAGCACGCCTGAGGCCTCCAGTCTGATAGTTTTCCCCTGGGAAAGAGGTGGAGAGAAGGGAAGAAATATGAGGTGGTATAGAGGTAGAGAGAAAAACAGGATTTGGGCCAGAGGCCTGAGTATGAATCATGGCTCTGATACTTGTGTGACTTTGGGTAAATCCCTCCAACTGTGTCCACCCTGGTTTCATCATCTGTAAAAATGAAAGCCACGTATGGCCCTGTAGGTGGAGTGTGGCTCTTTGACTGAACCCAAAACTTCTGTCAGAGGGCTGCACTTGAGGACCTGGAGGGCCGCATGCAGCCTCGAGGCCACAGGTTCCCCGCTGCTACTGGCCTAGGTTGTCAGGGAACTGTCTGTTACCGTCTCCCCTCTCCACTCCAGGGCACTCTTTCCCTCAAAACCAAGCAGGAAGAACTAAAAAAGAACTAAAATTCAGAGAAATTGCATGAGACAAAGTCTGTCATCACTCATTTTTTGGATGAAGGACACTCTGGCCCGTCACCGTCTTACTGCCCGGACAGACTGCCTCAGATGAGGTTAACATGCAGAGCTCATGATCTTCTCCATTTCCACATTTGCCCTGGAAGTAGCAACCCCTCCACTTGTTCACTCACCCGCATAACACCAAATAAAACGCGTCTGGCTCCATCTAGACCACTTCAATCACTGTTCCACTTCTGTCAATATAGCCCCTGAAATCTGCACTCCCTGAGCTGAATTTGCTGAATCTTAGAGTTGAAAAGGACCTCAGAGGTCACCTGGTCCAACCTGCACTCAAAGCAAGAATTTGCTCTTGGAGCCTGTGGAAGACTGAACAGACAATTGGTTTGGAGTGAGAGGATCTGAGTTCAAATCTTACCCTTGACAATTGATGCCATTTCCTGTTTGCCTTTGGGTAAGTGATTTCATTTCTCTAACCCTTAGTCGCCTCATAGGTGTGAAAAAAAAATCCGTGGTTTGGACTAGGAGACTTACTTTTCTTGGGCTTTAGGTATATGATACTATAGACATTACAACAAGTAGTTAGCCAGCCTTGGCTTGAAGACTTCTTTCTGGGGGAGCGTTCAGTGTCCTGGGATTAGCTTTTTGCATTTTGTTCCAGCTCCCATTACTTAGGAAGCTTCTTCTTACATTAAACTTAAATCTTTCTCTCTCTAACACCCAGGCAACTACGTGGCACAGTGGGTAGAGTGCTGGGCCTTGCGTCAGGCAGACTCATCTTCCTAAGTTCAAGTCTAGCCTCAGACACTTAACTAGCTGTGTGACCCTGGGCAAGTCACTTAACCCTGTTTGCCTCAGTTTCCTCATCTGTAAAATGAGTCGGAGGAGCAAAGGGCAAACCACTCCAGTATCATTGCCAAGAAAACCCCACATGGGAGTCATGGAGAGTTGGACACAACTGAAATGACTAAACAGCAACAACTTTGCATTTTCCACCCCGGGCTCCTAGTTCAGCCTTCTGGGGCCAAGCACTCCTACCCTCTATTGTTCTCTTGGAATCAACCACTCTGACAGCAAACACCTGGGCCCAGTCCACACTCCTTTTACCATACTCAGAACAGTTTCTAACTACTACCACCCAACCCTGCGTCCTTAGTTTATTTTCTTATACCCTTCAATGGTACCAGAGAATCCCTGACTGACAGCTGTATGCTGTTGCTCCTGGGCTATTTGGTCCCTTAGCCTCCTCAAACATCTAGCACTGGTGATCTCTAAAGCCCTTTTCAGCTACAAAACCTTTGGTCTTATTTAATAGGGATTCGAACACACAGCTTTAGATAGATAAATGGATAATGGGTCATAGATGTTAAAGTGAGTGAGCATTTATTAAGTGCTTACTGTGTGCAAGGCACTGGGAATATAAATACAAGCAAAAAGCCAGACATTGCCTGTCCTTAAGGAGCTTATGTTCTAATGGGGAAGACAACACATAAAAGGGAGCTAAAAGGTGGGGGCAGGAATTTGGGGAGTCACAGGAAGAACCCAGTTTGGGGTGGGCATGGCTGGCATGGGTGTTTCTTCAAATTCAGGAATAAACTCATCAGAGGAGGAGATTGTAGAAGTGGAGGCTAGGAGGTGGCTCTGTGGGGTGTGGTCCTGAAGGAGCCAGGGGGAGTCGTGCTGAGCCAGGTTTTGGTGTGGTTTGGCCGACAGTGATGCTTCCTTCTTTTCAAAGTCTGCTCTCTTGTGTAAGTGGCTGATAACAACTGGATATTAACATCAAGAAAGCCACCTGTGACTCATCTAACAGAATTAGTCTCTGAATGTTAAATAGTCCATATTTGTTTATTAAATATACATCTTCAAAGCCTTGAGCTGAAAAAGAACTACTATCCAAAATTTGAACCAATCAGCGGGGAAGGATTTCAGGGCCTCTGGCCCCTAAAATGGGACAAGTAGGGCATTGCCTCTTCTTCCCATGTGTAAGGCCAGCTATGATTTCCTCTTAAGGTAAGAAGACTGGGACGGGAGTGACTTTATAATAAAAGCTACTGAGAAAGCTTCCTTCCCTCAGAATTTGGTGGACTTCCCTCTTCAGCATAAGTGCTTACAGAAGGACTATTGCTCACTCACTCGCTCCTTTTTGCTTTCCTGAGCACAGCACCTCCATCACCAGACTTTCTGCTCCCCCAACCCCCTCAGGAGCCCTGTGGGTCCTCCTAAAAGCTCACTCCCCCACAGCGGGAGAATTGGGTCCATTGTTTCTCTCAGGCCTTCCTTTAGGCTAATCCGTAGAGTGTGAAAGAACCCTATTTACAAAAATCGGGTGAATCGGGACAAAATAAAGATCAAACTAGGCACAGTCAAAAGCTGTTTGTTCACATGCAACATGCTCTTCAAAGCATTTATCAGGAGTAAGAAGAGTCTTATCTTGCAACTCTGTGTGGAGAAAGTGGGTGGATTTGTGGCATACACTTTCAACTCTAAAGATGACCAGTATCCTTGACAGCTGGTCTCTGGACTCTCTGGAGGTCTCTTGGGCTAAAGTAGGCAGCCTTGATAGATAAGGGTTTCAGCCCTGGCCAAATAACAGATATAGTATAGTATTCTAGTACTCTCATTTTGCTACTCTTGCTGACAAAAAGTAGATTCATTTCTATTTATTTTCACAGGACTCCCCTCTCCCCTCATCCCTGTCTTGGAAAATGGAATTATGTCTTGGGAGCTAGTAATACTTACTTTTAATAACTCACATTTACATAGTGCCATGTAGTTTACCGAGAGCTTTTACACGTATAGTCTCTTTCATCGTCATGAGGGCAAATATTATTTTCCTCATTTTATATATGAGGAAGCTAAGGCTTAATCAATCAACAAATAATTCGTAAGCACCTATTCTGTGCTAGGCTCTGGGGATGCAAGTACAAAGAATTCAACAATCCGTGCTCAATAAGCTTTCATTCTAATGGGGAGACAAGGCCTTAACCCTGTTTGCCTCGGTTTCCTCATCTATAAAAGGGAGCTGGAGAAGGAAATGGTGAATCCCTCCAGTGTCTTTGCCAAGAAAACGCCAAATGAGGTCACAACTGAAAAATGACTAAGTAACTTCTTGATTTAAAGACCTACCCTCTATCCTATATACCATGATGAAAATATCTCAGGATCAGAGAATAAATATTACTTGACTGACAGTCAGTGAACAGAGACAGAATTTCAAAGGAATGGAAGAGCTCTGACAAAGCATGGTATCCTGCGGGTGAGCTAAGGTACCAGGTGTGTGACTCTGGGCAAAGAGCCCTATGAAACTGAAACGACAGAACAATAGCAACAAGGTGGTCTGAGGAGAAGGGAGGGATGAGTTGTAACAAAAATGATTCCATGTTGCAGCAGGCCTGGCGGCCTTTTTGGTCATGTTTCTTAGGCTTCAGAAACTGTTGGATCTTTTGCCTGGTTGTCTTTGACAAGGGGTAGATGGAGAGGAGTGGTAGGGGATGAGGCAACACAGTGCAGTAGAAAGGGACCTGGAATCGGAGGGTCTGAGTTCAAATTCCAGCTCTGCCGCTTAATACCTGTGTGCCTTGGTTAAGTCTCAACCTTTCTGCGCCCTTTTAAAAAGAAGGGGGTGGGTAGACTCCAAGGTTATTTCTAGCTCATCTATGACCTTAATTTAAGCAAGCAACAAAACTTGGGCAGCTTGTTCATTGAATGCCTCCCTTGGAAGAATGGGTGCTAAAAGGAATTATGTAAAAGCCCAGAGTTAACGATTAACAGAAGGGTGAGTCCAGTAGGCCTTGAAGCCCAGGGCTGCCTATGGGACAATCCCCTTGTGTCTGAGAGGTAGCCAGACTCCTTCCTTCCTCCCTCAGGGCCCAGTAGCTATTTTGTTGTGTGTTCAAAGGAAATGACAGCATAATAGCTAATAGAGGGGCAAAATTCTACCCTGAGAGAAACCCGCTTATCTTCTACATTGCACTAACTATTTACAGGGCCTCCTTCAATTAGGTTTAATGCTAGAGGACATTTGCAAATTATCTTTTTTAGGTGTTATGGAGTTTGGTTGGTCTGGGACTCTCTCATTTTGAAATCAACAAGCATGGGAACTTTTTGGAATAAGACTGTATCACTTATTGGTGAAATCAGGAGCAAGAAGACCTGAGTTCAAATCTCAGCTCGGCCCTCCCTGTGACCTTGGACAAATTGCTTAATCTCTCTGGGCCTTCACTACTCATCTTTAAAATGAGGGTGTTTGAACTCTGTGACCTTCCAACTATTAATCCATGATTGCTTGTTGGTGTTCAGTTTTTAGCTTTGCAGGGAGGTTTTTAGTTCATGTGGGGAGATGTCATTGTTGTTGTCAGGGGTCATCTTTCATTAGTTGTAGCCTCCAGGCCTGGGAAGAATGATTACACAGCAAAGGAAATAACCAAAGATGCTGCCCACCTCAGATTAATTGCAGTGACCCATCTTGGTCTTAAAGAGAAGGAAACATTTCCTTTCTCTCAGTAGAGAGATGGGACACTACAGGTGTGGAATGATGCTCATGCTGTCAGACCCAGTTACTTTGGGATTTGGATTTTGCTCAGATATTTCTTTGTTACGGGAGAGGATACAATGAAGGGCTATATTAGTAAGTGATACTGATTTTTAATTTTTAAATTTGTTTTTCATTAGACTTCTAGTTTCATTGATATAAGGAGTATCCTTCTTAGGGGCAGATCTGTAACTGCTCCACATATTATAATCTTAGCTACCTGGCAAGGGCATGTGGGAGCCAGCACAATCCAGCTAGAGCCCACTGTTAAATTTTCAGTGTGAGCACTTACACCTCAGCAATTGCTACAAATAAGGGCTTGGTTTATTGTTTTGTTGATTGTCTGGACTTAAAGTGGTGGAGAAAATTTTAATAATGCAGCTTAAACTTAAAAATGTGTCATACAGTATGTTTTTCAGAAAACTGGTTGTTAAACATTTAGGGCCCACCACTATGCCTGGGGCACCAGGAGTTTGAGTGATTTGCTCAGTTGTACAGCCATGTGTGAGAGTTAGGATTTAAACTCAGGATTTTCGGATGAGGAGCCCAGATCACTATTCACTCTGCCAAGCTTCCTTTCTTTTTGAATTTTTTAAAAAGATGCAAATAAAAGTTATTAATTGGGGGTGGGAAGAATGATTATTTAATATATTTCAGAGAAGGAGCTAAAGAATCAAATCAGATGTTATCCGCTCGAAGAGACCTTTTTGGCCTGTTTGGTCCTTTAATATCTAGCCAGAAAGTTATTGCTCACCTAAGAAGGCAGTGACACTGGAGGAATTATTTGTTGTAGAAACAGACTGCCTTCTTATTATTCAATTCAGAGTCTTTGATGGTTTCTCTGCTGGTGCTGTGCTCTCAGCACGCACACACAGACATAAACGGTTATTTCCCCAGTGGGGTGGAGGCGGGGGTGCCAGAGTGGATAGATCTTTGGATTATTTATTATGGGTTTTTTTTTCCCATACAGCAGATGAAATCCACAGAAGGCACTCTCTTCATTTTCTTGCCATGGGAACTTTATTCCCTCATGTTTTACTGGCCTCTCCTACTCAGGCTATCCAGCATCTTTTGACGAAGTTTTTGGCTTCTTAAAAACCACTATCTTAAAAGAGTTCTGGTGTAGCAAGAGAAATTAAAATTGTAATGGAAAAGGATAACAATAATATGGCAGTACCTTGAATTTTAAAAGGATCTTTCTTCTAAGTCACAACTTTGCATTCTACCAACAGTTATTATCATCGACTAACAATCATTTATTAATTGACTACTATGTGCCAGGCACTGTGCTAGGCATGCAAATAGACAAATCAAACACTTCATGCCCTTGAGACATACTACCATCACTGCTGGAAGAGCCTAGCTCTGAGTTTTGTTAGATATTATAAACAAACTTAGCCTAGACCCCTCCCTGAGGCAGAGGACCACAAAATATAAAGATGCATTGTGTATATAACCTGGATCTGGGAGTATTATGGACTACAAGCTCAAAACAAATCACATGATGGACAAAAACACTATCTTAGGTTATGTGGAAAGGGAAGCATAGTGTTCAGGACTTGGGAGGTGATGATAGAATCCATATGTTCCATTTGTCCTTATCAGACTGCACCTGAAGCATTGTGTTAAATTCTAGCATTTCATTTTACAAAGCTTATCCAGAAGAGGAAGGCAACCAGTCGGTGAGTGAATAAGCATTTATTAATGACTGTGTGACGGGCACTGTGCTAAACACTGAGATACCAAGAAAAGCAAAAAAAAAAATCCCTTACCTTCATGGAGCTTACATTCTAATGGCGGTGATAGGAGCAACATGCCAACTACTTACATATGTAGGGTGTCAGCCAGTTGGAAAACATTTGACCTTACTCTATGGTGCACTATGCTAGGTGCTAAAAGCAGAAACAGAGTCTTTGCCTTCAAGGATCTGACATTCTAATTGGAAAGATGATACCTAAAAGGAAGCTGAAAAGATGAGGAAGTAGAAGGCACCTGGTACAGGGGGATGATGGAGATGTTCAGAGGAATGCAACCAGGTAGGAAATGAAGAAATGGCTGTCCCAGGTGTCCTCCTTAAATGGAGGTACTAGAAGGAGCCCGCTATTCAGAGAGAGGGGCTCCAGGGGTAGAGACTTCTTATAAGGTCTGAGCACTTCCAAGATGTGAGTGCTGTGTGTGTGTGGTACCATATGGTTTACATGTATATCCTATGGATTTGTCTAAATGAGCTTCCCAAGGAAGTATGAATAGATATTTTAGAATGTCATATACCCTTCTCCAAGGGCGACTTCTGATTCTGACCTAGAAAGGAAAAGGAGATTGGGGTCATAAGCCTTGCGTGCTCTGTTCTCCTCAGAGAGGGGATACTGGACTGAAATGATATTTATCTGCCTCGCCCCCCTCCCCATATTGTTAGTCTAGGACTAGAAAGGCTAGAAAGGACTATTAGTTTATTACTACTTTCTTGATCGCTATTCTTAAATGGGGAAGGACTACTCCAAGCTGTATTTGAAAGTTTGACTTTCTTCCCCACTAAAAGCCAGTTATACAAAGACCATGACAACAGCGAATAATAAATAAGCACATTTATTTAAGCCGTAGCAAACAGAAATTAGAGAAGTTACACAGATTAGAATACACTAGACTAGACAGTATGTTTCAGCTCAACTAAGAAAGTCCACTATCTCACTCAAAGTAAAATTCATTTAAGTCTGCAGTATGGCATGATGGAAATCAGGGGCATATTTGGGGTACTGGCTCCTCTAAATTTTAGTTTCTTCCCAAGGGTTTTCTCCCTCTCCAGGTATTGCTACCTGAAGACAAACTGAAACTCTAAGGGCCTGTCTCTCACATCCAGAAGCTACAGAAAGTAGAACTCTCCCAAGTTCTTAAAAACTCTACCCCCATACAGAAAAGCACAGGCCATCGTGTAATTATTTTCTCCACCGAAAAGGAGAGTCTTATGCAAATGCCCAGATTTGAACTCCAATTATACATTCAAATTGTACAAAGTAGAGGGGAGGAAGATAATCTTAGAGGAAAAGGGAAAGGGGTGGAGGAGAGGGAAGAGGAGCCTCCAGCAGAAGGTGGGATTTAATATAAATCTTGAAAGAAGCCAAGAAGTAAAAGTGAGGGAGGAGAGCATTTCAGGCACGGGGGGACATTAAGAGTGTCTTGTGTGAGGAAGAACAAGAAGGCAGGTATTACTGGATCAGAAAATACATGATGGGCAATAAAATATGAGAACACCAGAAATGTAGGAAGGGTCAGGTTGTGAAGGGCTTTAAAAGTCAAACTGAAGGTCTGATTTTTGATCCTGGAGGTAATAGAGGGCCACTGGAGTTTATCGAATAGGGGGGAAGGTGATATGGTCATATCTGTTCTTTAGGAAGATCATGTTGGTAACTAAGGGAGTAGGGAGAAACTTGAGGCAGGCTATTGCAATAAACCAGCCATGAGATGATGGGGGCCTGCACCAGGATAGTAGGTATGTGAATGGAGAGAAGGATGTATAAAAAAGAAGATGAGAGTACAGAAGACCATGCTATCTATAAGAGGACTTATTGAAGAAAGTTGGGATATTTAGACTGGTGAAGAAGAGTGAGGGCATTACGGCTTTTAAGGACCTTCACGTGGAACAGGGATTGAACTTCTTCTTCTTAGACTCAGACAACAAAACTAGAAGTAAATGGGTAAAAATTTGGGAGAGGTAGGCTTAGGTTCTATGCAAGTATAACCTGAGCCCCAAAGGCCATCGATATGGAGTTCTCTCCCCACTGATAAAGCTGAGGAGAGAGAGATGGGGAGACAGAGACAGAGTGAGAGAGTCCCAAAACACTGAAAACAACTGAACTGAACATTTTAAAAAGCCTACTGTGTGCAAGGTATCATATTAGATGCTAGAAGTCACAAAGAATGCCTGACCTACCCCTGCCCTCAAGGAACTTAAGGGCATAACTGGGAAAAGGAGATGTACTAATTAGCATTTTATAAGTATATATAAATGTACATTGTACAAGGAGAAGTCCAGGGGTGAAAGATTACTTCCACCATGGAATATTTCTTGGAGTAGGTTGTTGCCTTCAAGTGTTGGCAGGATTTTAATAGGCAGAAATGTACAGGTTAGGTCAAAATTTTTGCTCACAGGCAAAAAAAATCACAGCATCTTATTTTTCTCAAAACTCTCCTGAGGTAAGACTAGAGCAAATGTTATCAATCTTAACTTTCCAGAAGGGAAAAAAAATGGAAATACAGGGCATTAAAGAACTCATTTAGATTTATAGTTAGCCCTTCTGCTAGGCCTTGCCAAATTTCTTTTCAGATTTTCTTGGCCACACTGAAGATGCTTCTTGTCTTTGGCAAATTTCAAGCCTGTTGTGTCTCCCAGATGGCTGCCTGCCGGCGGTGTTGCAAAGACTCCACATTTGGGGACAGGGTTTCTGGGATTTGACATCTGGAAAGTAGATGGCTGGAAAACACTGTCAAAAACTCCAGGCCCTTCTGTTTCCCCGCATGTTAGGATAGTCTTTTGTCCAGGGAGAGCTACAGGAGTGGTGTTCACCTTTTGAACAGATAATTACAGTTTGGAGGAGCCAGATGAAAGGAGATGAACAAATGCGTCGGAGACTCTAGAGAACACACTACCCTGAATGAAGGCAGAGTGTGAGGAGGGCCAATGTTCCCATTGTCTCTCCATAGGAAAGAGACCAAGAATGGCTTAGCTAGAATCCAGTGGTGGTAATTGGTTCTCTTCACAATAGGGAGTGTTAATGGCTTCTTTTTGAACAGACTGCCTGACCTGAAAGTCACCTTGGATGGTTCCAGGTGCTGAATGCTAGGGATTGAAGCCAGCATTAACTTGACACCAGGTAAATATTCCTTCTATGGGCCTATTCTCTTGGAGCAGTTCCTTAGCTCACATTTTCTCCATCTGCAGCACCCCTACCTGGCTACCTTCCCCCCAGACAATACTATTTTGGTGTTGTCAACCAGAGTAGATTTCTTACTACTTCTTACTGTGAGGCAGGCTAATTAAGTGGCCTGGGCCTTCAGTGAAGTCCAGGGTCTGTAATGAGTGACTGGAGCCTGACACAATGTCGCAGCGCCCTTGCAGCTCTAGCCTTTGTTGCTTTTTAGGGGCTATGCTTTTAAAGACCATCCCTAGAGCTCTGCAGGTGAGAACAAAAGACTCTGGGTTTCTGCAAAGGTTGTTCTTACTCTCTTGCTCTTTCCTTCCCGGCTTCAGATACCCTGCTGAGAGATTTTCTTAATTGTATTTGGTCGGGGTAGGAAAGGCATCAGTTTGTTTGGACTTTTCCCCTAAAACAAAACAAAACAAAAAAAAACCAAAAACTTTGTTTTTGAGACTTCCTTTCTTGTTCTTCCCCTGCCCTTGCCTTATTCATTTATCCTAGGCCTTCAGTATTTATTTCCACAATTTCCTTTATTTACTTCTATTTGTTTTTGAGGACTTCACTTTCTATGCTGGACCTAGTGGATGGAAGAGATTCTACAATAACAAGATTCTCTCTCCATATCTGGATTACATCTATTCACCTTCTGCCTGATAGCAATCTGGGATTCCAGACCTTTTTGTTAAATGACTGGAGCTGAGTAAAGTATTCTCTACCTTTCCCATAGCCATTTAGCCCCTCTAGGGTAATGGGATTTTCTCTGGACTTTGCAAGGAATTAAATATGTCTTTAATATTTTATGACACAGAAGGGAAATAAGATGGACTGAGGCTGAAGTCTTCACTCAGAGTTATAAGACAGATAGATGATAATCCAATTTCCTCCCTGTTCAGAGCTTGGACATACATCTTAGCAGGTCAAATACAGACAGAATTTGTGCTAGCCAGTGCTAGTCCTCCTTGTTGAGGGATAAAGAGCCTTTAGCATCTCAAAGAATGAAGGGTGGAATTTTAAGCGTCAGGGCAAGATGATGGGAGGGGGCGTCTTAAATTACATCATGTAGGCAACCACCTACTTTGTCTACTTCCATGTTTGCACCTGTCCATATGTAATCCAAAGATACTGCTTTCAGAATGCCTAACACTGAGTCAATGTGAGACATCAAAGTCTTCAGCCAAGTTCATAGAAATCTAAGAGTAGGAGCTATAGGGAGGCCAGAGACCTTTTATCCAAGTAATTTATTTTACAGATGAGGAAATTGAGACATACCGAGAGAGTAAGTTACTTGCCCAATGTTCCACGGGTAGTAAGGAACAGTCGGGATTTGAACACAGATCTTAGGACTCCAAAGCTGTTTCTCTTTCCAATTTGTCTTTCTTTTTATATCACCTTCACTTCTAAAAATAGCCCTCCTCCTGTGCCCAGCATATTTACAGCTAAACCACCCAGCATATCAACATAGTGTTTGATAACTTACTCCATGCTCCCCACCCACATACACAGTCCCATACCTTCATAAAATAAAGAAGGCAGGAAATAATCCCTTGATTCTTAAAAGATGGTGTATACTGAGTTTGCTAGAAAATTGCAGTTCATTTAGAATATTTCCTTTGACTCTATTCAGAAAAAGATTTTCTTTCTTCGGAGGATTCCAGGTAAAAGACAGCCCTTAGAAATATTTTCTGTGACCTCTGAACACATCCTTTAGACATTATCACATTAGGGCCCTGACTAGAGATTTAAAAAGAGAGAAAAGCCTCTCAGAAGGCCAGCAAAAACTAATGTTTTTTTTTTAAACACTGCCATCAAAAAAGATTTATTAGACACCGACTTGTACTTAATCTGCCCTGGAATTTAAATTCTTTTTTTGAGGCCTCACAGACCTTGTTGGACACTCAAGCATTTAGGATTAATTCAGAGAAAAACCTTAATGGGAATTCAAGTGTTTGAAGACGCTGTTCCATTTATTTTTCTCATGCTTTTATTCAATTATGACCTATTATTATGATTTTGTAAATTGGGCACATTAGACTTGCACTTACTGAGTAAATTTTCTGGAAAGACAATGTGGGGAGCATTTTAAAGCAATTCTCTCTCTCTCCCTTTCTATCCCCCCCCATCTCTGAACATCCTTGGTCTCTGTTTAATGTTTCCTTCCATCATAGCTTTTGCATTTTCCACAAAGTAACAATCTACAGAACCCATGGGGTCTGATGATAAAAATCAAGAAACGGGAATGGCTTATGGCTCAGTCACAGGATATTAGCAGGAATTAGAACATCTCCTGACCACAGATAATTATCTATTTCTTTTGTTCTGAATCTTGAATAAATCCCCTTGCTAGATATTGCCATATTCTCGATCAGCTGAGAGCATCTGGATAGTGCTGCTGTGATAGCCAAATTAGCCATTCCAATTAGGGGAAGTGGTAAGCTGCCTCAGTGCTTGGACTCACAATAACTTGATTTAAGAGGGCTTGATGGTGCCATTGCTAGAAGGACGAAGCATTAGCTGTGACATGACCTCTTAAACATCTGAAGAAATGACTGGCTCAGGAAGGGCATGGAAAAATTATTTCATACTACATCGACAGCATTTAAAAAATTATTTTCACTGGTCTTATGCTGGATTAATTCTACCTTTTCTTTTTTTTTTCAAATAAAAAGGCATGGATGGCAGCTGAGGTCCTTCTTAGGGCCTTTATGGTTTGGGATTAAAATGCTTAAGTGCCTGAAGAACTCATTAGTATGTGCACCCTGGCCACTTGTGGTCTGTTGCAGAACCTGGTGGGTGAAGAAAAAGGAATTGCTGGGCCTGGGGGTAGGGTAAAAGGAGCGGGCAGGTGGAGAGGGGGAAGGGAAAGAAAGAAGAAAAGAAAAACAGATTTTCCACAAACCAATATTTTGTGCACAGAATCAACTGGAAGTCTCTTTTTAGAGGGGAGAAACCATTATGACCAATATGTGGCTTCAATTTGACCTGGGCACTTAGAATTTTAATGGAACTCAAGCCTTTGCATTTTTACACTTTGGGAAACAAGTAAACAAATGACATCGATTGAGTCCAATTGTGGACTCAATTGAGTCCATAATTGAATCTAGTAATAAATCAATACAATGACTGATTGTTTGTTAAGCCCACTACCTAAACCATCCCAGAAAGATGAACTGTATCAAAATGATAAGGATTTCTGGAAAAGGAGATTCATTGACCTTCTTTGGCAACTAATCTGTTGTTTAATAAGCCTTAGTTTCAGGAATTTCTTTGGAGAGTAGTTTGGTGTTATTCAAGGGGCACTGAACTTGGAATTAAGAGAAGCCAGATTTGGAATTCTATTTCTGACACTTAACTAGTTGTGGTATCACTGGGTAAGTCATTTAATCTCTCTGTGACTCAGTTTCCTTCATCTGGAAAATGAAGATGTCAATATCTGTAGTATTAACCCTATAGGGTTGTTGGGAAGATTTAATGAGGATATAAACCACTCTGTAAATCTTAAAGCTATATATAAATGCCAGTTATTATACTGCAATCTAATCTGCATCCATTCCACTATAATATTACCTGTCTCCAATAGCACTAAAAATACTTTAATGATTAAATAAATTAATATATATTCTATATCACAATATGGGATATATATTCTATATCTGTCTATCTATCTATCCCACTAAATTCCTCATGATTCATCAAGGTGTGTGAGATCCTTGTATATACAAAAATTCTGTTTCCTTAGAACCAGAGAATCACATTTTCAGAGTTGGAAGGGACCTCAGTGGCCAGCTAATTCAACCCATACTGGAGAAAAAAATCTCTACTACAAAACACCTCCAAAGTGGTCATTCAGACTATGCTTGGAGACATTGAATGAGGGAGAATCCACTATCCTCCTGAACCAATCAATTCCATGTTTGGAGAGTTGTAATTTTTAGCAAGATTCCCCCCATACTCCAAGCCTAAATCCTTCGCTCCTCAACTCCCACCCACTGTTCCTAATTTTCCCCATGAGGCCCAGAAGAGTAAATCTAATCTGTCTTCTACATAAAAGCCATTCAAATACTTGAGGACAGTTATTATGTCTTGCCCCAAGTCTTCTCTTCCATAAGCCAAATATCCCCAAATTAATTAATAGCAGTGTGATTGCCCTCCTCTAAACATTCTTCACCTTATCAATTTCCTTAGTGAAATGTGGTACCTGACCACTACTCTAAAATACTAGACATGCTCTGATAGAATAATAGCAAAATAATAGCAAAACCACCTTATTCCTGAAACTTGTATCCTCTGAGATTGCTTTAGCTTTTTTGGTTGCCATATTATACTGTTAACTCATATTGAGTTTGCCGTCTGCTAAGACCCCCAGATCTTTTTTTTCCGCAGACAACCTGCTGTCTAACTGAGCCTTTCTCACTTTGTACCTGTGATTCTTTTGAACTCAAGTATAAAACTTTACTTTTATCCCTGTGTGATTTGGCCCAATGTGCTAGACTGTCAGGAGCTTTTTGGACCTGATATTTCATTCTCTGTTATCTACCCTTCCCAGCTTGTGTCACCTGCAAAGGATGCCATCTGTCCAAATCATTGATAAAAATGTTAAACAACACTGGGAAAAGCAAATGTCCCTAGGGTACTTCACTAGAAAAATCTTTCCAAGTTGACTGAACCATTAATGATTCCTCTTTGTGCTGGGCCATTCAACCAATTCCAGATTCATTCAATTGTACTCTCATCTAGCCTACATCCTATAGGAAGCCTCCACTGATTAACAACCCATCATTTTCAAGTTTTTATTCCATGGCTGATCAGTTCTATTATATTAGTGTGTGTCCACTAATGCTGATTTATAAATGTTAAGTCCATCATTCAATTTAATTAATCGATTACCTTAAAATAGATGACATTAATGCTTTAAGGTTTGCAAAATGCTTTACTCATTTAGCTCATTTGAGCCTCACGACTTTGTGAGGTGGTTGCCGTGGGCATTATTTTCTCTATTTTACAGATGAGGAATATGACTTAGCCTCTGTGATTTATCAACAGTCACATAGGCAATAAGCATTAGGAGCAGAATTTGAACCTAGGTCTTCCTGATTCCAAATCCACCACTGTATCCATTATAACCTGTAATCTCTTTTCTATGTTCTCCTGTATAGCATCTAACATAGTGCTAGTGACTGTCATGTGTGTGAAAGGGCTCTGGGCCCTTCCTGTGCTTTGAACTTTCAATCCAGCCCCTGAACTTTCCCACATGGCCAAGCCTCTGGCTTTAGCCTGAGACACTGGTCCATCCCAGTAATCCTTTTAACTGCCCTTTCATTGTGGCCCTCATTGTGGCCCACCTAGACCACCACTCCTTAATTCCACCTAGACCCCTTCTCTGTTCACCCCAAAGCCACTGGTCATTCCTTGATCACATCCAGTTCTTCCTACAGTCTTTCTGTATATAAGGTCCATCTTGCCCCCTCCCCACCCCACTATTAAATCTCTCAGATTCAATCTGGCCTTTGAGGCAGGACCTGAGTCATTTGCCCTTGAATTTCAGGGTTCCTAACACACCTAGACCTCAACAACTGGGATCTGCATCGGCATGTCTAAATGTGAATGAAAACTAAGAAGGTGCTGCTGAAGCTATGGGAGGTAGTTCCATTTCTTCTCTTTTCTCAAGTTGATCTCTACTACACCATTTATGCAGGCTAATCACATTTTAAAGAGAGGACCAATGACTGAGAGAAAGGATTTTCTCTTCTCCAGTTTTATTTTTTCTTCCTAGAATTCCACCAACATCCAATAGCATTCATGTATTCATGTTAATCTGACACTGACTGGGTGTCATGGGCAAATCATTTAGTCTACCAGATCCTCAATTTCTTCAGCTACAAAATAGGGATAAGAAGGCTTGTGGGACTAATCTCCTTGGTTGTTGTGGAGCCTACATGAGATAATGTCAAGGACTTTGCAAACTTTAAGCTCAGCTATTATTATAAGGCATGGTTTCTTCCCTCAGGGAACCTAGACTATGGTTGAAGACACAGAATTAATACGCATGATAAGAGAGAGGACAATTAAATTCTAAACCACATGACCTTAACCATAAGTGCACTAGGAATTCAGAGGAGGTGAGAAATATAGACCTGGAGTAACTGGAGAAGACTCACTAGAAGGAAGTGGGACTTTATAGGCACCTCCTTTCCCTTTTAAAATTCAATTCAATTCACCAGACATTTAGTAACAACTTTTTAAGGGTTAAGTACTGGCACTGGGGATATAAAGAGTTGTACATAGGTCTTTCTCCTCTTTATTAAGTATTGCCATTCATGATTTCAGCGGACCCATGATGAAACGTTATCCTAGAGAGGGAGGTCATGGATTTAGGGTGCAAAATGAGAAATATATTTTTGAATACAGCCATTGAAGGGATTTGTTTTGCTTGATTATGAACATTTTGTTACAAGAATTTTTCCTTTCTTTTTTTTTTCCAGTGGAGTAGGAGAGAAAATAGATATTTGTTAATTTTTTTAAATAGGGAAGTAGTGCTACAGATGTGAAATATGAACTTTCAGATCTATTGTTAGTTTTACTGAACTGGTTTACCTTGTCATGAGAGACCTCTCACAAAGTAGGAGTAACCTATAAATGTTTGTAATGTAAAAACCAAACATATCAATAAAACTTAAAAAAAGGAAATATCATTAGTAAAAAAGAAAGAAGGAAAATGATTCCTATCCTTAAAAAGTTTAAGTAAATATGTACATACAGAACAAATGCAAAAATTGGGGAGGGGATTAGAAAGATCTTTGAAAAGGAATGCTACCCAGAAATATATTGTTATTGTTGGTGGTGGTCCTTACTTTTCAAAGTAAACCAATGGACATCATGGTGATGATATCAATTGGGATAGAGTAGCAAATAAGATCAGACAGGCAAGGTGAAGCCAAATTCTAGAGCAACACTTCTTGAACTGTGGGTCTCGACAGTTTAAGAAGTGCTGAAGGGGTCAAGAGTGAAAAAAGTTCAAGAAGCCCTGTTCTAGAGGGCTTTTTAGTTTTATTGTATGTACAATAAATTATGTGATCACGGCATACTAAAATCTCTGTCTCTATCAACTGAGAGAGTGGAAGCCACTGTGGAGTGGGGGCTCTGAGCTATATATTGACAGAAAATTTTACATTTTAATATTTGAAGCAATATTCCATTTAATTCTCTAGATTTATTTGTGACCTAGTCTGTGAGGGCAGGCTTAATAAGGGGTGCTTTAGTTATACTTCTTAATAGGCTACAGATGGTGTTCTATGCAGGCAAAAGCCTTAGAATTTGCTCACCTGACGGGCAATTCACATATTGCATTTAGTTAATTAAACTCCTTTTCTACAGAAGAACTTAGTGACATTCTATTTTAAGGAAATCAGCACTAAAGCCACACAACCACAGAGACCCATACTGGGACCTCTATCACATTCAGGATTTCATCCTGGGGAAAATGCATTTCTTTTTTATATTTCTGTATTTTGGACTGAATTATATTTCCTTTCCAGCTATGTCTTCCCCCCCAAAAAAAATCCTTTTTCATTTTAATTTTTAAGATGCTTTCTTGGTTTTTTACTAAAAATTTTTTTTTGTCTAGATTTTTATTTCCCCTCTCTACCCTGCCTCCTCAGCCAGACTTTTATCTCTCATGATTGATCTACTGTTTCCCACAGGATACCAAGTGCATTTTGTATTTGTGAATACTATTGATTATTAATGCATTATGCCTATTGTCTCCAATAGTATAGTGCTGCTCGTAATCAACACTGCTTGGAAATTACATGCTATTGATAACATTGTTGCTTATTTGCATGTAGCATTGAATTCATTGATATTGCTTGTCTTTTCATATGCTAATTGCCTGCTGAATAGAATTGAATTAATGGAAGCAGTGTTTTAGGAACATAAGTTTGGTAGAGATATGTAGGCTAGACTAGAGTGGGCATGAGCGGGGAGAGGAGGAGAGCCTGGAAGCAGTGAGAATAACTTTAAGGCTCTTGTGTAATCCAGGCATGAGGTAATTAATTAGGGTACAGACTAAGATAATGGCCATGGAGACAGAAAGCAAATCCAAGAGACATTTAGAAGGAAAATGAGATATTTTCTAAAATCATAGAATGTTAAAGCTGGAAGATTGTGTAATCCAACCCCATCATTTTCACAGCTGAGGAAATTGAGGCCCAATTAGAGAACAAAAGTTCGCACATTGTATGTATCGAGTGCTAAATTCAGACCATGAGGAGGCCAGAGGGAAGAGAGGGGTTTGATGCAGACTAGGAAGCTTTCCTGGAAGAAGTAAAACTTGAATTAGGTAGGATTTGGATAAATTCACTTTATTGAAAACAACAATGACAAGTAGCTATATTTGTTCTTGTAAATACATGAGAAGTATTTTGTTGTCGTTGTCATGTCCAATCCTTAATGACCCCATTTGGAGTTTTCTTGGCGAAGATATTGCAGTGGTTTGCTGTTTCTGTCTCCAGCTCATTTTACCTATGAGGAAATTTAGATAAAAACAGGGTTAAGTGACTTGCCCAGGGTCACACAGCTACTAAACGTCTGAGGCCAGATTTGAACTCTGGAAGATAAGTCTTTCTGACTCCAGGTCCAGCACTCTATTATCCACTGTGCCACCTAGCTGCCCCATGAGAAACATAAAGAATGACATTTTGGTGCCATGGAAAAAGCACTAGATTTGGAGTCTGAAGACCCGAGTTTAAATGCCAGCTCTAAAGGCAGAAAGATGGTACAGTGGATAGAGTGTATAGGAGTTGGGAGTCAGGAAGACTTGAGTTCAAATCCAGCCTTAGACCCTTACTAGCTGTGTATCCCTGGCTAAGTCATTTAACTACTTTTTGCCTCAGTTCCCTTATCTACAAAATGGGGATAACAGCAGCATTTACCTCCCAGGATTTCTGTGGTGATCAAATGAGAAAATATAAAATTTGTAAAGTATTAGGCAAACTTTAAAGTGCCATAAAAATGTTGGCTAGCTATTCTCCTTACTACCCTCAGTAGTAATCACTTAATCTTTTTGGGCCTCAGTTTCCTCATCAGTACAGTGACCCTTTAAGGTCACTTCCAATTCTAAATCTTTGATTTTATGATCACATCAATCAACTGAAAACCTTCTGGGTGGTGATCAGAGGTGAGATTTTTTCTCTAGAGGACATGTGCAAAAGACAGCAGGCTACAACTGAAATACTATTGGATTGAGAATCAGGAGACCTGGGTTTTAGTCTGGATTCTGCCAATAATGGTGGTTTTATGGCTGACAAAGATGTGAAGGACAGGGGTGAGTCAGAGATGCCTCCAAAGTTTCTAAGTTGGAAAACATGGTGGTCCTACTAACAGAAATGTGATTGTTGAAGATCAAAGTTTAATTTGGGGAATGATGGAGAAGTGGGCAGGAAAGTATACCTTTTGTTTTGTTGTTTTTAAAGGATTAAGTCTTTTTATGTCCCTTTCTAGCTTGGAACTAGGATTTGAACCTAGGACTTTATTGTCTCTAAGCCCAAAGGTCTTTCCAAAATCCTTTTAAATCCCCTCAAAGAGTGCCCAGTACAGAGCTTATACAGGATGTGTTCAAAGATGTTGGTACCTGACTAACAGAGGGCAAAACTTTAAATCTTTAAGTCTTTATTGGACTCTAGATCCCCCTTAAAATACAAAGTTTCATCCAGGTCTTTAGTAATCAAGGCTGCTCCCTGTAGAAGACACTTTTCAAATGATGGCTAGAAAATACATTTTAGTTTGGATTTTAATTTCAAACCATCTTTCTAATAGTTACTACAATGTTTGTGAATTCATTCATCAGTGTAGGGAGATAAACAAATCTCTGTAACCTTTAGTCCTAGTGGCTCTGAGGCACTGAGAGGTTAACTAATTTTCCATGGTCATACAACTAACATATATCAGAGGTAAGATTTGAACTCAGGTCTCTCGGACTCCAAGGCCAGCCCTCTATCCATGACTATACCCTCCTGCCGTGTTATAGAGGGTAAAAGTATCGATGATGGGAGCATTACTAATAAACATGGCATCAGATGTCAAAGAAACACTTTTTAATTGAGGAATTAAAATTTTTGTAACGGTTGTACATGAGGGAAGTAGCTCCATTGTGTGAGTTTAAAGAGTATGATAAATCTGCACAACTTTCTTTCAAAAATGTTTCTGGAAGATCTAAGTAAGAATTAGACTATGTTTATAACCTGATTATAATATAAATTATAATATAAATATTAATTATATTGCCCTTTGGAGGCTTTCTAGCAATATGACAAGATTAAAATTTTATGTGGTCTTCATTATTATTTCCAATTTCATTCTGAGGTGCTCAATGTTAAATGGGAAGTCTCCCAAATGGGGAGAAATTTTGGGTAGTCTGGTGTAGTAGGTAGCCAACTTTAGAGTCAAGAAGACTTGGATTTGAATGACTTGGATTTTGCTGACACTCGCTTGCTACGGGAACACGGGCATGTTGTTTCACCACTATACCCCTCAGTTTCCCCATCTCTACAATGGTAATAATATCTCCTATTTCAGAGGGCTTTTGTGAGCCTCAAATGGGGAAACGTATGTAAAGCTATTTCCTGAACAAAGTGTTTTGTAAATGCCTGTTACAGTCTCAGAAATCCCATTTGCTTGTCATGATGATAAGTAACACTTGGGATCAATCCTATACTACTGTGTATATAAGCTACTTATTAATAATGATGAATTAATTTCCTAGGAGAAGTACTTTAACTCTTTGAAGGCCATTGGGAATAGGCAGCTGAAAAAATTCTATAATAACTCAGATGACACATTTATTATGCACAGGTCTCACATTCTTAAAAACAACTTTACTTGACCCTGACATTCTTTTAAGATACTATTATATTTCTTTTCTCTCCCATCCTGTAGCTCCTTCTAGGAGTTTGGCTATAAAAGGGCCCTCTAGACTTGTTGCCTGTATTTCCTCACTCACTACTTGCATCTTGCAATCTTGCGCTTCCATTTCCACCACTCAACTGAAACCACTCTGATCAATGTTCTCTTAATTGTTGGTCAATTTTTGTCCACCTCTTTGCAGCTTTTGACACTATTGATCATCCTGTCCTGCTCTCTTAATTGTTATGACCTAGCTCTCTTTCAATTCTCCTCCATATTCTTCAGTGTCCTTTATTGGAGAACCCTTTTCCCATGCAGTGAGTATGGATATGTCCCCTAGACTATTCTGGGTCCTCTTCTCTATATCCTCTTCCTTGGTTGATCTCTATAAACGTAGAGATGACAATCCACATATCCAGCCCTACTCTCTCTTTTGAAGTAAAATCCCACAACTGAATGAATGACATAGCATTTATTTGGTGCTTACTATGTGCCAAGCACTGTGCTAAGCTCTGGGGATACAAATAGAAAAATCGAGACAGTCTCTGCTCCTTAGGAGCTCTCTCTCTATTTGAAAGAGACAAAGCATAAAAGAATATTGGACTGCAGGGTAGATAGTCCCCAGATTCCACAGTAGCCAAGATGGCAAGGACCAGAGGTTCTTAGTTTTCATAGGTAGGTAAGATGACAGTGCTGAGGGGCTTTAGGGAATAGAGGGAAGGCAGATGGTAAGGCCTTTGGGATCTTAGGATCTGGCTGTTTTTTGTGCCTAGAATTTTCTCCCTTCTCATCTTTGCCGCCTGGATTCTTTCAAGTCCTAGCTAAAATCCTACCTTCTATAAAAAAGCTTTTCCCAATCCCTTTTAGTGCTGGTGCCTTTCCTTTGTTGATTTTCTTCAATTTATCTGATCTACATCTTGTTTGCACATAGTTGTTTTTATGTTATCTCCCCAGTTAGACTCTGGGCTCCTTGACAGCAGGGAATTTTTTCTTTTCTTTACCTTTCTTTGTATCCCCAGTGGCTAGCACAGAGCCAGGCATGTAGTAGGTGCTTAATAAATGCTTGTTAATTTGACATAGGAAGCAGTGATAAGGCAGTTCTCCAGCTCATTTGAAGGACTGGAATTGTTGAACTTCCATCTCATCCAAGTCCTGCGAGAAGCGTGGGCAAAGGGTGAAGGCAAGATTGTAGGGTAACTCCTGTGGTGGATCTCTGCCTAGACGTCCCACAGGCATCTCTAACTCAGAATAGAACTCATTATATACCTATCACCACCACCACCACCTGTACCTAAAGTCATCCTTCCCTTGAAATTCCCCATTTCTGTTGCTGGTGCTACCATCCTTCAAGCTGCCTCCCATTTGCAGTTTTGGAGTCATCCTTGACATTTCTCTGTCTTTCAAATGCCCCCCTGGGCAGGTAGGTGGCACAGTGGATAGAATGCTGGGCTTGGAGTCAGGAAGACTCATCTTCCCGAGTTCAAATATGGCCTCAGACACTTACTAGCTGTATAAACCCTGGGCAAGTCACGTAACCCTGTTAGCCTCAGTTTCCTCATCTGTAAAATGAGCTGGAGAAGGGAATGGCAAACTGCTCCAGTATCTTTGCCAAGAAAACTCCAAAATGGGGTTCCAAAGAGTTGGACACAACTGACAACGACTGAACAACAACCACCACAAACCCCCACCTAGTCAATTGTTAAGATTTGTAATCCTGCTTCCATAGTCACTTTTGCATCTGTTTTCTTCTTTCAGTTCACATAGCCTCTACTCTAATTCTGGACTTAACCACCTTTTGTCAAGATCATTTCAATAGTCTTCTTGGTCTCCCTTATTTCAGTCTGTTCCCTGCCCAATCCATCTTCCACAAAGCTGCCAAATTGGCACTGCTCAAACACAGATCTGACCATGTCAGCCATTTTTAATGATACCCCATTGCTTCTAGGATATGGTCCAAATCCCCTAGTCTGGCGTTTAAAACCCTCAACAATCTGACTCCCAGCTTTCTTTCTAGGCTTATTTCATATTACTCCCCTTCATGCACTTGAATTTCTATTGATGGCTATCCTGGATATTCCATCTCCCATGTCTTGGCACAAATGGTCCTCCAAGTCTGGAATGCATCCCCTCTTCACCCCTACCGACTAGAATTTCTAGCTTCCTGCAAAGCACAAATCAAGTACTACCTTCTACAGGCTGCCTTTCCTGATATTCCCAATTGTTAACACTACCTCCCTGTGGTGGATTGACTTGGCTTCAAATCCTGTCTCTGATATTAATTACCATGAAGTATTTACTGTTTGTATAACTGGGGCAAGTCACTTAACATTTGAGCCTTAGTTTCCTCATTTGTAAAATAAGAAAAATTCTGAGCTCCCTTCCAGTTCTAAATATGTGATCCTTTGATCCCTCTCGGAACTATTTTTCACCACTTTGCATAGGATTAATAGGTTTAGAGAAGGAAGGGACCTTGGAAGTCACACTTTGTATTACTTGTATGTCTATTGTGTTTTCTCCCAACCCCTACCCCCCATACAAACTTCTTAAAGACTTGGAGTCTTTCTTTTTGTTTGTATTCCCAGTTCCTGGCATAATTCTATGCCCTAGTATGAATTTAATACATTTTTGTTAAGGCTATTTAGAACTATATGAAAGATTGCATCAAAGAACTCAGATTTCACCTCGTGCCCAGAAAACTGACAAAGATGGCAAAAGATTGGACTAAATGTTGGAGGGCGTGTGGAAAGACAGGCAACCCAATATTGATGCTTTAATTTTTAAAGTATAGACATATCCGAAGAAGCTTGATATTCATGGGAGCACACTTAATTTACCTGGAGCAAAGATTTTATGTTATAAAGATGGCTATTTTAAAAAAATAAAAAACAATTTTATAAAACACCCAGATTATTTGTATTTTAACCTCAGGAAAATTAACTCCCCCTGCCCTTTACCTGACCTCTATCTGGAGTCTTTCCTCCACGATCAAAGTTATCATCAGTAATTGATTACTATCCTTTCCTCAAAAGCAAGTGGGTTCTTGGGGGGGGGGCTACTATTTTCCCCACTTTTGACATTTTGTCGTATGTGCAATTGGTATGGGACTTACAGGATTAGCTAAATGAAGGAAGTGCTTCCCCAACACACCATTTCCTATCTAAGACAATGCAAAAATGGTTATTTAAATGGACTATCTAGAGTTGGCCATTTGTGCATTGTCCGATTGTCTGATTGCAGGTCTTACAACATCATAACTCAATCTCCCAGTGTTTCTGTGAATGGCATAGCTTCTTCAGAGATTTCCTTTATGCATTTGAGTGTATCTACTTTCCTGTGTATTTCAAAAGACTCAACAACTGGAGGACGATATCTATGAAGGACCCCGAGCCTCATATCGCCCCTGGAGTACACTCTAACAGATGTGGCCAGTGGCAAATAGTTCCTGGGAATGCTAGCTCTTGGTCCTTTTCTACACAGCATCCTAACTCCAGGACTGGATCATTCCAGTCATATAGCCCAATTTTTTATACTCTATAGGGTAGACTAAAGCAGCTCCCTGGAGAAGAGGTATTAAACATAGACTGCTGTAGGAACCAAATTAAAATGTAATTGGGAAATATTTAATGAAATAAAAAAAACAATAAAATATAAATAATATTACATTTTAAATTGAAGTCAATACTCAGCCTGAAGGGATTCTCATGTATAGACATTAGTGTTCCCCCATTTCTATTTGAGTTTGATATAACTGCTCTAAAGTCCCAAGGCACTGAATCATGAGGAATTCTTCTATGATGCGTACCCTGCCCCATACCCCCTTGTAATGTTAATGGACTAGGAAGGTCTTCCCCATCCATTATTAGGCCTATGTGACCTGCTTTTCAGCTCTGGCCCAGCTCACAGCTTTGATACATGCTGAGTCACAGAGCTGACTGGGGGAGGAAAGTTTGCTTAGGGGAGGCTTGCTTGTGGGAAGGCTTTCTCATCTTTTGCTTATTTCTAATTAGGCACTGAATCATGAGGGTTGTGATGCCTTCTAGCTCTGAGAAGTGTATATATATATGTATGTATGTATGTACTTATACTTTATATATATAAAATTTTGCTATTTTGCTTTGGGGGCTCGCTTATGAGAAGGACCTTGTAATTCCCTGGTAGAGACTCTGAATAGCCATATGTTCAGACCCCGCTGACTACTCAGATGTAAAGGCTCTCTCGATCCAGCGGTGTATGTCAAGTGTATAGCAATATTGCTTTGGTTCGGGAAGTTAAGAGCCCTGCCTGTTGGTCTTTATGCTAATTTCTCTAATTGTATTTTCTCTACTTATATTTTCTCTGACATTCAGGGTGCTGACTTTTCCCCTGAACTAGTGAATGTAGTTAAAAGTAGGATTATTAACTCCTTTTTGAGCAGCCATTCCTAGAAGAGCAGATCAAAGAACCTGTGCTAGCAGACCATCCTGGGTATGGTAGGATGCTTGCTGCTACACGCCTTTCTAAGGTTCCACTAGGAAAATTATCCTACACACACGTGGCTACCTTCCTCTTTACTCACATTGTGCCTGCCCTCTCAATTTTATTCTGGAGGTGTTTTTGACTGGTCAGGCTTTTTATGTGGGACTCCCCTCTTCCTGAGAAGGGATACCTTTCCAGAAGTATTAACTTACTTTCTATAGTACTTAGACATTTACAAGATATTTTTTTCTGACAGCAATTCTGGGGTGTAAGCAGGGCAAATACTATTACTTCCATTTTCCTGAAGAGGAAACTGAGGTTCAAAGAAGAAACTAGCCCAGTGTCACACAGCTAGTGTCCAAGAAGGCACTTTACTCCAGTTCTTCTGCCTCAGAGGGTCATAGATTGAGCTAGAACACTTCTTTGAGATGTTTCATGATGACGTTATAATTCCGTGGTAGAGACTCTGAATAGCCATATGTCCATCTCCCTCATTATATATGAGGAAACTGAGGCCCAGAGAGGTTATGTGACTTACACGTGCAGTAAGAAGCAGAGCCAGGGCTTAAATTCAGGGAGCTCTGACTCCAAACCCAGTACTGTTTCCATTATGGTACAGTGACTTCAAATCCAATGCTCTTTTCACTAAAGCCTATTGCTGGTAGGTTCAGTTAGGCACCAGATGAATAGAAAAAACCCTCTTAACTTCTCTTTCTCCCTGCCTCAGTTCTTAGGGTCTGGGCTCCTCACTGGAAGAAGAATGTTCTGACGTTTAGTGAAACACACTTTGAGAGATCTCAATAAAAGGCGGGTTGCTAGCACAGTCTTTGGAAATAATTCAAGCCTTCCGAAGCAGGGGGCCTGCAGATTGAAAGCAAACAAAAGTTATAACTATTCTACAGAAAGGTACATTGTTCTGTCCCTGCAAGCTTGGGGCTGGCCCAAATCCCTTCTGCCTCCTTTGTTTGGCTTATGCCTTTGAGGGTGACACAGTGTGTGGCTGTGAAGCACCATCATTGTAAAGGGTTATGATTTTTTTTCTTTTGTCCTACTTATTGACTCTTTCTGGGGAACTGTTGCCAAAAGTTGTGACTGGTGATTACTGCCATGGAGGGGCCAGGCATATGCTGCTGAAGTCCAAGGGCTATTAGTCAACACTCAGCCAACAACTTTTATTCATGGGCAGAGCCCAGTACTAGCTGCTAGAGGGTTTTATAAAAGGAGGAAGAGATATACAGTCCCCGCTCCCCAGGAACCAGCAGCAGGGGAGAAACAGAGCAAAAATAGGTAAAAAAAATGAAATACTCTCTCCTCATTCTCGCTTCTAAAATAGCAAACACAATAGAGCAACAGAAGCATATCAATGTGAACAATATCTATGCTTATAATAAGTGCTTAATAAATGTTTATTGATTGTTGAATTGAATGGAAGAGCTGAAGTGAATGGAAGAACCATGAATTGCTCCTGAGAGCCATGTTCTCTGTGTTACTGCTTTCAAGGGAATCTATTATCTTTGTTGTCAGGCTCAACCCAGATACCTTTTCATCTTTGAAGATTTCCCTGACTGCTTCCATTTGAAAATGATCCCTCTCCATCCCAGAAGATAAAATGGATAAAAAATTTTGATTTTACAGGGTATCCCAAAAGTCTTAGTGAAGTTTTAAGCCTTAATAGTGTACAAAATTAAAAAGGGTTTTGCACAGACAAAAACCAATGCAGGTAAAATGAGAAGGGAAACAGGTAATTCAAAAAATATTTGCAGTGTTTGTTTGATAAAGTTTTCATGTCCAAGACTTACAGGGAACTGTTTCAAATAAGACTAAGAGCTATTCCCTAACAGATAAATGGTCAAAGAATATGAACAAGCAGATTTTAAAGGAAGAAATCCAAGTTAGCAACAGTCATATTACACATATGCACATATCTTCAAATCACTAATTATTAGAGAAATTAAAGCAACTTTGAAGTTCTTCTCATTTCTATCAGAATTACAAAGATGACAGAGGAAGAAAATGGTGAATGTTGGAGGGGATTTGGGAAAACAGGAACACTAATGGACTATTGGTGGAGTTGTGAATTGGTACAGATACTCTGGAAAGCAATTTGAAATTATGCAGAAGTTACTAAACTGCGCATATGCCCCTTTGGCCCAGAGATAACACTAAATGACCCTAAACTGAGGAAAGAAAGAGGAAAGGACATACATGTACAAATGTCTTAAACAACCTTTTTTAAAATAATAGTAAAAAAACCCAGAAACTAAGGGAGTACCCACCTATTGGAGAATGGCAAAATAAATTTGGATATATAAATCTAATGTTAGGTAAAGATTTAAGCTTTTGGAATAAGAATATACTATTTGGTAAAAAAATTGTTGAGAAAATGGTAAAGCAGTCTGGCAGAAATAGGGCATAGATTGATAACTTACACCATTTATCAAGATGGCACATGACCTAAATATAAAGAGAGATATCATGAGAAAACTAGAACATAGAACATGACACCTATCAAACTTATGGATAGAAGAAGGATTTATGAATAAACAAGAGAGAGACAGCTTTGAGATATCATCTCACATCAGATTGGCTAAAATGATAGAAAGGGAAAATGACAAATGTTGGAGGGGATGGAGAAAAATTAGAACATTGATACACTGATGTATGGAACTATGAAGCGCTTCAGCTATTTTGGAGACCAATCTGGAATTATGCTCAAAGAGCTATAAAACTGTATGTACTCTTTGACCTAACAATACCACTATTAGGTCTGTTTCCCAAGGTGATCAGAGAAAAAGGAAAAGAACTTATGTGTTCTAAAATATTTATAATAGTAGCTCTCTTTGTGGTGGCAAAGAACTAGCATGAAGGGGTGCCTATCAACTAGGGAATGGCCAGACAAGACGTGGTACATGATTGTGATGGAAAACTACTATGCTATAAGAAAGGATGAGCCGGTTGATTTTTAGAAAAACGTGGAAAACTTGCATGAACTAATGAAAAGTGAAATGAGCAGAACTAAGAGAACACTGTATACAGTAACAGCAGTATTATCTGAAGAATAATTGTGAACAACCAAGTTATTCTGAGTACTATAAATACTCAAATCAACTACAAAGGACTTATGAAGGAAGATGCTATGTACCTCCAGAGAAAGAACTGACAAGTAGAAGTACACATAACATGGTTTTATGTATATTTATACATATGCATCAAATAGTGGCCTTTTCTAGTGTAAAGTGGTGTAACAACAAAGCTGCTTGCAGCTGCTGTGGAGGTATAAGGCCAATAACACCAGCACACAAGAGGGCTGCTAGCACACGTTCTTTGATCAGATTTTCTAAGGAAAGCAACTTTAAAGGATTTACAAGCTCACTTTAATTAAACTATATGTATACACACATATATGTATATACTTATATCATCCACTTAGTTCAAGGGAAAAAGTCAGCACCCTGAACTTCAGAGAAAACACAAATAGAAATTACAAGCAGAAATTATATAAACAGAGCAAATAACACAAATCAGCAGACAGGGTGTCTAACTATCTGTCCATAGCAATACATATATAGTTACCAGAGAAAGAAGCACCAACATCTGGGTTTTCAAAGCTGGGAGTGGGGCAGTGCTCCTTAATGGCTATCCAGGGTCTCGTCTGGCCAAATCACATGAACACTCTTCCAATGAGTGAACCCCTAAGCAAAATGCTAACCTCAGAGTCTATATACACTTCTTCAGGATCATCCCACAGAGGCATCACAGTCATGTGACTCAAACTCATGTGACTTAGGCTTTCTTGTGACTTAAGCAGGTCATCAAAGACTCTTGATTCAATCAAAGACTCTTGATTCAAACAAAGGCAAGGCTCAATAAAAGGCACTTCATTACCTTAGTTCTGAGAAGTACTCCAAAAGAAAAAGCAGCAAAAAGTCCCACTTTGCTTGCCATTACAGGTGGGGAGGGAGAGAGGGAAACTGGAACTTAGAATGTAACAAAAATAAATAAATAAAGGGAAAAATGTTTTAATTGATTTGAACCTATAAAAATCCAGCCATAGCCATTACTGATCCAGGGTAAGTCATCAGTGATCTGTCTCTTTTCTATACCCCTGTTTATTCCAGTACTGAGAGAAACCCTCTTGCCCTCAATTCTTCTATTTCGAAAATAAGGTCTGAGGTGATAATATTTTGACACAGTGCAATACACTTTGAGAGATTTTAATAAGAGATAGGTATTGTGGGAAGTAGGGCAGCTAGGTGGTACAGTGGATAGAGTGCCAGGCCTGAAGTAAAAAAAAAACACCATACCCTTTGACCCAGCAATACCACTTCTAAGGCTGTATCCCAAAGAGATCAAAGAAGTTGGAAAGGACCAGTACGTACAAAAATATTTATAGCAGCTCTTTTTGTGGTGGCAAAGAATTGGAAATCAATGGGATGCCCATAAATTGGAGAATGGCTAAACAAACTGGTATATGAATGTAATGGAATACTATTATGCTGTAAGAAATGAAGAGCAGATGGACTTCATTACAACCTGGAAAGACCTACGTGATCTGATGCTGAGTGAGGGAAGCAGAACCAGGAGAACATTGTACATGATTACAGACACGCAGTATCTATGATGACTGACTTTGATAGACTTGGCTTTTCTCAGCAATACTAGGTTCAAAGATAGCTCCAAAAGACTCATCATGGAAAAAGCTATTCACATCCAGAGAAAGCTTTATGGAATCTGAATGCAGCCTGAGGCAAACTCTTTGCTCTCTTTTTTTTCTTCCTTTTTGGTTTTGTTCTCTCTCATGATTCATTTCATTTGTTATAATTCTTCTTTACAACTTGACTATTGTGTAAATAAGTTTAATGCAAAGGTATATGTAGAACCTATACAGGATTATATGGCATCTTGGCAGGGGGAGGAGAGGGAGAGAGAGAAAATTTGGAACTCAAAAACTTGCGGAACTGAGTGTTGTAAACTAAAAATAAAAAATAAATTAAAAAGAACACTCATCCTTCTGAGTCCAAATCTGGCCTCAGACACTAGCTATATGACCCTGGGCAAGTCAGTATTTGCCTTAGTTTCCTCATCTGTAAAATGAGCTGGAAAAGGAAATGGCAAACCACTTTAGTATCTTTGCCAAGAAAATCCCAAATGGCGTGACAACGAGTAGGACACAACTGAAATGATTAAACAGTATAGAACGTAAATTTTTAAAAGTTATCTTTGCAATGACAAATGTTATATATAATACGACTATATGGACAGTATGTCATCTATATATGTATATGGAATCTATATTATAGTTTGTATATCAGTGTTTATGTTTTATAAACCCTACTCTATTTCAAGCTCTTTGAGGGCATGTTTTATGTATTTTTGTGTCCCTCCTACTTACTAGCACTGTGAATTCAATAAATAGGCTTTTTCCTTTGAGTACATGTTGAATGTTGAATGAATTTGCATTTTCTGTCTGACACATCATAGGTACTGGTTAAGTCCTTGTTGATAAGTCTAGTGAATTTTTTTGTCTATTTTGTGTGCCTTGCTTGCACTGTGGCTGCCATAGAAAACATGGAAAAATTAGAAGGTATAGCTGCAGCCCAAAGAGCTAAACCAGGGGAACCTGTGGCCTCAAGGCCATATGTAACCTTCTAGGTCCTTTAGTGTGGCTTTTTGACTGAGTCCAAATTTTACAGAACAACTCCTATTATTAAGGGGATTTGTTCTGTGAAGTTTGGATTCAGTCAAAGGCCTGCACTCAAGGGCATAGAGGGCCACATATGGACTTGAGGTCACCCAAACAATCAGTTAAGAAGTAATATTTATGGGAGCCAAGATGGCGACTGGAAAGCAGTAACTGGCGTGAGCTCCCCACCAAGTCCCTCCAAAAACCTATAAAAAAATGGCTCTGAACCAATTCTAGAACTGCAGAACCCACAAAGTGGCAGAGGGAAGCAGGGCTACAGCCCAGGACAGCCTGGATGGTCTCGGGGTAAGGTCTGTCCCAAATGGAACTCCCAGCCCCGAGCTGAGGGGAGCGGAGCTGAGCCAAGCAGAGCCCAGCGCGCTTGGCGTGGCAGACCGCGGACCGACGAGACCAGGAGTGGAGCCGAGAGTGCCCTAGCATGCTGAATTACTGAACTGTGGCATGTACCAGACCTCACAACCCACAAACAGCAAAGACTACACAGAAGGTTAGTGGGAAAAGCTGCTGGACGGGACGGAGTT